>CM055847.1:1870182-2390182 GCA_029490765.1 Euthynnus affinis
GCAGCGTTTCAGCCACTTGAGCTTTCCTGGACTGCCGCTGGTCCGACACCCTTCGTCCTATCCCTCCTCCTCCTCCTCCCTCCTCCTCCTCCTCCTCCCCGGCCGCCGGTCGTCCACGCTGGCGGCCCCGCCGCACCGACACTCGGTGCCGGGTCGGCGTGAGCAGCTGCTGCAGCTTCCCCCGCCAGGCCTCCTCGGCTCGGGGAGGTGACGTTGTTGTAGTTCTCGTCCACCACCTTGTTTTCTGCCGGCCGTGTCACGTGACCCCCGCCGGTCTGGAGGTCAAAAGGGCAGAAGATGAAGGACAGGGAGGTAAACGGGTGAATAAAGAATCACTTCCTGAGTCACTTTAATGTTCAATAGCATCATAAAAAACTATTTATTTTGTTTAAAATTAATGAACTTTTACTTTATATTTTCCTATAAAAGTGCTTTATAAATAACTTTGACTTGATTTAAACGAGCAGTAAAGAGTTCAGAGGTCATATTGTCGCAGGACTGTGTGAGATTACCCCTCACACAGCTTTTATAAATCCATCTCTGACAAACATATAATAAAAATATTACAGATTTATTCGCTCGTGTTCATCTTGAGGTCGGTACGATCAGACCGACAGAACATTCAGAGTCAGTGTGAAGACGTGCGGAGACGTCAGAAGCAGATAAACCTTTAATATCTCTATTTATTCAGATATTATTGAGTTTTGGCCTTTCTGTCTTCTTGTTTTCAGACTGTTTAATGGTTTTATATGTTGTCCAGTTATTAAAAAAAAGAATAAATTCTTTATTATTCCTGCTTTTAAATCATTCTGTGACATTTTACTGAGCAGGAGTTCACTTTAATTCAGTAGACTGTGTTTTATCAGAGGAGGAAAGATGTTCTTCATGCATCTTCGAGCTATTTGCGGATTTCAAAATAAAAGCACTTGAGGAAAAACAAACCTTTAGAACATCTAAATATTAGAAAGCAGTGAAATCTGGTATAAAACTGCACGATAAATTAGAAAACAGAAGAGAAAAACCTCAAGATTCATTATAAAAAAAACATGGTAAGTTAGTTTTAAGAGACGATTTTATTTTGTTATTATTTTTATCTTTGCGTCCGCGGCTGACCTGCCGTCTCTCTCCGCAGGCTGGCAGCTGCAGTCCGGCTCCGAGTCCGCCGACTCTGCGCACTCTTTGTAGAAGGTGGAGAGGCAGACCTGACTCCGCCGGACCAGGACGGTGCCGCCACTGCCCGCCGCCGCCGCCGCTGCCGCCGCCCGTGGTGGGCGCTGCCGGAGGCGGCGTGGAGGTGTCTCTGCGTGCCAGAGGAGGTTTCCTGGAGATGCCGTCGCCGCAGCCCGTTGGTCCCGGCGTTGCGGAGGATGGTCTTCTTGCAGAGTTTGACTCCTGCGGGACCAGAAAAGGTTAAAAACGATTTGTTTTTAAGAAGAAACTTAACGTTAAACCTTCTTTTTTCTTTACTGTCAGTTTATTTGCAGCGGCACTTCTTTACCTCTCTAAACCAGGAAATACTCTGATCCTCACTGCTGCATACAAAGAACAATCACTTTATATGTTACGGCAGCCAGTGTGGACGTTATAACCAGAATACTGAAGACATCAGAGTGAACCAGGCTTTTATTTTATCAGGTTTATATCAGAGACGACGCTTTTATTTCTGCAGTTAATGCAAACTTCCTGCATGCTGACACGCTGTAAATTCAGTGTAGCGTCTAACTTCCACAGCAACTACCATAAAGACTCTTTTTTTTCAAAATAAAAGCAGAATTTCCACACATTAAGTCTTGCAGCCTTTCCTCTCAAGCAACTCAAGCAAATTAAGGACGTTTTTCTTCAAATTTCGCTGTTTCCATCAAACCTTTTCTTTACTTTTGATACTTTAAAACGTGCATAAAAACACGGCTAGTATCTACAGATAAATAAACAGTGTGTCTCGACAATAACGTGGATGAAACGCGTCCCGTCCCGGTTTGATACGTGCAGTCAAAAACCAAATTCACAAGCACAGTGTGTGAGGTTTATATCCATGTGACACTGAGGGACACTTTAGATATTTTGGTTTGCTGCTTTGTGAACTAAAGAAGAAGCTAAAAAATCAATCTAATCAATACTTCTGCAGTTTTTTAAATGACTTACTGTCGGCCGCCATCTTCATGCTGTTCAGACTGTTGCTCCTTCACCAGCGCTCCCCGTCAGAGACTCGTGACTGGAGCTTTCACTCAGACCGCTCCAACTGGACTGACGAATCAGAGCGGAGGGGGGGGCGGGGCTTCTGATCGGGGTCCGTCGTCGCTTCTTTTAAAAAACAAACAACAAACAACCGAAAAACACAGAACAACTTAAATCAGTTAAACTTCCTGATAAAAAGGAAAAATGACAGATTCTATAACAGCGGTGGGCAAAACAGTGGCCCGTGGGGTCAAAATAATAAATATTTCCCCAGTTATTTGGGTTTTTCAGTCAATATGAATTTAAATGTTTATTAAATTAAATTAAATTAAACACAATCGACTGTTTTCTGACCTCCCCGCGACCCGAACCGAGCCGCTCTTCTGACGCCGTTTTGATTGGCTTGCCTGAACTGGGCGACGGCCAACAGGACGTTCCTCAGCTTGGCCCAGCGGAGACGCCCGCCCTGATTGGTGGAGGGCCACTTGCTCTCCAGCACCGCCTGAAAGGAGGGGGGAGGGAGAGAGGGAGGGAGAGAGAGGGGGAGAGAGAGAGAGAGAGAGACAGAGAGAGAGGAGAGAGACAGAGAGAGAGACGAGAGAGAGAGAGAGACAGAGAGAGAGAGACAGAGAGAGAGACAGAGAGAGAGAGAGACAGAGAGAGAGAGAGGGAGAGAGAGAGAGAGAGAGAGAGAGAGAGAGAGAGAGGGAGAGAGAGGGGGAGAGAGGGGAGAGAGAGAGAGAGAGAGAGAGAGGGAGAGAGAGAGAGAGAGAGAGAGAGAGAGAGGGAGAGAGAGAGAGACAGAGAGAGAGGGGAATGAGAGAGAGAGAGAGAGAGAGAGAGAGAGACAGAGACAGAGAGAGAGGGGAAGAGAGAGAGAGAGAGAGAGAGAGAGGGAGAGTCGTCTTATTAAAAATCACAAATCTAACCTGAATCCATTTATTATATTTTATGCATCTTAGTAGCAATAACTGGTCATTATTATAATAATTATTGTTATTATTATTTTATATTATATCTCAGTATTTGTTTTCTTTATGTTTCTACCTCTGTTGTGTGTTTATGCTCTCTGCATCAATAAAAACAAACAAGAAAAACACACGAAAACATAAAAACTGTGATGAAGTACGGAGTCACGAAGATGACAAAAATATAACTGAATACTTCAATAAATAATGTTTTAAGTTAAATAATTAAAACTGAGAGTAAAAAAAGTTTTATTCAAGCTTCATATTTTTTATTTAAACTCGTCCTATTTTACCACATTTATATTTTTCATTGTGTGTGTGTGTGTGTGTGTGTGTGTGTGTGTGTGTGTGTGTGTGTGTGTGTGTGTGTTCAGACCTTGTTGTAGTATCCGTAGGTGATGGTGTTGGGTGTGATTCCCGCCTTTTTCATCTCCAGCAGGACTCGAACAGCGAGGACCGGCTGACCGTACTGACCGCACAGCTGCATCAGGATCCGGTAACACACCTGAGACACACACACACACACACACACACACACACACACAGAGAGACGGTTAACTAAACACACTGTCACATGTTTCAGTTTTCTCTGGACGGGTTCCTGTAACAACTGTTTCTTCTTCTTTGGTGTTTGTGGAGACGAGGACGTTCAGAGAGAAACCGGAGCTTCAACACAAAAACCGAACAGAAAAACTGAAAAAGGTGAAATAAGATTTAAGAAAACAGGAATGAAAATAAAGCAGCTGTATTTTATTTCAGGCACGAGTCAGCGTCTGTGTGTCACAAACGGACTCTTCTTCTAGTTTTTATCTAGTTTTTTTTAACGCCGAATGGAGTTTCAGTGCGCTTTTAGATATCAGCTGTTTTAACCTTTAATAATAAAAAATGCAGAGTCGGTGGACAGTTTTAAAAAGCCCTTAAAAAACCTTTTTCTAGCACTTTATTGAAAAATCTCTGCATTGCTCTCACTATTTTTATTGTTTTATCCGACTTTCTGTGTGTTTATTTTGCTTTTATATTGATGTGTGATGTTACACTTTTATTTTCATTCTATTTTATTTTCTTCTCTTGTTTTATTTACATTGTGCAGCACCTTGTAACTCCTCCTTATAAATAAAGATACTTACTTATCGAGCACAATTAGTCGCCATTGAATCGTTTTATTTAAGGAAAACCTAAACGCTCCTCAACTCACATCTTGGTCAAGTCGTTGCTGAAACAGTGACGCAGGCGATACAAGAATACCAAACCGTGTCAAAGAATAGTGAATCAGTGACTTTGCTGCTTGTAAAAAAAAAGCTTTTTAGAAAGCTGCAAACTCGTCAAGCTGTCGCTATGGAAACACATTGACAGCTGCAGGAGAACAGGTGCTGCATCGCTGGTGCCAAAAACTGGATCCTGCAGGAGCGAACGGGGGAAAACTACGACGTGGTCCGACTGCAGTTTTTAAAAAGACGAACTGCACATCTGAAACTGTCGAACACAGTGTATGATTAACTATAAATAACCCACAATGCATCTGTCTCATGAGAAGAAACACAGTCACTCTGCATCTCTGTAACCCCCTGAAAAAAATAAACAAAACAACATCCACGACCTTTGACCTTCCCCCCAGCCTCACCTCGTCCGGCAGCACCACTTTGCGGTTCTCCATGTGTTTGAGGACGTCGTAGGCCGTGTGCAGAGCGCGCACCTTGGCGCTCTCGGCCCGCACGAAGGTGGGCAGGTAGATGAACCAGAGGCCGTAGCAGTGACCCAGCAGACACTTGGACCACATGTCCGGCACCGCCGCGTACTTCTGAGCCCGCTTCTGGGCCAACTTTATCTCCTGGAGGAGGGAAAGAGAGGAGAGAGAGGAGGGAGGAGACGTCATTATCATATCAGCTGCTGTAATGTGATGTGTGAAGGGTTTTATTCTGTCCACCAGGGGGCGCTGCTGGTTCACTGTTGTAGTGTTGCAGGACAAACAATGAGACTGTGAAGGTTCAGAGGTCGCTGCTGCTGCTCAATGACACACTTTAAATACTGTTTAGAGTCTGTGCAACGACTGGAAGTGCATCATATGCTGAGCAGACTGAGTGATGACAGGAGGGAGGGGGTGCCATCCCATCTCCCCTTTTTGTGTTTTGGATATACATTATAATTTAATGTCCTTGTCTACCAGAGAAACCTCACCTGTCCTTTCGCCTGCAGTGTGAACCGCACCCTAGGGGGGGTCGGTTCAACACCCACAGCAGACTAGAGAGGTATAAATGTTCAGGGTCTTTCCTCATCCACCGCTCGCATGTTGAACGACCGTTTCTTTGCAAAGAAAATAAAACCTTTGTCGGCCGGCAGAAGTCTCTGTTTCATTCTTCACCAGCAGCGGAGGATTTCCACTACAGGGGGCGACCCCGTGGAACAGGTTTTGGGACTATATAAAGATAAATAAAGACCCCCACTAGGATTCTGTGGGTTTTTTTTATTTATTTACGTGTTGTTGTTGTTGTTGTGACCTTCCTAAGTGGGATTTTGTGATGAATACCACAGTAATAAACCTTTATGAGACACGCAGAAGGATGTTGGGTTGTAATATATGTGCGTACAGATGTGAGAATGTGAGCTGCTCACTGTCCGCATATCTTCATTTCTTAGGTTTTTTGTTTTGTTTATTTATTTGTTTACTTGTCCCCCTTGTTTATTTACTCTTTTATGTGCCAAGTCTGTTTCTAGAATTGATTCCTGATTAAACACATATAAATATATTTATGCTGCCTGCTCCTGTACGGAGGAAAATGTTGCCTTCGAAAAGTCCAATAAAAACTTAAATTCAATAAACAAACAAACAAGTAAACAAATAAATAAATACTTCTTTGTTGTGTTGCAGTGTGATTTTGTAACTTCACTGATGTTGCTTTTTTTTTTTTTTAAATGATAAATAAATTTCTCAAGAAGGAGAAGAAGGAAATACGGAAGTTCAAACACGTAAAAAAATTAAACTGTTTATGTTTTTAATAAAAAATAATTACCTGAATCTTATTTTATTGACTCAAAATGTGCGACAATAATCAAACACACAAACACAAAGATATATATATATTTCACTTTGAAATTAGTGGATCAAAACATTTGTTTAAAACATTTTCCCCTGATATCTATTTTCCTTCTGTAGCTGCTGCAGTTCACGTTTTCAACCCCAAAACACACACACACACACTCACACACACACACACAGTCTGTGGCTGTTGAATATTGGATGAGCAGTGAAATATTGATACTGATCATTAAATTAAAATGATTCGCAGTGAGACTGTTAACGAGGTTCCTCCTCCTTTCTTCATTCATGGAAAAAAATAAAACTGGGTCACAGCGTGAAACAGTTTCTTCCTCTCAGACTAAAAAGCTTTAAACCTCACTGAAAGACATTTATATAGAAACTAATTAACGTGGCTGATAACTGATATGCTTACAGACTAATTAAATCTGTTTCCATCAGAGGAGTTTTAGCTGTTTGTTTGTACTCTCTGTGTTGTTGTACCTGTTTGGTGCGTCGGGGGGCGGGGCTACTGGGAGCGCTGCCCTTCGCCGGGACACGCAGTTGATCCTGAGGCCGGTCGAAGAGCTCCGTCTTCAGCGTCGGGAAGGTCTCATAACTGGACAGAAGAGGAAACAACATCAGAGTATTTAATATTACACACACACACACACACACTAAAAAACCCCCCAAAAAGTTCCAGGAACTACACGCAGCCGACTTTATAACCAGAACTATTTCTGACAAGAGGAACTCATCTTAACAAGGAGCTAAAAGTTCCCTTTTCATATTCCTGTTTCACATGTGAACAAGTGTGAAGGATAAATTACACAATGAATAAAAAGAACAACCAGAGTTTGAAATGTTCTTTGTTTTTACAGCCGTTAATGAATGATTGAGACGGAGAAACACACAGGAGGAAATAACACAACGTAAATCATCTGCTGAGCGTTTGATGCCCGTTTATTTATTTATTCATCAGTTTATATCTGATTTACAACTTCCATGAACAAAACCTTTGAATAAATCAATTTATTTCTCTTATTCACTCACTTGTTTGCTCCCTCTCGCTCTCTTTTTTTTAAAAAACGAGTCAGGAAGTCGACAGCGAAGCCGACCAATCAGCCTTCAGACTTCTCTCTAGAAAAACTGAGTCAGTCGTTGTTTGTTGTTTGTCATTCTGGTCTCAGTCTCTAAACTCAGACCCTCTTAAAGTGTGCTGCTGGTTATTTTGGAGATTTATTGCTCCATTAATAAGATTTGAAGACTTCTAGCAGCTTTGATGTCTGCTGTGATCGCTCTCCCTGGCTTACTGTTGCAATGTTTCACTAAGTTTAATGTTACTTGAGCAACAACCTCACACTCCTTATGTGGAAAGTCCCAGCTCCAAACAGAAAAGATGGTGTCTAATATATATATAAGCTTTGTTTTTAACATAAATAAACAACATTTAGAGTCTTCCCTGCATCCTAGTATCGACGCTGGAGCTCTTCCTTGTGTCTAGTTCCTCGGATTTCTCGTCCGAGTTTCTCAAAAGCTTCTCGAGTCTCCTGTTAAAGCTCCTGCGAGGGTTTTTTTTTCCGTAGCTCCAGAAGCGGCAGCCGTACCTGTAGAGGGCAGGACACTCCGAGCCGTCGGCTTCCTGCGGCTCTTCGGGAGGCATGATGAAGACGGTGTGTTCTCCGCTGTGAGTCTCGTCCAGATCGATCAGCCTCACGTCCTCCGGCTTCTCCACGTCCACCTGAGAGCACGGGAACAGAGAAACACGCTGATTACGCTTCATTACGCGTAAGAGAGGTTCTGATCCAGGTTTTTATCTGAATATTTAATTGATTTAATCAAGTAAACATATCATGACTCAAGCACATATATATAGAAGAAAAATGTCATAATAACAGAGAAAAATGAGAGAAGTGAAATAATTATAAATAAAACAGAGAACAGGAAGTAAAACATTTAAAAACATGAATAAAATCAATAAAATGATTAATAACCAAAAGCCAAGATAAAGAAATTTACATTTAAAGGTATTAAAACTTAAATTTTTCATTCAATTTTATGACGTAAAACTTCAAAACGGAGATTATTTTAACCAAAAAATATTTCTGTTTTAAAAAGATCTCACTAAAAAATCTTTTCAACTGCATCCCATGGGCTTCATCAGCAAATTAATGTTCACGAAAGCTGTGAGATTCATCAGAAAGCTCCGGAAACAGCCATTGAGCGAGTCTTCAGTTTACTTTAACAGACTAAGTCATGTATTTAGTATTTTTTGATCGCTAAAATGAAATAAAAACATCAGCGAGAGAGTCGGTATTATCTTATTTCTGACCTTTTGGACGCACTCGTCGAAGAACTCGAGGCAGGCGTGGCGGTCGCTGACGAAGGAGCACTCCTCGATAAACTGGGTGAACATCTGAGTCCTCGTCAGCTGGTTGTAGAACTTCTGCTGCGTCCGATCCCGAGACTTCAGGAAGCCTGCGGGGAGGGAGGGAGGAAGAGGAGGAGATGAAGTCAGACGGCTGCTTTGTTTGTTCATCTTACTGGAAAGAGAGATTTGTCTGTTGGCTCCTAAATATTGGGCCTTTTTTGGTCCAGAACATGTTTGAGCATCTCCGTGTTTGTTTTCCCTGAAGGATGAATCCTATCTGAGCGTTTCTGTAGCGCCACAAAATCTAACAGACATGACTTTCTCTGCTCCTTAGAAAAGGAAAAACCTCCCAGAACACAACTTTACACAAATCATCTATAATCTCTCTAGTATTAACTGATGTTTTGTCCATTATTTTCCATCAGAAGCAACAATAAATCAGCTTTTAAGTTGATGTGTTGAACTTCTGCTTTTATTTCCACATCCAGCGGTTACAGAGCAACATTATCATTCATGTGGAGTCGTGTTTCTGTCCGATCTTCTCTCTCTTTTAGCTTCTGTTTCTGCTCTCTACCAACTCCTGAGGGAAATATCTGGCTCTTTAGCTGCTAAATGCTACCAGCTAGTCTACAGCTAACTGTTTTTCAGTTGATGTGTTGAACTTGTTAGCAAACAGCTGCTTTTATTTCCACATCCAGCAGTTACAACATGAACATTGATAATGTCGATATTTACTTGTGGCGTTCCTCAGGGTTCTATTCTTGGTCCTTTGTAGTTTCAATCTGGTTAAAGCTGCTTGAAATGATGTTTTTTGTCCACTTGTTTTCAGCAGAATAGCCTCTAAACACGACTTCTGTCATGTTATCAGCTTATAGAGTAGTTGTGGCTAACATGTTAGCAAACAGCTGCTTTTATTTCCACATCCAGCAGTTACAGAGCTACATTATCATTCATGTGGAGTTGTGTTTCTGTCCAGTCTTCTCTCTCTTTTAGCTTCTGTTTCTGCTCTCTACCAACTCCTGAGGGAAATATCTGGCTCTTTAGCTGCTAAATGCTCCACTATGTTCACCAGCAGGTAGTGTACAGCAGCTTCTTCTCTCTGAAAACGACGCTATGAGAGCCGCTGAGAGTGAACCAGAACAGTAAAAGTTGCAGCCGGACAGAAAAACAATGAGCTGAAACTCACTATAAAGCTGCAGAGTCACTGATAATTCATCATTATGAGCCACAACCAACATATTACACACTGACAACTCAGACTGTGGTCATATATCAATAATCTAACTGCGAGTGCGCACCCTGCAGGTTGAACAGGGAGCTGCAGTCGGTGGTGGTGTCCGACGGCGCCTGGGTGATGGGCAGCAGGAAGGTTCGGTATCCTCGCAGCAGGCAGCTCATGAAGCGCAGGAACGCCTCCTGGATCTCCAGCTCCAGCTGCTTCTGGCGCCTGTAGATCTGATCGTAGTCCGTCAGCAGGAACTCCAGCGTCGCCTCCTCCTGGCCGGGAGTGCAAACTGCAGGGGAAATTTAAAAAAAAGATCCTTTAAAATGCTGCTAAATCGATATAAGATTCAATGATTTAGGTGTTTAATATGTTGGAGAAACACAGAATGGAAATTAATTTGACAGAACAAACAGCGCCATTTAATTTAACAAAAAACTGATTTTTGTACTTTTAAAACGCCAGTTCAATACATGCCAACCACTGCCACCTACAGGAAAGTAAAGTAACAGCAGCAACAGCTTTAAACATGTTGTTGTGTTGATGTCGCCTCCTTCAGCTAACGAGCTCTACAGTTTTATTTCTTCTTGTAGTTGCTGGTTTTGCATTTTCTGGTCCATCACTACATGACACCAACATCCAGTAGATGAGAGTTGTAACAGTTATTTTTAATATCAATTAATCTGCCAATTATTTATTGATTAATCTTTTTCGGTCTGTTAAATGTCACGATTTCTCAGTCCGGAGCCCAAATACTGTTTATTCAAGTTACTTTGCTTCAAAACAGAGAAAAGCAGCACATTCTTCTATCAAGAAGCTGGATTTGGAATAATTTTTGTTTTAAAATGTATTTAAAATGATTAATTGATTGTTTTCAGGGTTTTTTTCTCTTATCATATGTCAATAAAGTTTATCTATCTACAATTATTTCAGTTCTGAACAGTTTGTGGCAGTAAAACACAACAAATGATAACTTTATATTATACCATTCATCTCCCCTTCTTAACATCTATGAACTTCACCATCAGAGAAATAAACCTGGAGGACGAGTGACCGCTTTGATACTTTCACCAGTAACTAAAACCAAAACACTGACATCTGAAAGTTTATAAAATAAACTCTAAGACCTCAAAAACACACAAACAGCAGCTTTAAACAAGAAAAAAAATACACCTACAAGTGTAAAATTATGCTGGTTATTTCCTTGCATCTCAATGACGACATAAACACATCTACAGCTTCTATTTTGAAAAGGTTTGTAACTTTATTTTGAAACTCTGGAATAGTCTACACAGCTGCTGTTGTTGACAAGATGACATAAACACGTCTACAGGTGCAACTTAACGCTGCTGTCGCTGCCCGTCGGTCGGACTAAACCTGCAGTCCTGAGACCAGATGGTTTCACCTCACTGCTCTTATTTTGAAAAGCTTTGTAACTTTATTTTGAAACTCAGGAATAGAGTCTACGCAGTCGCTGTTGTCGACGGGACGTTCGTAGCTGTCACTCACTCTTCTCCAGAGTCTTGTGGAGGTTGGTGAGGGTGTTGAACAGAGTCTTGCCGTGCTTCCTGGGTAGCGATCGCCACGACAACGGCTTCTTATCCTCCGACCTGCGACACGAGAGGGAAGGAGAGTCGTTACGGTGATTAACGGTTTTACATACCGACAGTTTCCCAAAGTTATGTTGATTTGTTAGAGATGAAAAACATATAAGTTAACATTCAAAAGTCTTTATTAAAGATGTTATTACAGTAAACAGTCAAAGACAAGATGATGAAGGCGACTTTATAACTGAATCTGTGAAAATGACAGTAATTACAGCAGGCTAGTCAAAGCTGATAAAGTGGCTAAAGGCTACCGTAATTACTGCAGTAGCAGAGCAACTAAACTGCCCTTTTTTTTTTTTTTTTAACTTTCTCAGCTTCCATTGATTTGGTCAGTTTCCTAAATTTTTGTACTTCTGCTGTGGTTAAATAGGTTAGAAATGATTCTTCATTCGTCTGTTTTAATTGCGTTTTTTATTGCTGATATACGACCAGGAGTCTGCACGGGGTGTTTTATTTTGAAAATTGACCTGCAGTGATTTTCTACCTCTGCGTCTTTTCCCAGGTGTTATCTGACAAATTGCCTCAAGTGATGTCACTCAGGCACTTTATCAGACTGCAACACACCTGTGTTTCTGACAAAACTGTCAAGCAGCTGAGATGCATCGTGGGTAATGTAGGCGCCAGGTTTTTGACGATGGAGAAGAACGTGTGGAATAAAAAAGTAAAGCAGAGAACTCTGTCGCAGCAGAGAGCTCAGTAGTGATGGACTCACTGGAAGATGGTGTTGGTGTCGAGGTCGACGCACACCACGTCTGTGGGGGGGTCGTACAGGTCGAAGTAGCTGGAGTGGACGCCGACGATGAAGGGCATCGGCGCCAGCAGCACGTCGGCCATCTGCAGCGGACACAGAGGGATGTAGGGACAGAGCCAGCGCAGGGGGAAACTCATCTGGAGAGAGACGGAAAGAGCGATTATCACACTGACCTTACTGACATTATGTTTAAAAAACAGCCGTGTGTGTGTGTTTGTGTGTCTTACGGAGACGAGGGCCTCGCTGACGGAGGTGAGCACGTCGGGGCGGAGCGAGTGCAGCAGTAGTTTGTGTTCGGTGAGGACGGCGACCAGCAGCGTGCAGGCGTTCTCCGGGCCGAGGTTCTGCAGCAGCTTCAGGAAGCTCGCTCCACTGCGACACACACACACACACACACACACACACACAGAGGTCACACTTCATACACAGACTCCACCCATGCAGGATGCCCCAGGTCACAAATCAACTGCACCATGCATGTCAAACAGCTTAGAAGCATGTTTTTTATTACATTTTTATCATTTATAACAGAGAAACATGGACTATTTGCCAGCATGTTAGTTTTTAAAAGGACATATTCTTTACATTTCCAGCTTCTATATTTATATTCTGGTTCTCTACTGGAATAAAAACTCCTTATTTATCTTCTACTGGTCCTTTATGCAGCCCCTCAGTTCAGCCTCTGTCTGAAACAGGCCCCGCCTCCTGATGAGCCCGCTCTGCTCTGATTGGTCAGCTTTCAGGAAGCTTCCTAAACAAACTATAGCAGCAGGATTTCACTTATTTTTCTCCTTATTCACTCACAAATGTCAACTTCTTAAATCCATCCGTACACGTTGGAGCTGAACAACGACATTTATTGACACGACGAGCTGATGTCATCTCATTTGGAAAGTTAATATATAAAAATGAAGCGTTCGGCGTCAGGTTGAAGCCCTGACTTTTGTCTGTCAGGCAGCGTTTCTACACACATTCACGTCAAGTTTTGGACCTTTGATCAAGTTTAACATCAAACATCATAACAGGACAATCACTAAAAACAGAATATGTCCCTTTAGTAGGTTTATTTTGACAATTTTAACACCATTTTCACCTTCTGACTATTGAACTATTTCTAAAACTAAATCAAGCTGCTGCTACTCGTCATTATTAGTTATTACTGCTGCTGATATTACTGCAGCGCTGCGGCAGTAAACTGACCTGATGGGGAGAGGAGAGGAGACCGGCTGGCAGAGCAGCAGGTTGTCATACGAAGAGAGCTGCAAAATACACAAACAAGAAGTGTGTGTTACTGTCTGAACACACAGACACACAGACACAGACACACACACACACACACACACACACACACACACACACACAGTAAAGTACCACCTCAATCGTCCCCACACTGTGATAAAATCATCCATCTGCATGCAGCTCAGCTTTCTGCTAAATAACTAAAAATCACACCTGAACCCTGAATTATCATCAATTAATTTATTTCTAATCGAAAGGATTATATCCAGATTTTAACCCGCTGATTGGACTCGATCAATAGAGTGACTGATTCTGATTGACTGCAGTTACCCATGTCAGTCTGCGACCAGATCACCGCCTACATCCTGTTGGAGGAGGAAGTGAAGTATTAAAAATCAGAGATATGAAAATCCAGCGTTGCCTCCATTTAACACTTTTTTTCTTCTTCTTCTGCTTTTTTCTTGTTTTACATCAAGTATATAAACATATTGTAACAGTTAAAGCTCCACTAATTAACTAATTAATATACAAAATGTATGTGTGATGTGAAAATATCACCAACTCTGCAGCTTTACGGAGCTTTTTAGCCTTTTTTTAGCTCCTCGTTTTGGTTTTGCAGCACATTTACTGTCCGGTTCAGTAGCTTTTGTAATGATTATGTATGTGGAGGGGGGGGGGGGGGGGGGTTAGGGCTACCAAGTGATCTGCAATTTAAACTTAACACCATTATAAGGCGTTAAAAGGTTCACATATGTAAGAATTGTGAAGCAATTTAAACGTTTTAATCATTTTTTATTGCCCATCAGTGAACTGGTTACAGCTGTTTGACATAACATGAGACGTTCCTCGACTTTCTTGGTTGCCTGTAACAGCATATGGACCGACTTCTATGTGGTTTCGCCAAGAAAATCCTAAAGGAAGTCACGTTTTTTTGCACCCAGAGTGCCTCGACTCTCTCCTGCTAACATCAACAAGCTGCTGATTACAGGTATTAAACTCTCCAGCTCTTTTTCTGGCCGCAGTATCTTTGTGTTTTTGTTTGTTTTTTCTGCACACCGACGCTGACGGAGCGTGCAGGATGTTGACTGCAGTTCACTTAACGGCCACCGGTGTCACTAATGAGAAGGAATTTCTGATTCTTACATATAAAACCTTTAATATGTCAAATTTTGTGTTTTTAGCTTCTTTCTTTGCCTCCAATTGGCTCCAATAGATCGACACAACTTGAAGTTTATAAAAAATAAGGTCTACAATGTTTGCTCACTTTTATCCACATGTTGATAAAAGCATTTTTAAGAGCTTTATATAAAAACAACTCAAATGCACAGCTGTTGTTACTCTGTTTAGTCCAGAAATAAGACGAGAAGTTAAAAGTTCAAACTGTAAACAAACCATAAATTCTGTAATTGATTATAAAGTGTCATTTACAGTTCAGGACCAAGAACTAAAACTCTGCTTCTGCTGCATTTAATCAACCGCCAACTTTTTCTTTTACCAACCATGTTTACTAAACACCGGTCGTCAGCAACAAGCGGTGGTTTTGTTGTGAAATGTGTGCTACTACCAACAGGAAAAACAAAAAGGAGTAAATGAGTTATGTTCTGCTGTCGCTGCGGAGCTCGTTTTCCTTTTGTTTTAGGAAATAATGATGTTTTAGCTGCGTGCGCTCAGGAGTGGGCGGCTCGTCGTCGTCGTTGTTGTGGGGTTGGTTTTTGTTGTGAAATGTGTTTGTGTGGTTGATGGAAGCAGCTAGCCGTCTCATTAGCTGCAGAGCTAAAAATCTGCAGGGTGTTTCTAGTCAGACGGCTCCGTTTCTGTTGTGTGGTTATGATGTTAGCGGGAGAGAGGGCGAGCCGCTGTGCAGAAATATCATTACTGTTGGATTTTTGCAGGAAATCCAACCCAGATTACTACTCAATCACTCATTGGTAATGAAAGAACATTAATACATTAAATTGCCTCACAGTCCTACGTATAAATGTGATGTTTTTAGATTTTTAGGATCATATTGTTTAGTTTTAGGTTGAATATCTTGTGTTTCTTTGTCTTTGACCAACATGTTATCCCTCCGATTTTATTTCTGTGTCTTTAATCCATAAAAATATCATGAAATTTTTACCTTACAATTAATTCTGGTATTATTACGGACATTACTGTTTTACTAAAGATTAATAAGAGGATAATAGCTGCTGTCTGAGCTGATGAGTCACATCTCGGCTTCTGTCCGTCCGGTTACCTGAACGAGGATGCGAGGCCGCTGCGGGGAAGGAAACGGGACGTTGTGCATGAAGCTGGAGATGTGTCTGCAGAGAGAGAGAGAGAGAGAGAAGACAGGGAACGTACCGATCAGTATCTATACAATCAAGTATCAATCACACCTCTGTCAACAAAGATTCAAAAAAAAGAAAGTAATTAAACAAAAGCCGGGAACGAAACTGACTTCTCCAGCGGCAGGACGTGCGGCCCGGAGATGGAGTATCTGTAGACGAAGGTGAGGAACTTCTGGAAGACGGTGAAGAAGGGCCAGTGGGAGAGGACGCAGATGCTCTTCTTCACCTGCAGGCTGCGGTTGGTGATCGGCCGCTTGTCGACCACGCTGAGCAGGCCGAGCCTCTTGCTCTGCCACTCCGACAGAGCCTCTCTGGGGTACGACTCGTAGAACTGGATGGCCGCTCCGTACACCTGCGGGGGAACGACGAGGGAGGAGGAGGATGAAGTTTAGAAACATGCAAGTATGAGCACGTTTCAACCTGTTTTAGCTTCACTTCTTTGTTTTGTTGTGTTCTGTTGTGCTGTTTATTCTGTCTCTCTAGTTTTCAGGGGTCCAAACGCTAAAACATGAAGCATATTTATAAGTATAACTTTCATTAAAGCAACACAGACGACATGTTAAAGTCTTTGATCTCCATTAAAAAGGCATCATTCAGCATATTCGTCAAAACTAACAGCAGGAATCTAGGCATTATATTTGATCCTAACTTGAAATTTGATGGTTCAAACAAGCTTCTTTCAACTCAGGAACAAAATCAGACCAGTGCTGTCAGCCTCCGACCGAGAGCTCATCATTCATGCCTTCAGCTGTTAACTCGGACTGGCCGCAGATCTCACATCGCTCCTGTTTCAGCCTCGCTGCACCGGCTGCCGGTGAAGTTCAGGATTGATTTCAGTGATTCTCTTAATCACCTATAAGGCTTTGCAAGGTTTCGCTCCTGCATATTATCTGAGCTACTAAGCCCGTACACCACCATACTATCACTTCCAATCAAAACCTGTTGGCTGTACCACGTGCCAAACGCCAAACCACAAACCAAAGGCGACTCTGGAACAATCTCTGCTTCAAAAAACACCTAAAAACCTACTTTTTTTTAGTTTTTTGTGTCCCATTTCATTTCTTTATGTCCTGATGTCACTATAAAGCACTTTGTACCCCGTGTTTAAAAAGGTGCTATATAAATAAAGTTTTACTTATTTAGTTTACGCAAAAACATCATCTGTATTTTTCTCCTAAATCTCTCCAACTGTGAGGTTCGTTCCAACAAACTCTCGTGGTAAAACTCTGCTTTCATCATCATTGACGCCCCTAAAACGTCCATAAAAGGCGACCTGTGCTTGTGGGAAAGTTTCATTCACAAAAGAAGAGTTTGAAGTTGCTGCTTTCAGAAACCAGCAGACACACTTTTTGCTGGAAGATGTGTGGAGAACCCTCATTCATACCTCTTTGAAAAACAGATGCCTCAAATTCTTTTAAAAGAACAAATATGCTGGTTTGAGTGTGTGTGTGTGTGTGTGTGTGTGTGTGTTTGTCTCTCCTACCTTGTCCCCGGAGGCTGACGTGAGGACGAAGGTGGAGAAGACGGGCAGCTGGTACTTTGTGTTCAGAGGCCAGCTCTCCACAGTGACGCCCATCGGCAGACAGAAGACCGGCACCGACTCCGGAAGAGGAAACGCCTCCAGGTCCTCCTCCGGGTACCGGCTGATCAGACCTGCAGAGCACACACACACACACACACACCACTGGCTGCGTTACCACTCTTCTAGGGGACATTTAAACTGTGATGGAGCCTCGGTGGAGTCATGATGCAGCCGACATCTGTCAGCTGTTCTTTTCCAGACATTTAGCAGATTGGGGCTGAAAAGGTCAAAACTCCTGCAACACTTGTAGTATAAAGAACAACTTTATTGTGAGCTGCATTCACAGCGAATCAGGCACCGGACTGCGGGCTGGAAAGTTGAGCCAAAGTCAAGAGAAACGCAGCCTGATGTCACTGCAGCCAATCACAGCGGGAGATCAGACTGACCAGCGTTATAAAAACTCCGCCACGAGGAAGGACAAAGACGTTAATGGGACGAGGGGAGGACGTTTCTCTTCGCTTCATAACAGAGAGCAGCTGTGGGCGAGCGAGCTAGAGAGTGAATGAAGAGAGGGAGCGCTGGTAGCGAGAAAGCCGGTGAAAAAGATCAATAAAATGTTATTTTCTGATTGTTTCACAGTGTTTCATGTTCTAGAGCACAAATAAACA
The DNA here is from genome assembly GCA_029490765.1 of Euthynnus affinis. Classification (NCBI taxonomy): domain Eukaryota; kingdom Metazoa; phylum Chordata; class Actinopteri; order Scombriformes; family Scombridae; genus Euthynnus; species Euthynnus affinis. The sequence continues at coordinate 1,888,049 of CM055847.1, forward strand.
CGCTCACACCCCCCCGGCACACCTCCGCTCACCTCCGCTCCGCACTGCAGCCCTTAGAAAGTTTACTGCCAACTATTTTGATCAGCCATTTATCATTTTGAGTCATTTTTTTAAAAGAAGAAATGCCCAAATTCTTTGCTTCCAGCTTCTCAAATGTGAATATTTTCTTTAAGTCCTCTGATGATAATAATAATAATCAATATCTTTGGGTTGTCTATGTTGTATTATGTACTTTGGGAAGCCATTCTCTGACAAACAAACAAAAACAAAAAAACCCCACAGATTAATCAATCAGGAAATTAATTGGTAGCTTTAGGCGATTCAATCAATTTTATCATTTTAAAATAATTTTTTTATGAAGAAAAGCCCAAATTTTCTGATTTCTTTAAGTCCTCTGATAGTAAACCAGTATATTTAGACTGCTAGATGGGACAAAACAAGACATTTTCTGTTGCATTTTGGACTTTGGGAGGCCATTTTCTGACATTTTATAGACCAAAAAACAACAAACAAACAAACATATGACAAGGAAAATAACTGTAGTCACAATAAAGTTGTTCTTTATCCTTTATGTCTTTGCTCAAAGTTCATGTCAATCATGGAGCTCGCAGCCACAAACCACAGAGACAGAATGACGCCGTCGAACATGAACACGACCAGAACTGACAAACATCAGTATCATTGTTTAAAGAAATTCCACTTAATTTTTCTGGATGTGAAACTGACTGGAGTTCCTGAGGAACTCTGTGTGGGATAAACATGCAGAGTGATGATACTCACTGGCCTCGTACACCAGGGCGTTGGCTTTGGCCACGGCTCGCTTGTAGCACACGTACAGAGCTGGACCCCACTGCAGACACACACACACACACACAGCTGTGAGTCATATTTCATTAAAAACAGTTTTATTAGTAACATTTTAGAAAAGGAAGGAAGGAAAAGGAAGAAAGAAAATAGGTCACGCATAAGCTTTTGAATCTAACTGATAAGAGGATACTATTCATTTTTTATTTTCATTCTCTTTATTCATAAAAAGGACAACAGACATTACATTTACATTTATTAATTTGGCACAACCAACAAATAATGTACAATCCACAGCAGATTTAAGTCAAGGAGAAGTCATTCAAGGCCTTAAAAGCCTCTAAAAGTTCATAAACAGTAGACATTTTTCTGTTATACTGGTGTTTATACTGAATTACCGCCTAATATTTCAGCCTCTAGTTTGACAGCCAGTTAGCTTAGCTTAGCATAAAGACTGGAAACAGAGGGAAACCGCTAGTCTGCACTGATTAACATGTTACAACTGGTTTGTTTAATCTGGACAAAAAAAGCTTTAAAGTGTTGAATTCTCTGCTGCCAACCGAAAACTATTAATCAGATCCAGCTCTCTCAGATGGGAGGGGTTGGACTTCAGAGTTGAGGCCAGAGAATCACAGCTGATCTCTGACAAACTGCAGTTAATTAATCTGAATAAAGAATAAATTATGTAGATAAAAATCCATTTATAATCCAATCAGATGTGTTCAGGTTTTAAATGTGAAGTTCAATCATCAGTGAACTTTTCTCTAAAAGAAGCAGAGAGACTTTGTCGTTGCGTTATTGTGGCTCTTTGGTAGAGGAGGTATGACGCCACTGACAGGCGAACCAAATGAACGGTCCCTTACTTTGATTAAAATGACAGATTTCTCTGGGTTTGAAAACTGTTGGAAACATTTGGGATAATGTAAGAACACAACTCAACAACATATAGAACATCGGTCTAGACCTGAGTGACAACAACCTGACGATTTCAGGAGAGAAGCTTCTGTCTGGTCTAGTTGTTTTTACACATTTTAATGAGGAATAATTACAGATTATACCATTAATTGAATACCTTCTTTACTTGAGAATTTATTGTAATATCTCACAACAACAAACAGAAACACATCCTAACGAACCTGAACCCTCCTCCTCTGTCCGTCATGTACTCACCATGCCGGTGTTGAGGTTCTTGTCGACGCGGCAGAAGGTGTGCGGCGCGACCTCCGCCTTGCTGGGCAGCAGCAGCGCGATGTCGGTGACCCCCAGCGTGTGGAGGCCCTGCGAGTCCAGAGCACGCCGGTACATCAGGAACACGCGGTGAGCCGTTGGGGCGCCGCCGGCGCTCAGGCTGGCCGAGCGGCTGTAGGGCGTCGTCTCGATGACGTACCAGCCCTGCTTCAGCTGCTCCTTCCCCTCATACAGAACCCTGCAGGGACGGATCAGAACCTCACTGTGATGCATGTTTACAGTAAAACTAAATCACATCTGTGTTTATAAGCAGCCAAACAAACAAGACAACAAGGAAGTGGAGGATCTGAAAGAGTCGTGGTAGGAATTCTTAAAGCTGTGAAGTGACAGATGCTTTTTTTGTTGTTTTAATCATTAAAGTGAGAAACAACTGGAAGCATAAAAGTGCACAAAAAATATTACGAACAACAACAAAGTGGTTCAACTGTCAACAAGTGCCTAAAAGTTAAAGAGGCTCAAGTGTTGAAGTGCTCATGAAATTATTTTTAATTGTTTTCTGATGTGATTAATTGAGAAAATAATCAACAGATTAATTGATAATGAAAATACTAAGTTAGTTATTTGCAGCTTCTCCTTTAAAAAGATGATTTAAAGCTGCATTTCCATCAAACTGGAGACTTTAGAGAGATTTATTTGTTCTGTTTAGCACTTTTCACTCAGTAGGTGAAACTCAAAGTGTTGTTACACATGAGAAAAACATTAAAATTAGAGATTAATAGCAGAACATTCATTTTTCATTTCACATCTTCCATAATAGATAAAGACGAGCTGGCGAGGCGACTGAAAACTAGACTTCCAAACATCTTCAGGTGTCTCAGTGGGTCACGTGACCCTCATCCTGCAGGTCATAACGGTCTATAAAAAGCCACTCATGGTACCGACACATTAAAGTCTCCTGCAGGGTTGTGCGATATATATCGTTTGACAATATAAAAACGTATGTTTCATTTTATGCTATATTGTTTATATCGTGGTGTCGCAAACGGCAACATCTGTCGTCATTTGAAGACGCTTTGTAAAATAAAAGGAGAAAATAATCAAATATAAGTAAGTAGCTTTTATTTGTTGAGTATATATTATTCAAAATATGATAAGAAACAGGCTTTTCCATGTGGTCACTTTATATAAAATATGTATTCATTGAATTTACAGTAAATGTGCTGTATCATGATATCAGATTGTGGTCATATCGTCCAGCCCTGCGGTCCGAACAGCATTTAACTCATCTGACATCTGTGACACTGTTTCCTCCTCCAACAAGGTCAATTATGACTCTTTGTATTATTATATATTTTTTTTATCCCTGAAGGTTTCATCTTTATAAAACTTTCCCAGAGAGGCCAGCAGGAGAAACACTAATGAGCATGTGCAGTGGCCTGCAAAGTAATCTTTATTCAAGTGAGTACCAGCACCAGCTTTGTGTCTGCTATCCAGTTCTTATAATACGTCCATTGGTTAAAAGTCTCCCCCCTTTTTCTCTCTGATACAAGGCCTTCCCTTATTTCCCCTCCAGAGCCACAGACAACATTACACAACAGTTTTCACAGGCTGAAAAAGGGACCGACTAAAACCCGAAGAGTAAAAAAAAAAAAACAACAAATCAAAACCTCCTCCGACTCACCACAAAATGAAAAAGAAAGAAAATGTAATCTGATGACTAATACGGGAGGATTTGTCTCATTATCCACTGACATGAGTGTAATCCTCAGTAATTAAATAGTTTCAATGTGATGATGAAAAATAAAAAGACAATGGATCGGAGTCTGTCTGGTGGTGATGAGTCCAGAGCACGACACCGACGTCTGCCCACCACAACATTACATAATCCTCTGTATTATATAAGCTTAAAGCTTTAATATGCAGCGCATGAACTACAAACACCGGGCTGGATTTCTGTATCAGAGAGGTTCTGTTTCACTGACCACTTCTATTCATTTCTAATAAAAAACATCTTTATTATTACTTATGAAAGATTTATATTAGAGTTTTTGCAACTTGCACTCAAAAGCTGTCAAGAAAACGGATAAAAAAGGCGCTGAAATCTAAAAAAAAATCATTTTTTTTAGGAAGAAAAGCCCAAATTTTCTGATTTCCTTAAGTCCTCTGATAGTAAACTCAGTATTTTTGGGTTGTGGACTGTTAGACGGGACAAAACAAGACGTTTTATGTTACTTTTTGGACTTTGGGAAGATATTTTCTGACATTTTATAGACAGAAAAACAACAACAAACAAACAAATGATAAGGAAATTAATTGTTAGTTGCAGCTGTAGTCGTAGACTTTTTCAAAATATGAAGATTTATATTATAGTTTTTTGGCAACTTGCACACAAAAAGGTGCTAAAATCTCAGAAATTTCCGTACAAACGTGCTTAATTTCACAGAGTATAAAAGTCTGAACGTCTGCTGCCGACAGTGACTCTGCAGATTATTCTCGGAGCATCACATCATCAGAGTAAAGATGACCATTACAACATAAGCCAAAGTTAAAACCATAATGTCAGCGTCAGTTACCGGAGAGCGTCTGGCCTCTGTATGTTCAGTCCTCTGCAGCTAAAAACAGGTTTGCAGCCTCTTTTATCTTCCGTACTTACATGTAAAATATATCTGGGAGGTTAGAAGAATACTGACAGGTTGGTTTGTTTGATTTGAAGCTTCAGAGGAATCTTTGGAAGTTTGTGGAGCCACAACATTTTGTTTCTGGCAGCCTGGACGGAGCTCAGAGAGGACGAAAAAACGGTCTCAGTTCGGTTGGTTGTTTTGGTCGCATTAGAGTACGACTGATGTGTTAAATGTGCGTTATAAGAGCCGCACGAACAAACCGTAACGAGAAGGAAAAGCAAACAGAGTCTCGTTTAACTGGAATAAACAAAAACGCTCCGACAGTAACTGTGGATCTTTCTGTTCTGTGGTTTTGCAGTCACACATATTACATAATTTTACGTTGATTTCTTGTAAACCGGCTAAACAACAACAGTATTTTTAGGAAGGTTAGAGTATAGTATCATGCATATAGAGGTGCTGATGTCATGTCGAGCCTCTGCTCCACTTCTGCTTCTGTAAAATCGACGCAATCTCTGAAAAAATAAAGTGTTTTCTTGGAGTTTTTACTTCCCATATTCAAGGAAAAACAAACAATCAGCGTCACATCACAGTTCTCTGATCGCTCCTTCAACGCTATTCCTCTCTGTCTGCGTCATCTCGACTCGCCGACGGTCTCGGTTTATCTGTCGAGCTGTGATCGTTGTGATTGATTTAACTCACGACAGTCTGATGCCGTGTTTACACCTGGTACTAACACGCTTCTGCACATCCGTCCTGAGCGACCACCTGCTACCTGCAGATCTCACTTCACCGCTCTAAACGCAAATAAACACGGACATCGTTTCCAGTTTTCAAAGACCAAATCTGTTCGTTAGTCGTCCAAAGCTGCGTTCAACTTGTTTGACAACAGGATAAATATTTAGGACACATATATATATATATATAAATATTCCACATCAACAGAGAGAGAGAGAGCAGCAGCATAACTTCAGGATCTAATGCTCATAATGTTCTTTTTTCTTTCAGCTGTTCAGCAGTATCTCCAGGTTCATACTGTTTGAAGTGAAGCAGCCTTCTGACAAAATTGGTAATTAGTACCGGGCCACACGAGAAATAATTAATTATTTCAGTTTTATTTATTATCTTAGTTAACGATCTTTTATTTTGAAAAATGACCAGATTCTCTCGGTTACATCTCGGTCACTTGAGCGAAGAAGCTGCTGCAGTGGATTCACGTTTATTATTATTATTATTATTATTATTATTATTATTATTATTATTATTATTATTATTATATTTAAAATATCTGACAAACTGACAACTTTATTTCAGCTGTTGAAAAATAACATTCATGGAGTGTTTAATAATAATAATGATAATGATGATGATAATAATAATAATAATAATAATAATAATAATAATAATAATAATAAAAGTGGTGTGTAAGTATATTTAGATGGAGAAAGAAATGTGGAATTGCTGGTTCTCGTCATGTATTTATTTTTCCATGTGAGTTTTTTTTATTATTATTATTTATTTAATGGGCAGAGAGGATGTTACCAGAGACTTTGATGTTATGTTGTTGGCGCAATGTTACGTGGAAGCTGCTAATAAAGTTGCATACGAGTACAAAGAGGATTAAAAATATCCTTGTCAAAGCAGTTTTTGTTAGTTGTGTTCTGATAAATGTCAGCAGGATCTGAGTTAACTCGCTTCTGGACCAGAACCTGGAACCTGGACACAGTTAGTATGTATATTTAATATAGTTGGGACACAGTTGGTTTGCATTAATCTTTAAAGTCTGACAGAAAGTAACATCAGTTTTACATGTTGGATCATGAAAACCAGCAAGAATCATCCTCTAAGCAGATGCAGATCCCGTAGATGACAGACTGACCCTGCTAACCTTCCACAGCTGCGACATTCAGCCTCCATATGTGAACGTTTTCTGCCGCCGAACTCTGGAATAAAAGAGGAAAGCCTCACCCGATGTCCAGTATGGGCGGTTTGTCTCGTCCTCGGCGGTAGCACAGGTACAGGTGCGGGTTGTTGATGAGGCCGGCGCTCAGCTCGGCCGAGTGTCCGCCGAGCGTCCTCTCGATGCAGGTGAAGCCCTCCGGCACTTCCTCCCCGAGCCCCCTGGCGATCACCGCCAGGTCGGTCACCGGCTCCACCGCCCGGCCCGACGTCGACGAGGAGGAGGACGTCGAGGAGGAGGAGTTGGAAGACTTGCCATCCTCGTCCAGGGACTTCCAGGGCCCCGCAGGGTTGAGACCTGCCACTACAAAGTAGTCCACCAGCTGGGGACATTTCTCCTCTGTCATGCCGCCTGTCTGCCCTCCGCTGCGGAGAGAGAGAGACATTTCACACTCGTTATCTAAAAAGGTCACATGTTGGAGGATTTACATCTGTGCATTTAAAGAGATTCAGACCTCATGTGGAGCCACAGTTCAGTCAAATAAGCAGCAGTTTTATCTAATTGAACAAGACAAAACTGATAAATGATATAAACGTTACATATATTAGCTGCTACTGACATGATCTCCCACCTAACGGCAGGCAGCTGAGTTGTATTGTGGGTAATGTAGGCGCCAGTTTCGACAATCAAATAATAATAATAATACAAAAAAAAGAAGATTAAATGTTCTGCTGCATCGATTTGGATCCTTTCTTTTAAAAAACTGCCCATGTTACAGGAGCAAAATGCTAAATCAGTGGAGTACTCACACACACACACACACACACACACACACACCATGACTCAGTGGCCTGGAGGTGAAACCGCTGAGTCAGCCAATCACAGCCCAGAGACGGAGACGGCGAGGGAAAGCTGACTCCTCGTTTTGATTTTTACTTTCCCATTACTGTCTGTTTTCTTTCATTAATATAGTAAATTATGCAATAATGTGTAAAACCTGCCTGCTTTGGCAATACTGCTCTTAATTAAACTAATTTAAGTAATTCAAAACAAACACTTGGTTCAGGATGTTTTTACCCGCAGAGGTCTCCTCCTCTCCAGAACAAACGGACCCGCTGATTAAAATCTTTCAAATACTAATTAAAGCAGATTTCATTGTAGACTTGAGATTGGTCCCTGTGTCTAGAACCATGGGATGAGAAGGCTGATTGGTTCCCAAATGGTTGGGTCCAACCCCCAGCTGAGTACTAACTCCTCCCTTGTACATATGAGTGAATTCAACCTTTATACTTAAAACGCTCTGCAAAAAGGCTCTGTGCCCAAACGTGGAAGCGTTTTTCTAATGTGATGAGTGAGTGAAATGTGAAGTGAAATGTCCATATTTTGTCCTCCTTGACTGGAAAATTGAGATGTGCTACCCTTTTTTTCTACATTTCTGGAACAAGTCTGCTGGATTTCGGGTTTAGCTCTCCACCGAGAATTGTTGCGCAACGTCCTTCTTCAATTCACTGAATAAAGCAGTTTCGGCTAAAAAAATCAGTGTTTCTCCACCATGTTGGGCGAGCAGCGGACTTCCTGGAGGGGCTGTTAGCCGAGCTGCTGCTAACGTTTGCCCAGTTTATTTCTCTGATAACTTAAGATCCAGACGTCCAATGACTAAAATCCTTCTTGCGGCTAAAAGATCAAGTTAAAAACCAGCTAAATTTATCATGAAAATGTGGCTTCAAACTGAATAAAAGTCCATTTCTAACAGTTTGTGTGGAACAAGCACAACAAAGCCCATGTATTATCTTGTATGTGTGTAAGTTACTCTTTGCTAGACGCCATTGTAGCGGACAAACACGGCGCCGACGCATGCATCTTGTGCACTATACTCTTTGGTAGAGGAGGTATGACGCCATTGACAGGCCACCAAATGAAACGGTCCGTTACTTTGATTAAGATGACAGATTTCTCTGGGTTTGAACATTAATGTAAGAACACAACTCAACAACATATAGAACATAGACCTGAGTGACAACAACCTGAAGGTTTCAGGAGAGAAGCTTCTGTCTGGTCTAGTTGTTTTTATACATTTTAATCAGGAATCATTACAGATTAGCTAAGCACTATTTTAAAGGGTTTCAGTGCCTTTTTAAGACATTTCACAACTGTCGTCAGCGGTATAAACGCCAATTTGAAATTTGAGAGAACAAACAGAGACAGAGGTCGACTGGTCATGATGGGGTTTAGTTACAAAATCCATATGTGATTAAATTGAAGAGCGGAGGGCAGCTTGGTGTGTGTACTGTGAACAGTGTGTAATAAAATAAAAATAATAGGATGAGCAGTGATGTTGTGAGATGCTAAAAGCACTCTTATGTAACTGTGGATGTCCCTCGCCCTCTCTCACCCCTCTATCCTTTCCTCCGGCTCTCTGTCTGATAAAACATACAGACACAGAGAGAAGAAGAAGTGACTGTGAATGAATCATCATCACAGAAACATCAAGAATTCCAACAAAGAGGGAAGAATTTCAGATTTAAGGAACATAAACACTTCTAGATTATTCCACATCAGAGTTTTGGTTCTTTCATATCTCATTTTGACAAATATAAATGTCATAAAGGAGACTTTGAGACACACAAATGTGACAAATATAAAGATTTGATCATTTATATCCTCCTTCCTGATCTCCAGAGACTTTTCTATTTATGTGGGGAGAAAAGTTAACGTGCAGTAAAATATAAATTACAACTAATCTGAGAGAAACAAGCTATGCAGTAAATGTTTCTGTGAAAATGCCTTTTATTATATTGAATTTAATATTATTGTTTATATGTACATATTATTATATAATTATTAATCATCTGTCAATGTTTATAATTTTCTGTGCTGCTATGGCAACGCAGGTTTCTGATGATGTGATGAGCTACCTCAGTTAATTTTCTATGTTTTGGACCACTTTAAATTTACTTTATGTATCTGTAATATATATATATGTTTTTCTTTCCTTTTCTTCTGTTGTTTGTTTGGTTTGTCCTCCTTATTGGACGACTGTTTTAACATTTGCTGCTGTAAAGTGTATTGAGACACTCTGGCGTGATTTTGCACTTAAAATAAACTAAAACTTGATCTGTCATCCCAATAAAGCTTATTTTTTTAAATTTGAATTTGATGTCAGCTCACGTTAAAGGACGGTTTTAGATGTTCAGGTTCAACATACAGCTCAACTCAACAGCAAACAGATTCTGTAAACGTCTCTCAATAAGAAACGTTTGGATTTGTTTAGATCGGCAGATTTAACTCAGGAGTTCAAACTCCCAAAGACGACAGGACGATCATTTACAAACAGGACAGCAGACTGCAGACACCTGACTGTACGGTCACATCATCATCATCATCTCAACTCAAAGCTCCACTTCTAGACGGACCTGACATCTGATCTGCAAATCTGTACATTTAAAATTCACTTCCTGTCAGTTTCATTCACGTAGTTGATATTTCAGTCCACAGCTGCAGCGCTGTTAACCGTCCAATAAAATCAATTTAAATTTACCTTCAGACAAAATTTCACCTGAGAACAAAAGTTATTTTCCAAAAAGGAAATAAATCATATATCACAACGGCCTTATTTGGATAAACGGATCACATATTTGATATCTAAGCAGTTTCTTTCCTGCCTGAAAAAACAACAGACCTCCATTTTATTGCCGTAATAAAAGTTGTTAACAGCTCTGAGTCTGGCACAAAATCTACACCGTCACCGCTGAGAGATGCTAAATGCATTCTGGGAAACTTTGCTACTTCAAGTCCACACAAGTCGGCTCCCAAATTATCATCAATAAAAAAAAAAAAAAAAAAACAGGAGGAGCAAGAGCACTTTAATGTAATTTGGACTGCACTCAGCGAGACGCAGATTGATAAAGGCCTCGTGTCAGAACTGAAAAGGGGGACGGTTTTTAAGTCTCTTACCACAAACTGGCGGTTAGGATGATTGATCTCAGTGAAGGTCGCTTTCAGCAGAGAAAAGTGTGAAGAATACCAAGCAGCAACCTCGAAGGCTGAAAAATGAAGCCAATAATGCTGAAGTGCAAAAAGATGCAGTTCCTCTAACGGCCACTTGATACTTCCCCACAGACCTCCACGTTCAAATGCTGAACTTTAAAATAATGTTTACAGCCTCGTATATAAACGGTTCGTCTCTAGAGCTAATTTCCCCTTTCATATCAACTGTATGGGGGATAAATTAATTTATAACTCAACTGTTTAAGTAAAGTTCTACATGATGAAGGACATGGCTGCTTTGAGTGACAGCACTTTTAGCTTCAAAGCTGCTCTTCAGAAACCAACGAGTGGCGTCACATCCATATTTTTTTATACAGTGTATGAAGAATACACAGCTATTTGATTTAAGAAAGTAAAAGACCATCTTTACAGTCTTCTGCCTGCATGAGAAGAACAAAATGAATGTTTAATCTACAGACCAACATCTCTGGTTAAAGGTCCTCTGTAAAAACAGATGCTGCTCCGCTGCGTTATTAACATCACGTCTGCTCTCTGCTGTGCATCGCTGCTCAAGACGCTGAACAGGTGCAGGATTTTTTAGTTAATTGCATTGCACTAGAGTTGTTTAAGTTGTTTAAATGATGCAGTGTGAGTTGGTCAGCTGGTCTTGTTTGTTACTGCTGGAAATCGCTGCTCCGCTGCGCTAACGTTGATCTCTTGGTGAGAAATTATTCACAATATACTTCAAGCCTGAGTTAACCTCCCCACTGGAGCTAACTACAACTACAACATAACTCTAGCATGTGTGTGCTGAAGACTGACCGGCTGCCTTCGCAGATGAGTTCAACCTTTTTCTTTCCATCAACATCATGTTTATTAATAACTAACATTTAGATGAAATGCTGGAAATTGCTGCTCCGCTGCGTTATTAACATCACGTCTGCTCTCTGCTGTGCATCGCTGCTCAAGATGCTGAACAGGTGCAGGGTTGCAGGAGTTGTTTAAGTTGTTTAAATGATGCAGTGTGAGTTGGTCAGCTGGTCTCGTTTGTTCCAGCTGGAAATCGCTGCTCCGCTGCGCTAACGTTGATCTCTTGGTGAGAAATTATTCACAATATACTTGATGTTTGTCTCGCAACTACAACATGACTCTAGCGTGTGTGTGCTGAAGACTGACCGGCTGCAGATGAGTTCAACCTTTTTCTGTCAATCAACATCATGTTTATTAATAACTAACATTTAGATGAAATGCTGGAAACTGCTGCTCCGCTGCGCTAACGTTGATCTCCGGGTGATGGTGTAGAAATTATTAATATACTTTGTCTCACAACTACAGCGTAATTCTAGCGTGTGTGTGTGCTGTAGACTGACTGACTGCCCTCCCAGCTGAGTCCAGCCCTTTTCTTTCCATCAACATCGTGTTATTAATAACTAACATTTAGATGAGTCGAATCAGAATCGCACGAGTTAAGAATCACTTTCACTTTATGACAGAAAGAAGCTCACACTAAAAACTAAATAAAGAGAAAACACACGCTTGGTGACAGCTGGAGTGTCTGTTGTGTCCTCAGGTTTAACGCCTAAGTCTTATTCAGTGGTACAAAGTCACACTCACATAAAGTTTCCTTCCCTTTCTGTAAAACAGGAATACTCCTTCCTGCGGGAGGACGGTCCGCTCATCGCTGTCAGAGGGTGAAAGTGAGAGCGAGACGTTAAAGAGGACGAAAAGAAGGAAGTGGAACGACCAAACCGTGGTCAAAGGTCAGCTGGAAAACAGGAAAACAACTGCCAGCCTGTTTCCTGTTCATCGATGACTTCCTGGCACATGTGACAACATGGCAGCTGCCAGAGGTGATAAAACTCGCCACTATCCCTTCACCAAATTATTTTACTGTACAACACCACGGCGAGTCTCGTCTCTGTAAAGTTTAGTAAACAGCAGAAAATCAGTCATTGATGAGACAGCAGCAGTTCTCCTCCATACACCTGCACACAGTTTTTCAGGTACATATTGTGTGTTGAGCTACAAAAATTAGTCCACAATCTTATTTTCCACAAAAGGTGTTGAAAAATGTACTAATATTACCAAACTACATGATGCTCACATTAAAAAATGATTTACAAGTAGAAATTTGTGTCAGATATTTGGATCAAATCTCCCTCTGTGAACCTTTTTGTGCACAACAGTTTACACTTATTATAGCAGAAGCTGTTGTTGCCAATTGATGAATGATATATGGAAGTCCAAAACTATAATAAACTTCACATTATCAAAAGGTTTAGAGGATTAAATGTAAGCATGTGAAAGGTTAAGCCTGAGTTCACCTCCCCACTGGAGCTAAACATCAGTATCAGTAAAGTATTTTAAGACGTTTTCTAAACTAAAATGTGTGAAATAGTGTGGCTCCTTGAAGGAATAGCTCAGGCCACGCTCCCAGGGATACCAGGGGCACGGAGGTAAGTAAGCCTTCAGGAACAGCGCCAAGCTGTGAAGCCAATTTTGACGCCATTGGGCCCAAAAAGACTGAATTGTTTTATCCCTGTTCAAGTTAGCTGGAGGGATAAACAGGAAGTAGTCAGCGAAAGTCACCAGTGCGCTCGCTCTACAGGCCCAATGATCTCGGAAGATCCGCTTATTTTATGCACAAAAGTCAAACTTTTTTGGTTTTATGCGCCACGAGGCCCCGCCTCCGACGCTGTATCCAGTTCTCTTTATACATCCATGGCTGACCATCCGAGAGCAGCGAAAACAAACGCCGACACCCGGGGAGACCCGACAGCAGCTGCTCGCCAACAGCTCCGTGTGTTTACGGCAGAGAGCAGGAGGGAGGACAGATGCTCAGAGACACTTTTGGCTGATAACTGTGGCGTCTGATTAACGCTGACACATGAAAATGAGCTAAATCGGGTTTATGTGTACAACTATGGTGGCGGTGGTGGGCAAGTAATGTTACTGTCCATGAACGCTCCCCCCACCAACAGGTTTTACTCAGCGCCCACCTCCCCCCCCCTCCCCTCCTCCCTTCCCCTACTGGGCAAAACAACCCTGTCTGGCGGACACGCAGTTAAAAAGGTCAATGCCTTGAACGCCCTGAAATCGTACCAAAGATGACAGGAAGTTGATTCAGAGCTGTTCTCAAACATATCAGTCGTATCTTAATCTCCCGTGTTCTTCTCTAAATGAATCTAAACTTCCTTTGTATTATCAAAATTACACAGAAAGTCCTTTAACTCGTGTTTTGGCGTCTCTGTTCAGTTTGTGTTTGACATAATAAGGGAGTTGTCTGCCGAACTGTTAAACTGCACACACTTTTTTTTTTAGCTGAAACAGCTGTTTTCATCACAGCCACTTCCCTTTTCAATGACCAACGTGCAACAATGGAAACTGTGCACATGTACGCACACACACACACACACACCTCAAAATACATACTGGAAAGCCCAGAGAAATGCACCAGATTTCCCCACTGACAAGAGTTTACTACGGTCCATCAGTTAACGTTGTGTAAGCAGCAGCAGAGTGTAGAAATACAGATATATTTAAAAAAAGGTACTGATTCAAACAGTCACTTAAGCAAAAAGCACAAATGTATTAGTGTCATTTAAGTAGGAAAAGTAAAAGTATGTCCCATCAACAAATTGTCATTGCTTTTATCAAAACGCCGACTTTTCCAAGCATAAAAACTTTTTTTTGGGCACTATTTCTACTTTTTTCTGACTTACAGATATATATATATATATATATATATATAAAGAGAAAAGCAGCAAATCCTCAAATCTGAGAAGCTGGAACAAGTAAATGTTTGATTATCTGCTCAGACGAAAAGACTTAAGTCGCTTCAGTCCAACAAACAAACAACAAATATGAATGTCGCAGATGGATTTGAAGCATTTCCCACAAGATGAAAAAGTATTTGTGGCAGATTAATTGTTTAAAACACTTCTCAAACCTAATATATATATATATATATATATATATATAAAAAAGGACACATATGCTATATTTATATTCTGGGGCTCTACTGGAATATCTTTGCATGATTTCCAGTTAAAAACTCCTTATTTATCTTCTACTGGTCCTTTATGCAGCCCCTCAGTTCAGCCTCTGTCTGAAACAAGCCCCGCCTCCTGATGAGCCCAGCTCTGTTCTGATTGGTCGGCTTCCTCCTATGTAAACAAACTTTAGTAGCAGGATTTCACTTCTTTACTCTAAATGTCAACTTCTCGAATCCAATCCGTAACACGCCGGAGCTGAATCATATCTGAAATACTGGAGCGGGACAAACACATGGGAACACCTTAGCAACCACCTTAGCAACAGCCTTAGCAACCACGGCCACAGGACAGACGGCCTTTGATGATCGCCGATGACATCAGGAGGAGGAAGTAGAGGAAACTTGGCAAATGAAGCGGGTTCAGAGAGAGCAGGATGAAGCCCTGACTTTTGACTTGCAGGCAGCATTTCGACACATCATGACAGGATATAAATAACAGAAACTCAGCGTTATGCCCCCTTTAATTACATTATTTAGGAACCTATCGTTACAGTAAGTAATGATAGGTTCCCTCAGCACCTTTTTATTTCTGTGACTCATCCTGCCAGCAGCGATAACCTACTCCGTATGTGGAAGAAAGGTCAGAACGTGAGCAGAGTCGCGTCGTTGCAGTTAACCGATGTGATGTAACGCAAGAAACTCTGGCGGTTTCTAGTTCTGTTTCACTTCCACTGTTTAATCAGATTGGACTCGCGTTGCCATGGTGATGTGTTTTTCTTTTTCAGTGCTGGTGTTTTTTGGATCACAGATGAGAGGAAACTGACCTGTAATTTCCTCTCTCGCTATCGCAGGTTCAAGCGTACGTCTTCGTCAGCAGCAGCAGTGATCAGCGACCTGGCTGCAGACTGTTTGTGGCGTTTGTGGTGTTCAAGTGCAGCTTTCAGCAGAAGACGTGCAGCACTTCCTCTGTGTCTGTGTCACTTCTCTGACCAAAGTGTGATGGGAAGCAACAGTAAAATACTTGATTATAATATTATTATCAGCGAGAGGGTTTGTGATAAGGTCTTAAATACTGTGAGGTTTTTTGTGGTAAACTTTGTGGTAACATATCAAGTGTTCAGACTCCTTTATGTCTCGCACACTTTATTGTGGTGTCATTTTTTAGCCTGTGAATCTACACACAACAATCCAAAAATGACAAAGTGAAAAGCTGTTTCTCATTTACAAAAGTATTCAGACCATTTTTTTTTGTGTGTGTGTGTGGCTCTCAGGTGCTTCCTGTTGGCTGCATCCATCCTTCAGATGTGTCTACAACAACTTGTGGACACAGTTTTAGTATCTGTGTATATAAAAAAAAAATCCAACGATTTGCACATCATGTCGGGACAAAAACAAAAAGTCTCTGTAGATAAAAAAAATACTCTGAGCTATTATTGAGTGTAGATTAATGTCCAAAAATTAAATCTACAAACACAATAAACTGTCCAAAACGTGTATAGCCACCAGAACTATAACAGTTTATAATATAAATGCAATATAATTATAATATTTGTGCTTGTGAGTGGTCATATTTATTTATACAAATGACACCTGAAGACCAGCAGACGGCCTGAAACGCTTCTTTATCAAACCGTTCAGTCAGGGGTAAGAAAGAGGAAGTGAGAAGCCGAAGAGGAAGTGTCTCTCTCTCCAAATTATAACAAACGAAACTATTATTATTATTGATGGCAACAGCAGCTGAAACCCGAACCTCTCATGTGCTTACACCTGCGGTTTCCATAACACCGCTTTTCTGCTTCTGAAACGGCAATAACCGCCCGTCTCATCTGCCTGTTACACAAAAACAATAAGCTTTTTTAAAATCGAGCGCTGGAAGGGTTTTTTTTCCCTCTCCTGAAAGTTACTGTACTGGTGACACACTGGTGATGCAGTGAAGCACCGGGTGCAGCTGAACGATGGAAACCAGGCCACAGACTAATTAAAAAAACTACTTTCTGATCAGCTGACGTCTGCAGAGAGAAAGTCAAACGACTAATATTGAGACAAACCAGAGCCTGACCTGCATTATTCATAAGTTTTAAGTGAAACCACTGGTGGTTCCTTAGAGGTGCACTGAAGTATCAACACATTAAATCTAATCTGGAGAATCATTTCCTACAGCGGAGTGACTTCAGTCAGCAGTACACGCTGTAAAAAGTACGAGAAGACCAGCGAGCAAATCTAAAAATACAGCGTCCTCCATCGCCTGTACCATTAATGTCACCTTCCTCTTATACACTGACACTAAATATGTTAAACAACAGATGTCCTGATGTCACTTCCTGTTTAGCCGCATCTGTCTCTCTAAAAGAAATCTGTAGTTCTGTGAGTGTTGTGTTGATTTACATCCTTTGAAAACGCGTAATTTACAACCAATGATGTCGGCGGTTGGACAAAAGAAGAGGAACCGCAGACTCTGGGAACATTTTAATAAAATAAAAATAACCTTCAGGTTAATAAATGATGAAATCAATCAACTAATCAATTACTCTTGGGGGGGGGGAGGTTCTTATTGTTATTATTATAGAATCAACACTGAGCCAGTAAACACTCAGTAAACGTTGATTACATTAACTAATTAATAACATTTTACTGATCTGATTGACCGGCTTTCTCGCTACCAGCGCTCCCTCTCTTCACTCACTCTCTAGCTCGCTCGACCACAGCTGCTCTCTCTCTCTTTTTCTCGTCTTTTTTTTTTTTAAAAGTAACTCGTGAAGCCGACAACAAAATCTACTCCACTTTTAACAGAAATGTCCTCCCCTCGTCCAATTAACGTTTTCGTCTTCCTCCATCATGATCGCTCTGATTTCCGGCTGTGATTGGCCGCCAAAGACGAGAGAAAAAGAGAGAGAGAGAGAGCAGCTGTGGTCGGGCGAGCTGGAGAGTGAATGAAGAGAGGGAGCGCTGGTAGCGAGAAAGCCGGAGATTCAGATCAGTAAAACGTTACTTTCTGATTGTTTCACAGCTTTAAAGCACTAATAAACACGCTCACACCCCCCCCTCCCTCCCCCCACACCTCTGCTCGACCCTGCCGCTGAACTCTGCACCGCCTGATCTGATCTGAATATGGCCTCAGATCCAGAAGTCTCCATCAGGTTTTCACAGGTAGTTTGTTAGTCTGTCCCTCCTGCTGCAGGAAATAATGGGATTAATCCTAGAAAGCTGCTGATGTAGCACTTTTCTGCTTATGAAAGTAACACAGAGATTATTCGATAAGTGAGATTTTAGTCGGACGAGAGCGCATCGACCGGCAGACTGCAGCCTTAGTTTACAGGCTGTGGTAGCGATCAGACCTTTGATGAACCACGCCGCCCTCGCCAGCGTTAATAAAAGATCTAAACATTCATGTCGCACGTGACAGATCCTCTCGATTCATTGTGTGCATAAATATTACATATAATTTTTTTTTTTGCTGCTAACCTTTCAGTCAGTCACTTCACCTTCTTCACGGACTGGTCCTCGTCTTTTATCTTTTTTTTTTCACCTGTGTGTCATATCGTTTCTCCGCTAGTCCTTCGTGAGAAGTTGTCAGAAGTCTCGGGTCTCATAGTTTTGACAGTTATCTTTTTGAAAAGCTGCCACAGGAAGTCAGCAGTGCTGCGAGGGCGAGAGAGAGAAAAAAAAAAATAGAGCTTTCATTTCCAGTTTCTCAGCGAGTGAAAAGTGCAGCTGAGTGAGACGCAGCTGAGGAGGAAGGAAGGTACTTTTTCTTTTTTTGTCTAAAGAAGTAGAGGTGACATCTCCATCACAGACACCCTGTGTGGGTGTGTGTTACTGGTACTGGGAGGGGAGGGCGGGGGGGGGTCATGGACCACAACAGCTCTTTGTCTCCTCTGGGCGCCACGGCAACATGTCAGCATCCCTCTCACACACACATCAGTGAAAGAGCATCAACTCTTGTCAGTGCACAGATAATGAATGACATCACCGCAGCACAGAGGTCACATGATCAGTTCCCGCTCTGCACACAGTGTTAGCATTATAACAGACGCACAATGCAAGACAACGGGCTCGAATAACTGTACGAGCTGACGAACCTTTATCAAGTGACGGAGCGTATGTAGGTCACATGATGACAACTAAAGACCAACTGAGACTGTTTCCACCGACTGGTACAGTGTTTTTAAGTCTTGTCTGAGAGATATGACCCAAAAAAAAGGGTCAATTCATCATTTTAAATGATTCTGTCTGCAAAATACAGGATTGAAACATGTTGTTTTAAGACAGTTGTACAAGAATAATAAAAGATACTACACAGTTTTTCAACTTTTCTTAGTTGTTCGGTGCATAAAATGTCAGATAAAAGGTGAAAAATGTTTCCTAAATGTCCTCAAATGTGTTATTTTTTTCCAAAACTCACCAAATGTTCAACATTTTCTGTCTTCTGTCAGTTTCCTACTAAAAGTTTTGGGGATTATGATGTAAATACTGAACTTGTAGTTTTTATTTTCTACAAAACACGACGATTATGCGACTGAAGTTGTTTTGCAAGATTGTTTAAATTGTGAAGTCGAAGTGTTGTTAATATGAGACGACTGAAGAATTTAACATTTAAACACAAAATACAAACATTTAGACTGAGATTCAACAAACTGTCTGAACGTCATAAACTCGTCGTAAATCTCATGAACGTATTGAAGATTGTTGATGAACGATTAGTCGTTTGGTCGTTAAAACGTCAGTAAAACATAAAAAACAAGTTGATTATTGTTTACTAAAAACCAAACATGACGTCCTCAAACATCTCTTCTTCAGTTTACTGTCATAGAGACGAAATAAACCAGAAAATATTCACATTTAAGAAGCTGAAATCAGAGAGTTTGGACATATTATTTTCTTAAAAACTGACGAATAGTTGACGAATAATTGATTAATTGGCTAATCTTTGTAGCTCTACTGTAAACATGTTAAAGTTATTTTAAAAAAAAAAAACATCTATTTTTGGCATTTGTGAATCAATTTACAATCGTAGAAGATAAGAATTGTGATTTTAATATGAATTAATGTCACAAAAATGACTGTTAATTAATAAAGTTCTTGTTGAGGGGAATTCTGTGTGACTGTTCATCTTCCAGTCACTAGTTTAACTTTTTATTTTACGTCTGTAAAAGCAGAAAGCAGCAGAGAGAATAAACAGGAGGCGTCTTTAAGGGTGTAACAGGTGAAACAACCGCAGAGGAGCAGAAAGTGACTAAAACGACTTCCTGTGAATGACGACTTCACTTCACTTCACGTCTGCTGCAGCTGCGATTGATTAACGTTTCCAGTGACTTCAGATGTTTTCATTCACCTCGCTGCATTTCTTTGTATACACAAGAACAACTTCCTCCTGTTTCTGAGCCGACAGCTTTCAGTTTCGTTATTTCTTATCGACTGTTGTTTAGACAACTCGCGTCTTCAACTGGGAAATTCCACCAGCGATGGACACGCTCCACTAAAACCACACAATGATGCATTCAAGCGCCTCACCCCAAAAACCACAAAACGGGAAAACTGAGCCAATGTTTTTAATTGGAATGAATGACTTCCTCGCTCCTCCTTGGTGTGTTTCTGCTCCTCAAGTCTGGAGCTTCTTCCAGATTCAAACACTCCGTCCTTTCACTCCGACTGACAACAAACCCCCTCCGAAACACCTCGAGGCCTTCGCTGCACCTCGTGTTTACGTCCCTTCAGCACAGACAGATGATGGAAACAGACGTTCTCTCTGATTCTGACAACTCTTTTCTTGTAATAAAAACCAAAAACACAATTCTTTCCTCCAGTAAACTCTACTAACGAAGGAACAAACTTTATATTTGTGTGAATCGTCTGCAGCCACAGACAAAAACTGACACATTGTGAGATCGTCCGGCTGATTTAGAGTCGATTAACTGATTAGTCGATCTAAAAGCAACTGAATCTTTGGTAAAAATACCAAACAATCACTGGTTCCAGCTTCTTAAAAGGAAAATATTTTCTGGGTTTCATTCTCCTCTATGATTGTAGCAGCCCCCTGGTATCAATTTGATATGGACAATCCAACAGTTAACCAAACATTTACACAATCTTTCATATGCGCTCTGTTCCAAGACAGACTTCCAAAACTCGAATTAACGTTGTACTCAGCTATCTGAAGCTTATCTCTATCAAACGCTCCTTCGTATGGCCACTTGACATCTGTCCACTGATTCATAAGGGACGAAAAAGGGAACAGAAAAGTCCATCCTTTCAGTCTACCAACAATTCCCGCCGGAGTTTGGGGAGAAAACATTGCTCTATATTGTGCATCTGTGAGCGTGTGGGGGGTTTGTTTCTGAAAACTGGCAGGTCAGTGGCAGATTGACCTTCTAGTTCCACATAAAAACACATAACGGACACATCAAAACTTTCCAGCATCAACCAAAGTTCTGGTCAGTTATGGATTATCCATATCACAATTAACAAACGCTGAGTTCGTCTGGTGTGATGATTTTATTCTTCGAGTGCCATGAAACTAAAACACATAGCAAAAAAACATTACAACATTACATTTAACGTATTAAACACAGTATAACTATAATTCATTACCACAATTTAAAATCACATTTACTTAAAAAAAAAAAAACACACTACAAACGTTACAAAAATCCCTAATAACGATATGAATGAATTAACATAACACGCCAAACCACATACCTCTGTCCGCCAACCAAGGGTGCAAATATGGCGGATGAGGATAGCACCCACATGAGGATAGCACCCACATGTAAACCCAACAACTGCACCCCATAAACAAAAACATATTACATACATATTGTCTCCCTGATCCTACAAACAGTTGGTTAACTTACGTCTCGACACCATGCAACCTGCATCATACTGGTGTGTGACATCACTATCTACCCGTTTTTAAACTTTATTGGGCCAACTCACCCGGGAACTTCAATAAAAGCACAATCGGCTCTGCTGGCCACTTACAATGATAATAAACTGATTATCTTTCAGTTTTAGACTCTTGGTTGGACAAAAGAAGAGTAACAGCCGGCTCTGAGGACTAAATATTATCATACTGTGATGGATATTTTTCACAATTTGCTGACATTTTATAAAAATATAATAATAAAAACTATTTTTAGTTGCAGTTCTTGTCAAAACTGTGTCAAATTTTTAGGATCCACATCTACAAACCAACTAAACAACAACACAGAACAAACTTAAAGACACGAATCTGTTGCCAAAAAAGAAAAGAAAGTAATTATTATTTAATTTATCGATGAATTTAGTCAAATAAATGTCACATTGACTCGCTGATGACATATTTTTGCATAGTTTGCATATTTTCTTTCCTACGTCCATCAAAGCGCCTGATAATTCATCAATCATTGTCAGAAACAAGATTATTTAACCGTTTCATTGACAGAACTGAAACCATTTCACATGTTTAGAGAAGCATAATCTGCACAAACAGCTGTTTAAATCACATAAATGTGTTTGTGAACTTATTAACAGTCTCTATATTCAGTGGTCGAAGCTCTCGGTCTCTCTGTGAGTTCTCGTCTTTCACTACAAGCGTCCCCCCTCCTCACCTCCCTCACCCCCCTCACTCTGCTACAGCCGGAGGGGAAATAAGATCAATGAATCAACAAATACAAACACTATTGATTTCTTCCAGCGAAGCCGACATGAGAGTTTTGGTTCAGTAAATTTCTGCTGTCAGTCAGTCAGTCGGTCGGCTGCTTCTGTGGACTGAAACACAACTTACACGCCGCTCACGTCTGACATGATTCATCGATTACCAGAGAAAGAAAGAGAGTTTGTGCTTTTAGGGAAAGGATGATACTATAAACACAAGACAAAATAAGAGAGAAGAACTGCAAAACAATGCGGCACAATTAATCGTTTTGTCTTGATTATCTTTTATAATCATTGAGAAGCAAAAAAATCTTAACTGAAAATAAAATTTGATTCGTTTAGAACTAAATATTAAAAAAAAAAACAATAATTAAAGGATCAATAAGTGATTAGGCTTTATATATACGACACAAATCCATTATTTGACTTGAGACAAAAAAACTGTATCCAAAGTTTTTTTTTGCAACTATTAGTCAGAAAATTAATCTGCAACGATTCTGATGATTGAATAATAAGTTTTTAAAGTAAAAATTCACTGGATCTTGCTTCTTAACATGTCAGTAAACGCTCCTCTCTGATAAGAAACCAAACATCTTCAGGTTTCAGATTGTTGGTCGAACAAAACAAGACCTTTTGAAAAGCTACTACTGTGACGGACATCTTAAATAAACTCGATTAATCATAACTGATAATGAAAATCATTAATTGCAGCTTTAATCTTGTGAATTCGATCCTCTGTTGAACGCATTTAACTAAAAACAGTTTGAAAGACGAACTGCAAAACAATTCATCCTTTTATCTTAAATTATCTTGTTTTCATAGTTGTTGGAAGTTTTAGCCACTAATTTGAATCATTTAAAACTGAATATTTAAAAAAAAAAACAATAATCAAAAGGATCAGAAATTGATTAGGTCTTATATTTGACACAAATCTATTGTTTGACTTGAGACATCACAAGTAAAACAATTAATTTAAACAATTTTTAAAGCAAAAATGTAAAAAAAAAAATCACTTTTTTTTGCTTCCTAACATGTCAGTAAACGCTCCTCTCTGATAAGAAACTGATCATCTTTAAGTTTCAAACTGTTGGTCGAACAAAAACGAGACCTTTTGAAAAGCTACTTCTGTGACAGACATCTTAAATAAATCGATTAATTGAGGAAATAATCAGTGGAGTAACTGATAATGAAAATTATTAATCTGGAGGATGAACTGCTGATAACATTTACAACATAAAAACATTGTGTTTAAGCGTCTTCAGTTGTCAGTGTGGCTTCAGTTCTGCAGGCTTTTACGACGCAGACCACCTCTGAAGTGGTAACACCACCTTCAGCTATTTAAAGCTTCCTTGAGAAAACACAGAAGCACTGAGGACGGTTTGTGAAGCTCCCTGCTGCTCAGACTGGAAAAAAAAAAACACAACACTCCTGGGAAGCAAACAGATCCGACAGCAACGCTCTGCAGTCGTCTCTGCAGTAAACAATAATTATCATCCAGGAGAAGAAGAAGAAGATCATTACAGACGGACAGAGAGAGAGAGAGAGAGAGAGAGCAGAGCTGAGGGTGGAGGAACTGAGACGACTCCTGAAGGGAGATTTTAAATATCTGGAGTCTATATTTAGTCCGCCCACAGAGCAGCGCCGGCTCACTTTAGAGACTTTAGAGAGGACACGCAGACGCCTGTCACATGTGAAGATGATGTCACATTCATGATGTAAACAAGCAGAGGAATAAACAAACACACACACACACACACACACACACAGGAAGCTGATAACAGGTCAACACAGTTTCACTCCACATATTTACATGTTTGCACATTTCATTCATCAACTGATTTTAAAATGATAAATGTCTTCTGTTGTTTATACACTGCTCATTGATCTCTACAGTAAAAAGAAAAAATGCAAGAATGAGCCGATTAATTGATCATTAGGGCTGAAAGAAAGGATTATTTTCATTAACGATGCGTATGTTTGATTGAATGATTTTAAAATCGATTAAAACGATTAGTCGCAGAGTAACAGCTAGCGTTCGTAGCTAATGCTTCCAACCAAACTGAGAATTAAACACTGATGTTGGAAGTGAAGTTGACAACACACACGTCAACTGAATGTTAAAATAAAAATTAGACACTGAAATTAAAACAGAAAGTATATACTGACGGGGGGGGGGGGGGGGGGGGGGGGCAGATGTTGGAGACGGTGTGGACTTCAGGGGGGTAAACACTAGGGCTGTATTCAAAACACCCCTGCTGTTTTCACAACTTTGGACTCTTCCAAACTAACGGAGACTTCTGGGTCTAACTGTTCTCAACGGTTACTGAGCGTTTACTAAACGTACTGAACGTTTACTGAATCAGTGTTTCTCCTACAATTATATCAACGAGAACCCGCCAGGACAAAAAAATATGTTTTAATGCCAGAATTAACAACAAATATCCATCATTCAGAAATATTTAGCGTTTGGGAGTCTGTGCAGCTGTTCAGGACGTTAGTGAACCTCTGTGTCGTTGCCTGGGAAACAAGCGTAACTCTGTTCAGTAATACAGCACTGCGTAGTATGTTTGCAAGTTGGACGCAGAGAAAGTGACGGTGGATACGAGTGGAGCAGAGGAAAAGGTTAGCGGTAAGTTGTCAGTCTGGCAGTAAATGTACAGCACAGACTACAGTGTGTCAGTTAAATGATGAAAAGTCACGTCTGTTGTTTCTCCAAGTGCTGGAAAAGTGAAGGGAGTTAGCTCCAAAGTTAAACTAAAACTAGTTAAACTAAAAGAAACTAAAAGAAAATAGATCTGTTTCTATATTTGATTGATGTTTGAAGAGTAAATATTAAAAAAGAAAAGACTGAAGAGTTGAGTATTAAATCTGTTTGTAGAGATGAAGGACGGACGGAGGGAGGGAAAGGAGACAGAGGAGAGATTTTAATCGACATCCTGAAACTGGATCTCAGCATCGACTCTATAAAGCTGAGTGTGTGTGTGTGTGTGTGTGTGTGCGTGTTAGTTTGCAGCTTCAGCAGTAAACTGGAAGGTGAGAAACACAGGCAGGGAGGCCGAAACTGACAATAAAATGTCAGAAAATGGTGAAAAATGTCCGTCAGTGTTTCCTAAAGTCCAAGATGACGTTTTATTTTGTCCAGAACACAAAGATATTCAGTTTACTGTCAACTGGAATCAGAGAATTTGGACATTTATTGCTTAAAAATTACTAAAAACGATCAATTATCAAAAATATTTGACAACTAATTTATGTCTTTCCCTTTTTTTAGCTTATTTTATTTCCTATTTAACACTTTTAAATTGTATTTAAATGTGTTTTTATATTTTACATTCTGTCTTGATGCCTTCTATGTGAATGAAGCACTCTGAATCTCCTTGCTGTTCTACAAATAAACTAATTGATTAATCAACTAATCACTAAGATGAGCAGCCAAGATGCAATAAAGGACATCTGGAAGACAAACTACCAACAATAACAACACTTATTATTTACAGAAGCCAGTGGACGGAAAGCTTTTGTTGAGGCCTTAAAAAAAACATTATTGATTATTTTCCTTGATAAACATTTAGTTTATTAAATTCACTGTTAAACAGGACAAAGAAAAACAAGCAGATCGTCACATTAGAGAAACTGGAAACAGAGAATATTTCACATTTTTGCCTGAAAAAAAGACTAAAATGAATATTCTGTTGATAGACTGATAAATAGATGCAGCTATATCAGTGTTTGTTATTGATACCAACAGTCAGTATTCAGTGTTTAACTTGAAATTGAGCTTTAAAAACAACATTAATCCTTACAGTTTGTTTCTAATTACCTTCATTTATATATTTATGGCTGAGTCATATCAATAATATTATCAAATGTATCAACATCAAATCCCAAAATGACCTCTAAGATCTAGTTTTTATTCTCTTCTTTGATAGGAAAGTGAGGATCTTTAAGTTTTGGACTGTTGTTCGGACGAAACGAGACATTTAAAGACGTCACTTTGGACTGTGGGAACGTTTTATAAAACAAATTTTAAAAAAAACAAAAACAGATCAAATTAAAAATGAAAATAAAACAAAACAACAAATGAATCAATATTCTGGACGGAGCTCGACAGATCAGCAACAAAACACCACCGAGCACAATATTCTCTCACAGATGGTGACGGAGGATGGAGGCCGGCGACTGGCCAACATGACCGAGGGCTACTGAACACACACACACACACACACACACACACACACACACACACACACACACACACACACACACAGGACTGTCATTTTCGAACGATTTTGCAGAGTGAAATACAAACAGATCAACGACAGAGTCCGTTTAAAATCCATTGAAGGTCAGAGGTCATCGCGTATTGGCACGTAACAACGGACAAAATCCCTAAAATCCTCCCTCCCTCTGTTTTCATGCTTCTGTTCAATCAGAAGATACATTTTCTTTTAGTTTATTTATTATAGTTTATCTTGACTCAGTCCCACACACGCCCTCCTGCTGCCTGAAACACTCACACGAGCACCAAATGTGGATCCATCCACCGCTTAAAATAGTCCCTGACAAACAGCACCGCAGTGTTTCCTGCTGTTTGCTTGTTAAAAACCTTTTAAAGAGACTTTTAGAGACTTAAAATAGGTAAATAACATAAATAAACATGTGTTTTGTTGTCATTTATGGTCGTGCTGCTCTGCGTGTGTGTGCACGGCGCAGCAGAGGAGAGACAGTGATAACTACGCTCGTTACGTTACTGTAAGTGCAATAAAAGGGAATAAAAAGCCTAATTTATTCATGTAATCTGTGCAGATGGACTCCAAATGATAATATTCTGATATGTGATTTGCAACACAACAAAATAAACAAAAGAGCATAATATGAAACAACAGATGTTTTTTTTTTTCTATCATCACATCACACAACCCTTATTTAAAAAAGACAATGTGTCAGATATCCATTTGATATGACTAGTGTGATAAAGTCTAAAGTTTAATCTGTGTTCATGTTTAATCTGCTGATAATTTTCTCGAATAACTCGTTAAGTGGGGAAAAAAAGGCACATTCACAGTTTCTCAGAGACGACAGTGATGTCTTATATTTGGTTGTTTTGTCTGATTTACAGTCTAAAACCTTCAGATACTCAATTTCAGTCAAGAAAACAGCAAATTTGAAAGGCTGGAAATAAAGAATGTTTGGTATTTTTGCTTGAAAAATGATTAAAATTAAGATTAAAACAACAGTCAGGAGCCCAAATGAACATTAAACCTGTTTTTCTTGCTGTAATCATTCCTCCTGTTCATACTGACCATCAGAAGATCCTTCATAATGACCTTACACATACAAAAAAATGTATTTAAAAGTTTATGTGAAGCTAATATGAAGCTCTGGCCTCAGCTCTGAAGTCCAACCCCTCCCATCTGAGAGAGCTGGATCTGAGTGGAAACAAGCTGCAGGATTCAGGAGTGAAGCTGCTGTGTGCATGTTACTAATATGAAGCTTCAGCGTCCAAATGAGTCAAATCCAGTAGATATCTTTCAACGTTACAGTCTTTTTAGTGGCAAAGTCCCTCTTTTTGTTTCTATACTTCCACCTGCAGCTCAACAGGGAAACACAAAGAGGAGAATTTGATGCTAAAAAGACTGTAAATGTGTCAGATATCCACTTGATATGACTAACTCAGACTGATGAAGCTGAATAGAAGCTTCACACACACTTTAAATGTCTATCTGGACACACTGTGGATGAAGGAGATCTTTTAATATCCAGTATGAACAGGAGGAATGATTACAGGCTGACTGCTGGTTTATAGACACACTGGGAACACTGGGAACTCGTCCTTTAAAGGAAAACAAGTGTAGAGTAGACAGAGTTTTGGTCCTGATAATAAATAATGATCTAATCTTTCATACTTTGTTCTGTGTTTTTCCTCAAACGTTGAACGATTAAACACCAGCAGACGTTGGAGAACTTTATCTCAATAAAACTGAGGATTAGTGAGGAGCTAATCTGTCCTTTAAACTGTGTTTTTAAAGATTTCATCAGGGAGTTTCAGAGAAAGTGGGGATTTATTGATAATAACTAAAGCAAAGACTCTTAATATTCCACTTTACAACTTCTGATAACGTGATAAAAGAACAGTTTCAGTTACATAACTTCTTGTGCACACCCTTCAGGAAATAAATCATAAATACTAGAAATATTTCTCCTCGGAGAGTTATGAATTTTTAGAGGGGCCCTCCATTTGTCCGTAACGGATAACGTTGGTTCGGAGGGCAGCTGAGGATGTTGCATAACGTCCTGAAAACAAAAGTCATGTGTGCGCTGGTCGTCGTCGTCGTCGTCGTCGGTGTGCTGTGTTGAGACGGGAGGCAGTGAGACGGAGGAGGAGGAATGCTGAGGAGCGAGTCTGCAGAGAGATGAACGGCTGATTTTACAGTTTGTGTCTGTAACTGCAAAACTGAAAAACGTGCGTTTGTCTGTTGTACGCTGCCTCTCACCCAGTGCATGCTGGGACATGCTCCAACACCCCCTCCGTCCACCCCACACACCCCCCACCTGCGACTGCCAACAGGATCATCTGGTGCAGAAAATGAGCTGGGATAGATGCTGCATGTTGTTGGATTGTGATTCATTATCTGTTTGTTATGGAGGATTTTTTTACACCAAAAAACATCACAAAGAATTAATTTCTGTAAACGTCAGTCAGAAGATGCATTTTCTTTTAGTTTATTTATTATAGTTTATCTCGACTCAGTCCCACACACGCCCTCCTGCTGCCTGAAATACTCACACGAGAGCATCAAATGTGGATCCATCCACCGCTTAAAATAGTCCCTGACAAACAGCACCACAGTATTTCCTGCTGTTTGCTCGTTAAAAAGGGACTTTTAGAGACTTAAATTAGCTAAATAACATAAATAAACATGTGTTTTGTTGTCATTTATGGTCGTGCTGCTCTGCGGGCGGAGCAGAGCACTCCGTGTGTGTGTGTGCACAGCGCAGCAGAGGAGAGACAGTGACAACTACGCTTGTTACGTTACTGTAAGTGCAATAACAGGGAACTGATTTTACAGTTTGTGTCTCCAACTGCAAAACTGCAAACTCGAAACTGTTATTATCCTGCTGGAGTCTTGATATGACGACTTTTTGTGGTTCTTCTTCATATTTTTTGGGATCTTTTTGTTCAAAACGAGCATGTTTGGTGTCGTAACGGCGTTTTAATTGTGTTTAACTGCAAATTAAAGCGTCTTTGTGTAAATTAAATGCACCTTTTCCACTATCAACTTTTCTCTTTTTTGTATAGTTTTGAACGTTTAACTTTAACAACCTCACCATATATGATATTTTTGTATGAACGTGAATGAAATGTATAAACGTCAGTGTGTAATGTGAGCGATGTGGCTCCTAACCAAGAGAAAGTGACTTTCAGCTCATTGTTTGCAACTTTTACTGTCCTGGTTCACTCTCAGCGGCTCTTATAGCGTCGTTTTCTGTACACTACCTACTCAGCATCAAACAGGCAAACAGACACAGTTAGCTGTAGACTAGCTGGTAGCATTTAGCAGCTAAAGAGCCAGATATTTCCCTTCAGGAGTTGGTAGAGAGCAGAAACAGAAGCTAAAAGAGAGAGAAGACTGGACAGAAACACGACTCCACATGAATGATAATGTTGCTCTGTAACCGCTGGATGTGGAAATAAAAGCAACTGTTTGCTAACAAGTTCAACAACAAAAGAGTTCACTACTTGTTTCTGATCCAAATAAAAGTGTTTTTGCAGGTTTTAACAACTGATTTTGTTTCCCTACTTTCATTTTAAAGCATGTTCTGTTCTTCCTCATCACTCTGTGGGTGAAGAGGAAGCAACCAAACCTGTAATCAAACCGTCCTGATGGAAAATAACAACCACATTTACCACTTTCTCCATAAAAAAAGGGGGTCTCTGTACCCTGACGCAGCCCTCCTCGTACACAGTCTCCTCTCCGCAGCGACAAATTCTTTGCATGAGGCGACACGTCCTGACAGACTGTTATCTCAGGTATCCCGCTGTCTGCCAACACAAATATGTTTTACAGCCTTCATCTGCGGTGCGGCGTGTGTTATTATTCTCATGAGTGTCACTGTGTGTTCTGCTGCAAACCAGCCCGCAGCCTCTTAACTCTGCGGTTTAAACCAGAGAGGAGAGAGAGAGAAAAAAAAAAGGGGAAAAAGTTCAATTCATTGCAGACTTTCTACGCCGGTGTTTGAGAGTCTGAACAGGTCAGAGTCTCTCCAGGCTCAGAGCAGATATTATATTTAGCAGGAGAGTAAAAAAGTAGGACTGGCGTGTTGAAAGAACTCTGCAGCAACATGTTACCGTCCCAAATCCAGCCACCAAACACACCAAACAACACGCCAGAGCAGCAGCAGCAGCAGCGACTGAAACGATTGAAATCACTCCGTATCTGCTGATCACCAGAGGACTCCCAGGTTCAATCCAACAAACGGGAGCATAAAAAGAGCTTCTCAGACATTAAATATGTAACAAGTGGAGGCTTTTCTTTCATTCAGACATTTATGGAAACACACTGTGAAAAGAAGAAGAAGAAGAAGAGTTGTGGGGCTGCAGGGTCGACCCAAAAACAAAATGGGAAGTGGGGTTTTTTTTTGGAAATATGCCGCCTACAAGTTCTCCTTTCTTAATGTTCTTCCTGCATTTTGTTCAGTTCACTTGATTTTCCAAAGCTGAAAGCCACCAAACGGCACCTTGACCCCTCATTGGGGAGGACTGGGAGGGCTGGGAGGAGTTTGTCTGGGCGATTGGTTTCAGTGCAAATTCATATCTGAAGTTCTTGGGCTAAATCTTTTGGGATTTGCATCAATGATTGGTTGACGGTCTTAAAGAGCCAGCGTCTCTCAGCTCAAACTCTTATAAAAGTCCCACATTCATTCATCTGTGCCGGGTCGGACATAGTCGGTTGCCGTGGGCAGCAAACGAGCTATTTGGCGCCAAATGGTTTTTTGGAAATACGCAGTCTACAAGTTCTCCCTTCTTAATGTTTTTCCTGCATTTTGTCTCGTTTACTTGCACTGATTTCCATCTTGATTTGATTTTACGAAGCTGAAAGCCACCAAACACTCAGTGAACAGCACCTTGACCACTCACTGGGGAGGACTGGGAGGACTGGGAAGACTGGGAGGAGTTTGTCTGGGCGATTGGTTTCAGTGCAATCAATGATTGATCAATGATTGATTGACGGTCTTTAAGAGCGAGCGTCTGTCAGCTGATACGTTTCCACATCTCGTTCATTCATTCTTTCATCTGTGTCGTTACATGAATGAAAACAGAACGAAACTGTTTTTTTGAAAAAAGGGAAAAACTGTTTTTAATAGAGAAGAAACTTTAAGGTGAAGCAGTGACCACATGTTCCTCTGACCTTCAACCAAAGGATCATTTTAAAAACACAAACTGTCATCTTCCCTCTAAACTAACCCGACCAGACTTTCACCGCAGCGTCGTCACGTCGTTCAACAGTCAAAACAACCAACCGAGTCTTTACAGCGTTTGTTTGTTTGTTTTTGGGGAAACGTGACGTCATTCGACCCGTTTTGTGTTCTTGCTCAGATTTAAAGCAAACGATGAGCAATTAGAGCAACTTAGAATCACATTATTACATTATTACATTTTAAATGATTAAACTGTATCACAACGATGAGAATTTAACAGAACATCATCGAGTGACAAGTTATTACCAAGGATTATGATGATATTTGACCTGTTAAATCATTAAAAAAGGCTTTATAATCTGTTATTATCATTGTTATAAAGCATTATGACTGTTTATGAGGCTTATAACTATAATCATACAGAGCTGTAATCAGATTATAATGCATTTTAAATGATTAAAACATATTGTAACACACTTTAAAACAAAATATCAGTGAGTGACCTGCAATTATGAAGCATTATGATGATATTTGACCTGTTAAATTATTATAAAATGCTTTATAACATGTTATTATTATTGTTATAAAGCATTATGACTCTTTATGATGCTTATAACTATATTATAAAGGTGCTATAATCAGATTATAAAGCATTATAAGTGTGTTATAGACGTCCACTTCATAGAAAGTTACCAAAACATCTTTCTGAAGGATCAAACTGTCCTGTCAACAACAACAACAACAACAACAACAACAACAGCGGAGGAGCGGAGACGATTCGTCTTTTATCAGCTGACAGTTTGAACGTCTTCAGACTCAAACAGACGTCTCTGCAGGACGGCGAGCGTGAGAAATAAAAAAAAATGTTCATGTTCGAGTTTCGTTTTTCAAAAAGGTGTGAAGGACTTCCTGTCGTTGTGACCAGAACGCAAACAGGAAACGGCCTTCAGACGGAAATTATGTATCAAAATAAAAACACTTTTCAGCTCGAATGTCGATCAAATTTGAACCCGACGCTCGTTTCCATCCACTGCTGGTCGATTGATCAGTTAGGGTTAGGGTGATGAAACAAATCGGCGACTACTTTGCTAATCGATTAATTGTTTTTTCAAGTTCAACCCTCTGAAATGTGAGAATCAGCTGCTTTTATTCGTCACATACGACTGTAAACAGAATCTCTTCGTGTTGTGGACTCTTATTCTGAACATCGCCGTCGTCTCTGCGACGTTCAGACGGTCGTTTTTCAATATTTTTACACATTTATTACACTAACGATTAAAAAAAAGACTGTATATGTAATATTATAACTTAATTCTGCAAATCGTGCAACTTTAATCTTTTATTGCAACTTTTTCTTGTAATGTTATACATATAACAGAGGTCCTGTCTCCTAAAACAAAGGCAGAGAAATCAAACATTTAAGGGCAAAGAGCATATTTATTTTTGCTTTGATTTATTCACTTAGTTTTCGAAAGGGTTGAAGTTTATTTTTCATTTGGTAAAACATCATTTGATTTTTGCTTTAATAAATTCTACTTTATTTTTATTTTGATTACTATAAAACTACATCAGTGTTTCTCTGAGAGGCACAGAGTCTGGAAAAACCTCCTGAAAACAACCTCACAGTCAGTTCATGTGATGATGAAGATGTTTGCGCTTCATCCTCAAGCAGAACAAACAAACAGACAAACAAACAGTCAGACAGACATGCAGGTTAACAGACAGACAGACAGACAGACAGAGCAGCTGTAACATCCACCAGACAGACTCAGAGTCTGCAGGAATCCGCTGCAGCTGATGCAGAAAGCTGCAGTGCAACAAACAGGCCCGAGCAGCTGCTGGGAGATTTAAACCTGGACCACCTTCACCTCGGCGGGTTCCATTATCGGACATGGCTTTACTTTCTTTATTTCTTTCTTCTTTTTTTCCACGTGAATAAATCCGAAAACGCGGATTATTTTTAAATGATCTTGTTATAAAAACTGTCTCTTCTTTCAACTCTCCGTCCGTTTTTGTCTCCTGCGTCAGTTAACCGTGTAACAGACGATGGTCGCCGCTGCGATGTTTCCCCCCAAACACACAGTTTCATTATCGGACGCGCTCTTTTACTCCTGTTTATATATCAGATATCTCGTGCTGTTTTATTTTTTTACACATTTGTTGACATAATAAGACTTTCTATCGCTTTTATCGATCATCTGGAGTCTCGTCTTGCGGTCGCACTGTTGCAAAATTGATTTTAATTTCACAATCGCGCGTGTCAGCTGCTTATCTTACGTTACTGCTACAAACAAACGCGCTAAAACGGGCTAAAAATAGTTCGGATTTAATCATTTAAACGCTGAAATCGGACGTTAAAATGTTTCAGGGACAAATTTGGAAAAAGCTTTTCTTACGGAGGCGTGTCCGATAATAGGCGCACCGATAAGCGATATGCTTTTTAACGTTTGCTAGCTCTCTCTCCCCCCGCGTTAGCTAACAGCTAACCGGGCGGCTGCTTTCAAACGTCACCGTCAACCGCGTCCGTTAACCGGACACGTTAACGGGGTAAAGGTGTAATAATACCGCGTCGTACCTTGTTGTCTCTGCTGGTTTTTCCCACAGAAAGCTGGAAGGATCATGTTTAGGTCATTCTCCCACATGTGACGTCCATGTTTGCTCTGTGAGGCTGCAGCACGCGGTCAAGTTAACGGCAACAACACGAGCGGCTTCCGGTCACGGCGTTCAGAATAAAAGTCTGATTGCGAACGCTGCAGGTTTGAGCCAAATTCCATTTTATTTTATTTTATTTTATTTTATTTTATTTTATTTTATTTTATTTTATTTTATTTTATTTTATTTTATTTTATTTTATTTTATTTTATTTTATTTTATTTTATTTTGGGGTTGTTTTATTTTATTTTAGGTTGTTGTATTTTATTTTATTTTATTTTATTTTGGGGTTGTTTTGTTTTATTATATTTTATTTTTTATTTGTTTTGAAGGGGGGGGGGGTATGTTTTATTTGTTTAACACTTTAAAAAACAAATAATGTTTTAAAAAAAACAAACAACTGAGTGAACATGTAGAGCTGCTGCTGTTTTATCTTTTCTGTGTTAAAATATGACTTAAACAGCAAAAACCGTCAATAAAGACACTGAACTAACTGGATAACTCCCAGTACCCTTCATGTATGTTAATAGGGTGGACAAAATAATAGGAACACTTTTCAATACAACAAAAACTGAAAATGTAGAAGCTTCGTAAAAGTAGAGTTTATGGCAGAGTTGTTGTGTCGGGTTGCTTTAGACTACACAGGTGTTCCTAATGAAGTGGTCGCTGAGTTCATGAGACTTGGAGAAGTTGCCTCAGTTCTTCTTCTGTCTCTTCCTGTTAATCCCGGACTGACTCCATGATGTTGAGATCAGAGACGATCTGTTGCAGGACTCCTCGTTCTTCTTGTAGCTGAAGATAGATCTTCATGACTCTGGCTGGATGTTTGGGCTCGTTGGGACCAATCAGACGCCTCCCTGATGGCGTTGCATTACAGAGAAGAATCTAAACAACTAAAATGCCTGAAACTCTTGCACAGAACTGCAGAAAGTGGAGCTTCTATATATACCGTTAGCTAATTTAATCATTTTTTAATTTTTTGTTTGGGCAAATAATTAAACATATTAAGTCTTCTTCACCTTTTACATACCTGGTGCTACAGTTAACGCTTTAAAACAACATTAAGACCAAAATGTGAGAAGATAAACTTAAAAATGAGCAGTGAAATGACTCAAAAACACAGAGGAAATGATGCTGATGTCTTCGGCAGTAGCTGCGGCTCTGCTGGAGAACAGCAGTGAGATGCAAGTAATCAATACGCCTGATTGTTTCTGCTACATCCTGCTGGATCAATAAAAGGTCTGTGGTGAACCAGAAAGGATCCTGTTATGTTTTATTCAGGTTCAATCAACAAAGAAGAAACTGAAACAGTGGATCTCTCCCCTCTCTTATAAAACTGACAGACTTTTATGCTTTTATTTTGACACAGCGGCTCCTTGTTTCCTGTTGTTATTGGTGCAGCTTGACGTAGCTGCAGCTGTCAGACAAACTGAACGGGGAGAGTAAATTATTGGTGTTCTGGATGTTTAAATACAGACTGTCTGCTGGAGGATCTTCATTATCATTAAAGCAACATAACCAGCTGGCAGACTGTTTCTATACACTAAAATATTTCACTGGAACAGTTTAAATCCTTCAATTGTCAACTATTCTGACAATCGATTCATATTTTCAGTCATTTTTCAAGCAAAAATGCTAAAATATTATTTGTTTCCAGCTTCTAAAATTTAACATTTTGTTGTTTCTTACTAATATTTGAACATCTGAAGGTTTTTTCTTTTGTTTCTCAGATAAAACAAGCAAACTGAAAACATCACTCAGGTCACTTTTGTCACTTTTTGGAGTGAAAAACGTACTAAACTGTTGAGTTAAAAGATCTTTATTGTCATTATATTTTGCATAGAATTATATGCTGTGCTGCAGTGCTGTTTATTTGTAATTTTTTTGTAAATCTGAACATTTTTCTCACCTCTCTGGTTGATCCGTTTATCTTATGTGGGTTTGTTTTTATTTATTTATTCATCACTTTGTGACTCTGTTTGTCAAATTGTCTCTTTCTGTTTGGTGTCATGTGATTATAAACTCAGCGAGCACTTTATTAGGAACCCCTTGTTTATAAATATATATATATTGTTGTTGTTGATATTGTTAGAAAGGTGATAATTCTACTTTATGTTAATTATTGAGGTCGTCGTGGGTTGTGATGGTTTAGTGATGGTGAGATTTGGCACAAATTCTAATTAACTAGAAACATGAAGGTACAGTTTACATCCACGTTTGCATCCAAGCTCATTGGCAAACCACCTCCCAACAGTTTGATCACTATATCAAACACACTATCAAAAAGGCAAATCGCCTCTGACCCCTCTCACCCTGCTCCCCACCTGCCCCACAGGAGGCGCTACAGATCCCCATAAGGGCCCCAAACACCTGCGATAATCTCTGCCTGATTCGTCTGCTCTTTAAATGTCATGTCAACGTATATACTGTCTGTAAATATTGTATAAATTCACATATATCGTCTGTTGTGCGAGTCCATCTGTTCTATGAGCTTCCATACATGCTATACCGAAAGCAAATTCCACCAAACTCGCCTGGTCGTTAAATGATCGACTGATTGAAGACTTTGAAGGAACTTCATAAAAAAGGTATTAAGTGCATGTTTTTGGTAAAACGGAAGTCATGGTCGGCTCTAGGTGAGATTGGGATTAAGTGTCGGCCCACTTCTTACAGCGACCTGCACTGCCAGCGCCTGCAACACAACCACCTGAATGCTTCAGGAGGGAATCTGCCGCGTTATAACAGAGCGCGTTTCAGAAGTTCTCAGAATCGCAGCCACCTTTTTTTGTTAGAACCACATTACCAAACCAGTACTGGGGACAACAATGGTTTCAAGACAAAAAGTGCATCTTTATTTTTATATATTAAAATTACTTATCAAACAAAGGAACATGAATAAATTATTAAATATTACCATCTACCTGCCCTTTTACTAACGTCAGAGACGCTGGACCTGAGACTGTTGGCCACATTTGATACTATTATTAACAAATATGTAAACAAAAGTACTGTTAAAACTGCAGAATATAACTTTTGTAATAAGTAAGTGGGATTTGTAAATGATCTTTGTGCTGTTTTACATTTGTGTTCAGACACTGGAACCTCCTGGTCTGGATCAGGTCTGCTTTCTGTCCCCAGAGTCTGAATTTGGATAAAACTCTCAGTGTTGTTTCCTCTCTGACTTCTCAAACCAGCAAACAGCTGCAGACCTTTTTTTTGTTTTGTTTCATTCTAGTTTTGTTTTTACTTCACAGCACCTTCCACCTCCGAACCCTCACACCTACACCTACACCTAACCCTACACACCTAACCCTAACCCTAACCCTACACACCTGATGTTCCTGACTGACAAGCTCCATATTTCTTGCAACTTATTGTTTCAGTAGTTTACTTTGTTATAATAAATATCTTTTACTTTTTTTTATTGCCATCCGTTGCGTCTGTTCCCTTTATGTGTCACGGCGGCCTCGGAGCCAGCGTGTGAGGTCGAGCTTGAATTGTTTCCTGAAAGTAGCTGCTGTGTAAAAAAAAAAAAAAACGTCCATCGTGAGGACGTTTTTTTCTTAGAAAGGAGGAAGTAATGTGGTGGCAAAACAGGAAACGCCGTAGAGAAACAACCTATTTACACGTCAGTAGAGTCTAATTCATTAAGAATGTCTAAAAATTTACAACCAGGAACCGAAATGTAACGATTAACCGACTAAACAAACTGAACACTTCTTGTTTTTTTCTAATAATTTGCTGTTTAAACTGCAACTGATTCCTTTTTATTACTTATTTCCAGTAAATAAAGATCCCTTTGAAATAAAGTGTTACCATTTATACTTCACTGCAGTTTATCTGTATGAAAAAGTATGAAAAGTAAAATATATATATATGAGACAGAAGCAGCAGGTGATCCAGGTTTCATTTGTTTATTTTCTGGAAAATAATGTGAAGGTACAGTCTCTTTAAAAATCTCTCCTGTTAGCTTCAGAAGCACCTCTGGTTTGAAAACATATTAATATGTACAACACACACAACATTCCCTGGTTATTACAAATAAAAATCTGAATAGAACAATGTCAATTTATTATTCAAATACAAAGCAAAAAAAAAAAAAAAAAAAGACGCAAGAGCGCGTTATCGTTTTACCCTCCGGAGCCTAAAACGTGACAACAAATAAACATTAATAATATGAGAGCAATTAATATCATACATCAATAAAAAATATGAAAAAATATGAAATATGGCCTTTAACTGATCCCTAATCTGCACACACACACACACACACACACACACACACACAGACAAACTCTACCTCGCTGGTCAACAGCTCCCCCTACTGGCAGAGTCTGGAACTGCGTGTTAAACAGGTTTATTGCATAAATGGCAAAAGATGCTTTACACACACACACACACACACACACACACACACACACACACACACACACACACACACACACACACACACACAGGCGGCGAGGATGAAGTCAGTCTTACAAACGGATAAAAACACAGACGAGTTGAATGTCGCTTGATTTTTTTTTTTAAACCCTCAACATTTTTTGACCTTCTGACACAAACGTGTGTTTTTGTAAAATAACAAAATAATAATAATAATAATAATAAAAAAAAAGACTCAGTGTAAAAAAAAAAAAAAAAAAATGGTGCGTTTGAAACAAATATCAGCTCATTTTAAAAGGAAATAAATCACTTTAAAAAACTTATTTTAACTGTTTCTGGATCCTTTTTTCTTGTCCTGATTTGATCTTTCCTGTTTTGTTTTTTTTTTTCTTTTTCTGCCGGACTTTAACTTCTCTACGTCCTCGTCTGGTTTGATCTGACAGGTTTCAGTCTGATTTCTTTTCTTCCTTCTACTGAACTGAAAACTACTAGAAAGTGCCGTCATGTGTCCACCAGAACAACACGAGCTCAGTACATTACACTGCAAAAAATAAACAAAAAACAAATCATATAACAAGACATTTAATCTGATATTAATTTGTAGAAAAAAAAGAAAATGTTGAACATGAGATGTCTCATAATCCAGTTATTTCTATTAAAATGTGATAAAAAAAAAATACAGATAAACATGATTAAAGTGAAGAACAGAGAAGTCAGGAAAAGGTAGAGAGATAAAGGAATTAAGGAAAGATTTTTTAAAAAAAGGATTTTCAGTCTTTTTGGGAAGTTAAATCTGTTTCAGTCGGTCTCGAAAACCTTTCTTGTTCAAAAAATTAAGATTTTAGGGCTCAAAAACAGATTAAATGTTTTGTTATGGAGATTTTTTTGTGTGTTTTTTTTTGCAGTGTTTTCTAAACTCATAAAATAAATTGACCAAATCAATAATCGTGTGCAGAGGACAGACAGACAACGTCATAATAACAATAATAATAATAATAATAATAATAACCTCAGTGCTTGAGCATCATCTAACTGCATTTAAACAACAAAACAAAAACAAAAACAAACTGATGGTGTTAAATCTCTTCATGCAGTAACATTTCATCCGACAACAACATGGCTGCACTTTGTTTTGTTTCCTCCTGGTGTCCCCCCCCCCCCCCCCCCAAAAAAAATCAGACATAAACTCCTCGCTTTGTTTTTCCAACTCTCGTCTTAAAAACATCTTTTGTCGGCTGCCAGCGCCGAAACTACACATGACTCCCCCCTCCCCTCCCCCTCCCCTCCCCCCTAAAAACCCCGATAATCATCATCATCTTACTTTAAACTCTTCTCCCCGTGACCTCGACTGTGATCTTCATCTTTCACTTCTGAATGTAACAAACTAAAAAAAAAAACCAAACAGTGCAAGCAGGAAACTGAAGCATAATATCAGAAAACAGCTCAGAGGAATAAATCAGCTGTTTTAATCTTCTAAAAAAAATAAAATAAAATTAATTAATTGACTGATTTTCTGACAGAAAAGGACGAAAAATGTTTTTTTCTTTCCGCAGCTCAGATGTTCGAGTCGACGGTTCGATCGTAAACTATTCTGATGAGCGATTAAACGTTTTGATTTTTCTGATTCCAGCTTCTTAAATGTGAATATTTTCCGGGTTTATTTCCTCCTTTATGACAGTAAACGGAACATCTTCCAGTTGCGGACAAAACGAGACATTTTTCATCATTTTCTGGACCAAAAAAAAAAAAAAACCAAATCAATTAATAAAAGAAAACGATCGTTTCCTCTCACTGCGACATGGCTGCAGCTTCCAAAACTTCAGGCACGTTGAGTTTTTCCATCTGATAAATACGACGTCTCCGCCAGAACATGACCTGGGATTATAAAGCTAAAAAAAAAAACTCTCAAACTTTCAACAGACAAAAAAAAAAAAAAACAAATCGTTTTTTTTCTTTCACCTCATTCGTACAGTCACAATAAAGACTCAAACTGGTTTCCAGACCTGCACAGGAAGTCGTTACGGCGCCGCTGACTTTAATCTTTTTAATTTTTATTACATTAATTAAATTAAATCAACAGTAGATAATCGGGAAACTGACTTTGGTTGGTTGGGTCACGTGTAAAGTGAAGATTTTGGGATTTATTTTATTTGATTGACGAGTCGATCAACAGAAAATCAATCACCTGTAAGACTATTTTAATAATTGTTAATCATTTTGATAAATAAATTAAACTGATTATCTTTGAACTGTAGACATCCGAGGACGCCATCTGAGGTTTTTGGGGGGGACAGTGATCCACATTTTTCACCGTTTTCCGAATTATTTGAGAAAATAATCCGCAGATTAATCGATAATGAAAAAATAATCGTTTAGTTGCTTTGACGGCTGAGGAACTGGTAGAGGTCGTGCGGTGCGATCGAAAGCTCACGAGACGGAATAAACGAAGGTCGTGATGCGTCAACATCCCAAAAATGTTGAACTGTTCCTTTAAATTGTAACTTTACTTCCTGGCAGGTCGAATCGAAGCTCTCGTCCCTAAAAAAACAAACAAACAAACAAACAAACTGGATGTTCTGACAAAACAACTATCGACGATTTAAACTACAGAAACTCGACAACAGCCACTTCCTGTGAGGTGGAGGTCAGGGGGCGCGGCGGGTCGGGGGGGTTTTGGAGGTTGGCGGGACATCATTTCAAAGCGCCGTGTAAAAAAAAACGCTCAATCAAGACACATGCGGCTAATTTTTAACGTTTCATTCACACAAAAACCAAACAGAGATGTTCAGAAACTCTCCGACTGACTTCAAAAACATCTACAAGCTGTTTTTTTTTTTCTTTTTTTTTCTCTTTCTTCTTCTCTTCTTCTTAAATATACTGTTTTGTTTTTTAATTTTTAAGCTATTATCTGAGAAATTATATACATACAGGTTTAGATTCAAAAATAAAACTTCTTTTTTTTTTTTAATAATCGTAATAACAATAATAATTACCGTTGTTACATAAAAATACGTTACTTTGCTCTGGCTGAAGCCCTCCTCGCCGGGCCGAAAAAAAAAAACAACAACACATGCAGCGAGTGCAGGCGGAGAGGGCGGGGCTAAGGGCTGTCAATCACAGTGACTAAAGGGGTTAAAGGGCAATACCAACAAAAAACATCAAAGTTGTTTCTCTTTAGTTTTCACACAAAAATCTCCATTTCATTTTGTGGTTGATGATATCCAATCACATCCTTTTCTAGGAAGTGCTGCAGCGATGTCACAATGCACCGAAGTACACTGGGGTACACCGTGACATCACTGGAGTACACGTGACATCACTGGAGTACACTGTGACATCACTGGAGTACACGTGACATCACTGGAGTACACTGTGACATCACTGGAGTACACGTGACATCACTAGGGTACACCGTGACATCACTGGAGTACACGTGACATAACTGGGGTACACCGTGACATCACTGGAGTACACCGTGACATCACTGGGGTACACCGTGACATCACTGGAGTACACCGTGACATCACTAGAGAACACTGTGACATCACTGGAGTACACTGTGACATCACTAGGGTACACTGTGACATCACTGGGGTACACCGTGACATCACTAGAGAACACTGTGACATCACTGGGGTACACTGTGACATCACTGGAGGTGAAAACAGGCTTGAAAACACAGAAAATGTTCACGGAAAACCTCAAAAAAACACACATTGACGTGTTCTTTCCCCTAAATATATTGACAATTACGTCTGTTTGAGGAGAACACACAAAAAAAATATTTGTGCAAATTATTTTACAACTTTTGTGCACAAAATATGGATCCGACGTCTTGTGTGTACACGTTAAAACCTACCACACACACGACTTATTATATTGTG
Organism: Euthynnus affinis; assembly: GCA_029490765.1. NCBI lineage: Eukaryota > Metazoa > Chordata > Actinopteri > Scombriformes > Scombridae > Euthynnus > Euthynnus affinis. The sequence goes on from CM055847.1 coordinate 1,930,517, forward strand.
CGCATAAGAGATTAGATCCATAAATCGTTACATTAGAGGATCAACAAAAAATTAATTAGTAACTATTTTGATAATGAATTAGTCATTTAAGTAAAAATCTCCCAAGAATGAATCAGATTCAGCTTCTTTTCTGGTTCAAAAAGTGACTATTTTCTGGTTTTCTTTGTACTTCATGATAATATCTCTTCAGACAAAACAAGACGTTTGAACACATGTCTTGTTAAACTTAAGTTTTCTGACATTTTTTTTTTTTTTTAGACTAAATGATTAATCATTTACTGAAGCCTTTACTCAAACCCATGGATTCACATTAAAAACTAGAAGATTATAACTGTGCGCACAAGTTGTCTTGTATTATCTTCCAGGACTTCAAGGAAGTGGTGGGATTTGAAGTTTTGTGAAAACATCTGTTCTGTTCAGATCAAAATATCAACGTCAATGTGTGTGTTTAGTGGAACTGCCCTTTAAAAACCTGACCTGAAAGGGAGATAAAGCTCTGAGCCTGAGGGGGCGACTGGACTGCAGCTCTCGTACAAACGTTTCATCAGGAGGGAAGATGACGCCGACGTTCCTGCACACTTCGAGAGGAGTTTAGTTTGCGTTCAGTGACAAATAACTGAAATATTCTTCATTGCATGTGTCACCTCATTATTTTTTTTCTTAAATCTCTCTTCCTTTCTCCCCCGAAGGTGTGCAGGAACCCCGCTTCTCATCTCCTACTGATTCATTCGATATCTCAAGCGTTCGGTTTTCATCATTAAAAATGCATATATATATATTTTTTTTCTCTACAGGCAAGTGCATCGGATGTGTTGTCGGCACATCCTTCTGTTAAGCAAGACACTTTCATTTCTCTCTGTTAGAGGGAATGTGGAGGAGAGTAAAAATCTAACAGGCAGATTGACAGACAGCAGGCACACGAAGGCTGGAAAAAAAAAAAAAAAAAAACAAAACACAACAAGCTCACAGCTGCACGTCAGAAACGTCGATCTGTCGCCGCAGTCCGACGCCTGAAACATGACGCTCCAACGTAAACGAGATATTTGGGCAGCTTGTTTAAACATGTGCTGGACCACAGGGATGAAAACCGATGTCCGTCTTCACCAAACGTGTCACAGAGCATAAAATAAATGACTTTCTTTACCTCCGTTTACTGCACTTCCTGTCAGAAGGCCGGCTCCGAGTTGGTTTCGCCGATTCGTTCAGTTTATTTAAGCTGCGCTGCCAATAAATCCCTCATCGAATCTTCCACTCATGATCTTGCTTAAAGTTCCAAAGTGTGGAGCTGCAATGATTAGTCAATTAATCAATTAGCTGGACAACTAATTTGCAACTAATTTGATGATCGAATAATAGTTTCAGTAATTCTTTAAGCAAAAATGCCCAAAACATTGCTGCTTGTAGCTTCTGAAATGTGTCATATGTGGCAATAAACTTAATTTCTTTGGGTTTTGGACGAAACAAGCAAACTGACAGACGTCAACGTCAGCTTGGAGAAACTGCCGTTTGCTGTTGTTTTCCCAATTATTTGAGAAAAATGAAGAAATTTGATGGTTGCAGCTTTTCAAATGTGAGGATAGCAGTTCATCGTCTGTGGTACGGCAGTCGTGAACGGGGCAAAAACTTGTTGTTATAGTCCTTTGAATATCCTTGAGTTAGTCTTTTCTTAATATTCAACATGCATCAGTTACGTCTGGAGGATCAAACAAAGATTCAATAAGGGATTCAAAATGATTCAGATCGGATAAAAACTCTGTTGAGTCTCATCCCTCCCTCGTTGGCGTCGGATGCAGCTTCATGTTTCAGGCTGACGGACTGCGGCTCGGTCACTAAAAGATTTAATTCTGCTGCAGTTGTCTGATCAGGGGGAACATCAAGAACATTATGAGACTTGAGCAGAAGCAGCATATTGAGTTTTTTTTTTTTTTGTTGTTTTTTTTAAACGCACTGACTGCACTGTGAGTGGATTCCAACCTGAACCTTTAACCTGCTTTTCATTAATCAGCTGGTTGTTTCTCTTACTGCTGATGAAATCTCACAAACTCTTGTCAGGGTGATAAATCGCCACTTGCTTCTATTAGAGCAGGAAAAACCTATTTCATCCACATATATATATATATATATATATAAACCTCATGGCTAAGTTTCCTGTCAAAAGTGGCTGATAAAGCGAAGAAAGCCCAACGTTTGCAGTTTTGGCTTCTGGTTGGTGGTTATTTCCTAACCGAATGGCAAAGTTTGGGGGTAAAAATAATCCAAACCAAGCACACGAAAAGTCTTTGCTGTGGGAGACGAGTGATGGCCGACGACGTGGAAAACTTCCAGACAGGAAACGGCCGGAAAGCAACGCGGGGGAGGGGGGGGGGGGATGGGGGGGGGTAAGGTCCACGCGTATCGAGATGCATAATGCTTTTCAAGATCTTCCAAGCGGCTGCTGGTTGTTGTTTTTGTTTTTTTTAAACAGACGGTTTTTCTTCTTACATAAAGCTGACGTCACGTGAGCGGGTTTATTTCTGCGTGTTTGCATTTTACGCAAGTGCATTTTTTCATTAACATGCAGATACGACTCATACAAGCTAATGCCTAAAAAAAAAAAAGAAAAAAAAAAAAAAAGAGAAGCATCTTGGTTTTTCTTGACTTCAAGCATTGTGAGAGCGTTTTCAGTTAAGTGCCTTCGACGAAAAAAGCTCCCCCTCCTTCCGTTCCGACAGAAATATCAGGTCCTTTCTCTTCAAGACTTGATCGCCACCATCGTGATTCCCAAAAGTTGCTTTCCACATCTCACGCTCTGTAGACCGTCAGCTCGGGGGAGTGGCGAGTGCGGCGGTGGCAGCGGCGAAGCGGCGCTGATCCCGATCTTCTCCGCCTCCGACCGGGGTGGCCGTCAGCTTGCTGGGCCCCACCGAGCTCCTGGAGCGGAGGAGGAGGAGGAGGAGGAGGAGGAGGGGGAGGGGAGGGGAAGGGGGGGCTTATAGCGGGATCACTTCAGCCGGTCGGATCGGAAGGAGTCCTCCACAGCCGGGTCAGCGAGCATCAGTTCGCCGTCCAGCATGTCCAGAGCAAGGGGGTCCATCCTGAGCGGGTCGTCCAGGGAGAAGGGGTCCATCTCAAAGCCGGGGACGTGGGACAGAGCGCTGGCGATCTCCTTGGAGAGGCCTGGAGGTGAGTCACCTAGAGGAAAGGAGGGAGGAGGGAGGAGGGGAAGGCATGTTTCAGAAAATCAACTCTGGAAAAGCAAAGAAACAACAGATCAAAAAAGCCCCGAAAAACAAGATAAGACAACTTCTTTCTGCTTCCAAAAAGCACTTTTTCTAGTTTTTGATTGAGGAATTGTGATGTTTAGTTGTTTTGTGTGATAATATGTTGAACGTATATATACATACACACACACGTAACCTGTTCTCTGGTCTCTGCTGCAAAAGAGATTTCAGGAATAAATAAAGCTTCATAAAATAGTGCTTTTGTAAAGGCTGCAGTAAACATATCACCAATCGGTTTTGGTTATGTACGATAATGTCAGCGAAGCAAATGTAGGTACGACGTAACATGTTGCACGATTAATAATGATCACAGTATTCCTGGACAATGAAGAGCCGCACGAAACACAACGGAAGATGTAGGAATTACAGATTAAGAGTCATTATTACAACAGGAAACTGGTTGTTTTGGTGGGAAAAGACTTGCAGCGCCTCCCAGAGGACAGTGGTTAAAACAGATATTATCATACCTGCTGTATTGATTATAAATTTGTTGCCTGTCATTTTGGAGGATTAAACGAAAGTTTGAGATTTCAAGCTGCCACAACAAAAGAGGATCACTTCTATGAAAATGGTAGGAGGAATTTCAGTCTCTTTATGAAGGTCTGAGGACTGAAACACTGCAGATAAAGTGAGCACAAGTGCTCGTCTGTGCAGGATTTGTTGGGGAGGAAATAAATCAGTATATGAAAGCATGAACGAGTGAAGAGACACTTCAGTTTTAATTTTAAAACAACAAACTTGATTTGTTTGTGGTGTTTTTAGTTTATTTAATGTTAGAACGAAACAGCTGCAGTATTCAGCTCACTGTTCAGGTCGTTATATTCGATTAATGTTAAGTAATTTAACTTTATTTTAGCAATAATACTAGTATTTCAGTTTGATGTCTGATAATAACCATAGCAGGAAAATTTGATACGGACATGTCACTATCATAATTTTGGAAGTTTTAAGCTGCATCTCATTTGGGCAAAGATTTTTTTTTAAGGTTGCTTTAAGGTCGGAAAAATTTGAGCTCATTTGTTCGAAAAATAAAAGAAGGTTTTACAGGAAAGCATATAAATTCCACCAAACAAGTTACTGTAAAAATATGTGGTTATTTCAAATGATATTCCAAAAATCATAGCAGGAAAATTTGATTCCAGCACATTTTATCATAATTTTGGCCGTTTTAAGCTGCATCTTATTTAAGGCAAGGAGTTTTTTTTTCCCAGCTGCTTTAACGTTTGAAAATTTTGAGCTGACACCAGCCGACACCCACCGGTGAGGATGATGTTCGGCACGTTGTGTCGTCCGTCCCCGCCGCTGTAGTTCTGGTTCTGGTTGTTGAGGAGCTGCTGGTCTCCTGGGTCCTGCAGCTCCAGCTGCCCCTGCGTGTTGGAGGGGAACTGGTTCTTGTCGGGGCCGCCACAGCTGAGACCGCTGTGGTTCAGGGACAAACCGTCACTCTGGTTTTCTGCTGTGAACTGGAGCAGAAAGAGAAGATGAGACGGATGAGATGAGATATGAACGGCTGTGTTTGAGTGAATAATATATGTTTATATCCAAATATGATTTACAGCAAAGTTTCTGCAGTTGGAAATTTACCCGATAAAGGACAAAAACCTTGTTAATAATGATGACAAGTTGTTGACAGAGATTCTTTTGTTTTTCATATCCACATGTCAATAAATCTATGGAGCCTGTTTCACTATCTGGGACACACACACACACAGTAAAGCACACGGATAAACAACAATTGAGAATAAAAACCCACAAAACCAGAGAACTTAAATCCACTGTGCTGAAATTACAAGACGTCTTCAGGCTTATGGAGCATTTAGAAGAACAATTTCACATGTGACAGATTAAATATGTGAGAGAAAAGCTCTAGTTAGAGCTAGTTATAACACAGCTCAGTGATAACAGGAGCAAATTCTACCACAACAACGCATTGACTGACTCCTAACCTGAAGATTTTTGTTTCTATTTGCGTTCAAACTACGAACTAGAAAAAAAGAAACATTCAGCTGGAACGGCTCGGCAAACAGTGACAGCTCCGTCAACACCTCTGTTCTCTCTGCAATCACCTTGATTTACTGTTTCAAACTTTTCTCAACAAAGACAGTAAAAAAAAAAAAAGAAAGTAAGATATTCTAAAATTCCACCGTCGTTTTTCTCTGTCATCTTTCACTATAAACTGAATTTCTTTAGGTTTTGGATCTTGGCCTCTGAGATGTTGTGATCGGCATTTCTTTCACTATTTTTGACATTTAATAGAGAAAATAATAATCTATAATAAAAAAAATAACTGTTAGTTGCAGCCCTAGTCTATGAAATGCGATGGCTGCAAAAGAGAGATCAGTGTTTTATATGTGTGATACGTTCAAGTACAGTGACAAAGCAACCTGTATTGTACATACAATACACACAATGCACATCTGCAGTTAATTTACAGATGTGGCAAAAGATGCTTTGTTGCTGTACACGAACATGAACCTTTTTTTCGCTTCTAACTTTCTCTGTGATCATTTTAAATCGAGCTGTCATTCACCTGTATCATAAAATAATAACAGTGTGCAGCTCGGCAGCTTGGTTAATTACTGCTGGTCAACATATCCTGGTATTTATGAGTCGTGATCACATTTCATACTCGTTCTGTTATCTGACAAAAGAAACAGAAAAAAAACTTGTAAATGAGAACAGGTGACCGTTGAGAACCAGACGGGACTGAACGGAGGGTTTAATGTCTCGGACGTCAAACTTGACAAACTGCTAAAGATTGTTTGACTTACTGATTTATTTCCTTGGTTTATTAATTTGTTTGTTTGGTAGATATTGTCTGTAAGTAATCAACATTTCAATATCTACCTCATGATGCCTGGTAGGCTAAAAAAACCCCCAAAAAAACAAAACAACAACAACAACAAGAAAAACCCCGTCTGCCTGCCTGTAGTCTGGTTTAAAAGGAAAGTGAGTAACTGTAAGCACATCCTGCCGGCGGGGGTGACGTCACTCTCACATCAGCTGGTGTTGTTTTCAGCGTAAAAGATGACATAATGTGAAAGCAAAGCTCTGCTGGTTTGTTACCTGCTGGTTGGATTTGCCCGTGAGCTGCAGACTCAGGTACGGGTCGTCCAGCAGAGAGTTGAACAAGGCATCCTGGGAGAGAAACGCAGAGATACTGAATGTTAATGAATGCGTCCAAATGAGTCGAATCAAGTCTTTTTTGTTACTATGCTTCCACTTGCAGCTCAACAGGGAATCATGTGGTTATAGAATAAAAAGAAGAAGACAGTATTGTGTGTGTGTTTTTCATCTTTTTATGCAATCTAACGCTCATCATAACACACTAATCTCAGTGTTTGAACGATTCTTGGGGGAAAACGTCGCTTATAATTCCCAGTAAATCCCTGAAGCAGCAACATTAGAAGGCCAGAGGACGCCTCCTGGTGTCCTGTGTGTTTGCTGAATGAGACGATCAGATGTCACAGTCGCTCTCTCTCGGCACACAATGACTTCTAACTCAGCCGGACTTCCAGAAATAGAACCGGGGCGTTGTTTCTCTTTCATTTCACCTCCACAGCATTACATCAGACACAGTGAACTCGACACCTGCAGCCCTGAATCCTCCCCCCCAAGAGAGAGACGAGGACGGACGACGGCTGACTTTACAAATCTGTGCCTCGTGCACATTTTCAATATGGAAGCTTGAAAAAAACATATGTGAGAGCTCCAAGAGAGATTACACAACCAAGTGGCACTCAATAACCCCTAATTGTGTGAACACGGGTCTATATTTGTTTATGAAATTGACAGAAAAGGTTAAATTGATGAGATCTAACTGGGTTACACAACCGAGCTGGTTTGTACTTCTTCAACAGAGAGCGTCACCGAATTAATAGAAAAAAATGACTCGATCAGCTAAATCCAATAAGGCGTCTCTAGTTGCTAAAAATAGACGGCTTATGCAAAGTTATGAGGTTTAATTGGTCATGTTGAACCATGAGTCAAGCGGTCGGTAATCTCTGGTTGTGCTCTGTAATATTCCTGCGCTGACAAAGAGTTTGTTTGTAATAATAAATGTGTGTTTTCTGTTTTCTGTTTACTCTCATGTCCCCTCAAAAAAAAAAAAAAAACAAAACACACAGCGTACTCGATGCTAATTAGTTAAACGGATGATTATGAAGTCTGTCGTCATGGAGATCGGCGTGCTATCAGGCTCCCCGTCTGAACTGCAGACTGAAGATCATTCAGAGGAAAAATAAATATACAGCTGTAATAACGAGCAGCTGAATATCTGATTATGAAGTTTAATCCCTGCTGAAAACTTTAAACAACACAGAATTTATATCACTGAGATATTTGACTTTTAAAACCACATCTGAATTTATGCAATTAAGTAATGAAATTTGAAAAACTTACTTTTTTAACAAGTATTTCCTAATCAATTAATCGTTTTAGTAATTTTTTTGAGCAAAAATGATAAACATTTGCTGGTTCCAGCTTCTTAAATGTGAATATTTCCTGGTTTCTTTGGTCTTTAGGAAGCACTGATTGTCATTTTTCACCATTTTAATGGAAAAAACAGATTAATCTACAGTGAAAATAACAGTTTACATTTGATTGAGAATTTATTCAGCAGATGAATGGATGATTAAAATGTGTTTAATTGCAGCCCTTGTTCACATTTTCACATCTCAATAACAGTTAAAATTGCAGAAATGAATTTAGTCAAAACCTTTTAAGTCAAGTGTAAAAATCAGGTTGGTATCGATCAGTTATTCCGTCCAATTACTGATATTCTATCAAGTCATGTGATCAAAGCCTCTAATCTTTCTAAAATCCTGTATAAGACAAAAAACTACCCTTGATCATTTAGGGTTAGGGAGGAATATAAAAGAAATAACCAACATTATTGTCAAAAGAAAATATTTAAAGCTTCTGAAACCTTCTGAATCAAATACTTTAAGATATTTATTCAGCCTGTGATTGGTCAACGCAACGTATCCGGTGAAACTAATCAGCTGTGTATAAAAAGGTGTTTTCTAACTGACTCTTTTCTGGGTGTACTGAACGCTGCGTCCTCTAGGGGGCACCACAGGGGCTTGAAACTCTTGTTAATGTTTCAGTGTGACGGTGAAACCTGGTGCGAGTGAAACTCACGTTGTAGAGGCCGAGGTCTGTGGCCAGGTTATGGCTGATCTTCTGAAGCTGCTGCTCCGTTTCCTGTTTGACTTGACACTGAGAGGAGGAGGAGGAGGAGGTGGTGGTGGAGACGCACTGGTCCAACGCGCTCTCGTTCTTTATGAGCGGCGAGTTCGTCGTGTTCACCTGCTGCTGTCCCACCGGCCTCTGCTGCTACAAAACAAAAACAAAACGGCTGGTTGTAAACAAGCTGCACGTTTATCAATCTAATCCATCACATCTGTTGATCAATCGATCAGAAACAACGTACCGTTACAAAGTGCTGCTGCACGTGCTGGTTGTGTGTGTTGCGTAGGTTCTGCAGGTGGAGCTGCTGCTGCTGTTGTTGTTGTTGTTGTTGTTGCTGCTGCTGCTGCTGTTGCTGCTGCTGCTGTTGTTGTTGTTGTTGGGTGTTTGGCCGCGGCTGCTGGAGACGATGTAGCTGTTGGAGGTGGTGCTGGCCCAGCATTGGGGGCTGCTGGCCGGGTTGGGAGCCGGGTAGACCGGAGAGAGGCTGGTGCTGGTGGGACTGGCTGAGCGGGTACGGAGGCAGCCTCTGGTCCAGAGGCAGTTTGCTGGTGTCCAGAGGGACGCCCTGCAGGGAGGAGACACACAAACGGTCAGCGGCAGGTTCAAACCTTTTTCCTCTTTAGTTATATGTAATAAGTGCATGCAAGTACATTTTCTCCAATTTTGACTTTTATTTTTATAGATAAAAGTTTATCAAGCAACAGAAATGCTTCTTCATATTAACCCGATGTTACAAATACATTAAATTAGGGCTGAAATGATCAGCCGATTAATCTCAGTGATCGATTTATTGTTTCAGTCATGTTTCAAGCAAACATAGTGAACAAATGTCAAAATATTCTCCACTTCCAACCTCTGCTTGTGCTGCTTTTCTTTGTCATAGATCACTATAAACTGAATATCTTTGTGTTATTATCGTCTGGTTGGACAAAGGAAGATATTTGAAGATGCCGTGGGAACTTTTTCCACTATTTTTGACATTTGATCGGCCGATAATTAAACTATTAATCCGATAAATGATCTGCAGATGAATCCGTAATGAAAATAATCATTAGCTACAAAATCTATAGAAATAAAACTCAGGGCAAAAACAAAAAGGAGAGAGCGCTGACGTGTGCAGCACAGTAGGAAAAACAATAAACTTTATTATTTCTTTCCCTGTGCTAAGTTTTAACATTGAAAACTGAATAAAAAGGAATGATTGAATTGATTTTGTCGTGCAAAAAAACGCTTTCTGTGCTTTTCATATTGTCCTCGTTATATATGAAAAAAGATCCAATTCCAGGCAGTCGAATGGCTGGTTAAGAACAACAATATAATGATACATCATGAAAATACAGCAGAGCATAAAGGCACTTAGACGGGAACACAAACACACGCTGGTGTATCTTTACAGGAAAAGCATTAAATCGTCTGGACAAAGTTCTCAGGACCACTTCTGCTTTACAATCCGCCTCTCCGCTGTCGATCCATACATTTAACTTCCATAAACTCCACAACGGAGCTAAATATATTTCTGTGTCCTTTGCAGCTCTGCAGCTCTGCTTTTTTTCACGTTTTATTGGCAGCAATTGTTCGGGACACAATGAACCTTCAGAGGACGCTGCAGCAGGTTTCGAGAAGTTTCTACCGACGTTTTTGGCACATTTTCTTTTGTTGCTGTGAATCCAATGTAACTCCCAGCCAAAACATTTATAGACGCTCTCTCTCTCTCTCTCTCTTCTCTCTAAGACTAAAGGAGTAAATCTGTCTGCTGAAGAACAGGCTGGACTCATAAAGCTGCATCTCATCTAGTACAGATGTCTCTCTCACGTCCAACACAATCAATATTTTATGTATTTGTGACTTTGATGTTAAATGGATGTTTTTTTTTTCATGCAAGAGAACATATGTGAGTGATTGTATGCTGATTTATAGCTGTAATATGTAATGATTCCTCATTAAAATGTGTAAAAACAACTAGACCTATGTTCTATATGTTGTTCAGCTCAGGCCTCAGCTCTGAAGTCCAACCCCTCCCATCTGAGAGAGCTGGATCTGATTAATAGTTTTCGGTTTTCAAACCGAGAGAAATCTGTCATTTTAATCAAAGTAACGGACCGTTTCATTTGGTGGCCTGTCAATGGCGTCATACCTCCTCTACCAAAGAGTATAGTGCACAAGATGCATGCGTCGGCGCCGTGTTTGTCCGCTACAATGGCGTCTAGCAAAGAGTAACTTCCACACACATACAAGATAATACATGGGCTTTGTTGTGCTTGTTCCACACAAACTGTTAGAAATGGACTTTTATTCAGTTTGAAGCTACATTTTCATGATAAATTTAGCTGGTTTTTAACTTGATCTTTTAGCCGCAAGAAGGATTTTAGTCATTGGACGTCTGGATCTTAAGTTATCAGAGAAATAAACTGGGCAAACGTTAGCAGCAGCTCGGCTAACAGCCCCTCCAGGAAGTCCGCTGCTCGCCCAACATGGTGGAGAAACACTGATTTTTTTAGGCTTTAATTAGTATTTTAACAATTTTAATCTGTGTGTAAGTTTGTGTCTGGAGAGGAGGATATTACTACTACATATCATGTGTTTAAATGATTGAATTCTTTCAATTGGAGCTACAAAATATTCCTGAAATTACAGAAATGTTACAAAATATTTCTTTGACCTTTTGAAAACTTCTCCTCTTCTTCAGGTGTGTGTGTTTTACCTGTGTGATGGAGGACAGGGTGGGGGAGATGGTGGGGGAGAACTGTTTGGAGTGATGCCTCCGGGACTCTCCTCCCATGGGCAGGATGAGCGGGGAGAGCTGTGCCCGTCTCCGCGGCGACGTGCTGAGCGACGGCTGGCCCTGCCCACTGAGCAGCGGCGAGTAGGAGGAAGAGGAGCAGGAGCTGGAGCCGCCCACGCCGCTGCTGTAGCTGGGGTTCCCGCTGGAGGCCGACTGGAGGGAGGAGTTACTGAGGGACGAGTGCAGCGATTGGCTGCTGAGGGAGGACGGCAGGGACGGGGAGGAGCTGAGGGACGACTGCAGCGACGGGTTGCTGAGCGACGAGTGAAGGGAGGCGGAGCTCAGAGAGTTGGAAAAGGAGTGGCTGCTGAGCGATGACTGGATGTTCGGGTTACTAAGGGACGACTGCAGGGAGGGGTTACTGAGCGTGCTCTGTAGAGACGCCAGGAGACCTGAGGAAAGAGAGCGAGAGAGAAAAATGAGACAAACGTGGAAATGAAAGAAAAAGTAAAATAATAAGATCCAGAAAAGGTGAAAGATTGGATTCACAAAACAATAAAATGTGTCCTTCTCTGTTTTAGTTTCTACTTTTTAAGAACTTTTATTAAGTGTCTGAAAATAATGAAAAATATCCCAGTTGAGAGTCCAGCGTGCCGTTAAATGTCCAAACAAAAACCAAAGATATTCAAACTACTTTGAGATGTTGCAACCAGAGAATACCCTCCTTTCTTCTACCATATTTTCTGGACTATAAGCGCACTTAAAAACCTTTAATTTTCTCAAAAAACAACAGTGCGCCTTATAATCTGTAGTGCCTTACATATGGATTAATTCTGGTTGTGTGGTACACGGCGCTCACGGCGCTCTGTCTAAACGGCAGCTGTCAAGAGACACGCTTACGCCGCGGACTTCAAACTCAAGGCTCTCAGTCACGCAGTGGGAATAGAGCAGCTGGGAGAGAATACGCTCATTAAGGTTTGAACAATGTTGAGAGTTATTGTGAACGCGTTTAATGAAGTTCGAAAATAGACCATTCATTGACAGTTCGCCTTATAATCCAGTGAAGTGAAGGAGCTTCGTACTGCGCTTCCATAAAGTTGGAGAACTTTTATTGGAAGAGAACAAAATATGATAAACTACAAGTTTTGAAATTTAAATAAAGAGTCAGAGACAATGCTATATTTTTCTGGGCTTGTCCTAAAAGGTTCCTGTACAATTATTGTGTTGCCCATTTCACCTTTAGTCACTTCACATAAAAAAAATATGATGGTTGCATTGACAACGCTTGAGCAGGTATAACATTTACAACGTCCGCCATCTTAGTTTAGCATTCAAGAAACATCCTCAACACCCTTTAAACCTTTCTGCACTTTGTTGATTGTTGTTTATGGTATTTTCTACGCACTTACTGCAAACTTCCAGCCATTTCTTAACCTGAGAAGATGATAAGTTTACGTGTGAACCAAATTTCATGGTTCTCCATCCGATTGTTGCTGAGAAATTTCACTATGTTGAGATATATATATATCACAGCATAGGCGGAAACTTTGACCTATTGGTGGCACTAGAGGAAAAGTCAGAGCGTCACCAAAGTAATGTGGATTTATCCTCTGAGGAACACGAAGGTCTGAATGAAATTTCATGGGAATCCGTCCAGTAGATGTTTAGATATTTGAGTCTGAACCAAAGCGTCGGACCAACTGACTGACACTGCTAAAAAATGAAATTATAAAAGTAAATCAATGACTTTATTTATCTGTGGCTGGCTTCAGCTCACAGTGACGATAATAATAATAATAATAATAATGTTCCTGATTGATTTACAATAATGTATTTTCCAAAAAAGGGCAATCCATTAGTCACCTTTAATTATTGCAGCTAAAATATCAAACTACAAGCCTCAACGGTGGAAAACACAAACAAAACAATACTTGTGACATTATTTATTATGAAAACCGGCTTTCAAATACACAAAAACAATACAAATGTGTCATAAAAACAAGCAAACACTACAGGAGTAAAGTCCCCTCTGTTCCAGACTTCACCTCGGTTAGAAATAGACCGTCTGTTCGGGGAATCGGCCCTTCAGAGAGACGACCGGCCTGATTTCACCTGAGCTCCTCCCCAGATGATCGCAGCAGGTGAAAACATCAGCTCTGTCCTCAAACACACCCTCCCGCCCCTCCCTCTTACTTCTTTTTATAACCACAGAGTAGGTCAGTCTACATTTTCTGACCTGGTTTGAGCGTAAAACCAGGAAAAAAAAACGACACCGAAGCTCCCTGCGGCTGAGCACAAAATGACGAATATATCTGTGATCTGTGTTACTGGCAACAGTCGACCACATTAAAGATGAATTACTTCAGTTTCACAACAGAAACATGAGCCTATAAACGTCCAGTGACAAAGCAGCAAGAGTCCACGTGACGATCATTTTGTCAGATATGCTTCCATTTCTTCTGAGACACTCGTCCGTATAAGACTCTGAAACCTTTGTGTGTTCAGTGAAGCATCATCTCTGATCTTATTAGTGCATAACTTGCAGTGTTTCCCCCTGTAATTATACAGGCCTGGTGGGCCGCCGGACCAAAAGAATCTTTTCTTTAACGCCAAAAATAATCCCAAACACCCGTTCATTCGGAAATCAATAACCATTTGCGTGTCAGGAGCCTCGATTCTGAAACGTGAGTCAACCTCCGTGTCGTTGCCTGGGGAAACTCTCGACACGACGCGAGCGCCTCGTCTCTCTCGCATGAGAAAAAACACCAGGGGAATCACTGACTTGTGAACTTGTAGCTTATATCAATAATGATCGATCGCTTTTTAGACACATTTAGAGCTACAGTGGCTCTAAAAGTTTTACCCGATGACGGCGATAGATAAAAATAAAAAGTTCACAAAGATCACATGTTGGTATCAAATGGTATTGATTATGAACAAGAGCTGCAACAATTAGTTGATGTTATTGTTTTTTTTAATCGCTTTCGTAACAAATGTTTGCTGGTTGCAGCTTCTCCAACGTGACGGTTTGAAGTATTATGTCTCATACATGATAGTAAAACAAATATCATCTTATAGATTTTGGATTAATGGACAAAACTAAACATTTTTCACTATTTTCTGACTTTTTATAGAGAAAATGATTGATTAAGAATCAAGAAATTAAAATAATGCAGCCCTGTTGCGAACAATAGGTGCAACTTTTTGATGCATATCAAATAAAGCATTGTATTTTGGACAGATGTGAGGTGGACTTCAGTTGTATTTCTCCAATTTTTGATCAGTTTTTCCAAAAGTATAATTTCTCCTGATGAAATAAATGAGGGAGCGCTTCAACAGTGTGACACAGAACAGATAAGCAATCCAAACGTCAAATGTTAAACTCATGGGAGGAAAAAGTCAGATATTTCAATCTGGACCCCCGTAAACAAAACTCAAACATTTGAGTCCTGGGTTTCCGACCAAAAGTACAGAAAATTTCAACTAGATTTCCACAATAATCAGCGTTTCCATCGACTGCTGATTTGTGAATATTAACATAAATAGTAGGTGGTGTTAATTTTTCAGGTGGTGACATTAAACCATTGCGGAAGGAAAGCAAGTTCAATCTCAAACTGTTTGTTTCATGCGTTCACGTTTAAATCAGAGGGTTTGTTTCTGTGCACAAACCGAGTGTTTTAGTTCAGGCGTAGTCTCTCTCTCTCTCTCTCTCTCTATCATATTTATCCAAAAGCACAACAAAAGCCTCATTTTTCCTCGTTAGAAAATAAATAATAAAACAGCGTGGGAGGGAGAGGGTTTAATAACAGTCTGGTCAGTGTTGTATAAAGTCGATGATTTGGTTTGAATCCTCTGGTGACCGTCGATATTAGCAGCTGTTGAATGAAAAGATGAACTCCTCCCTGACTGTGGATTGCAAATTTAGGTTTGAGAAAAACTTCTTGGCAGATATCTCTTTTTTTTTTTTATCTTGGACCTTGTTTTGACAGTATTTTGGACTAATTGAAACTGAAATTCAAGGGTAATTCTTCACACTACCATGTAAAAAAGCTAACAGAGTTTCTAACAGCTTCAACTGTTTTGGTTTTACACTTTGAAACCAACAGTTGAAAACTTTTTTTTTTTAAATCGTCCTTGTGGCTCCAGGCGACCGTCTACCTGATTTACAGCCTTGTACAGACAACATGCTTACAGCTTAGATGATGATGAAATGATGATCCAGATTATGCTGAACAGGTTTGGAGAGGCAGGTTGCAGCCTGAGGTCGAGCTGACAGCAGCTTCCTGCCTGCGGTCGGTACAGTCACCTCACCAACGATAAGACACGGCTACATTTTCCGACTGCACTTCCACCCATGAAAAAAAAAAAAATCTCCCCTTTCTCTCTCTCTCTTTCTTTTTGAGTGAGGCTAAATTTAGTGCACCGCCCCACCGTACATCCCCCTTCGTTTCATCTTGTCCGCTCTCACCCACATACTTCCTCTGCTAACCTTCACATTAGTCATTTAGCTGAAGCTGCTGTCATCCAGACAGATTTACAACTGAGCCGACAGGCAGCTCAGAGTCTTTCCCCGAGTACGAAACAAACTAAAGCTGCGGCTGGAGCCTCTAAAACCATCAATGTTTGCTTGTAAGACAGTTTCTCAAGGAAGTCTCTGCAAGAAGGCAGAGCACATAACTGACCTGACCTTAATTTATGAGAGAAAACAGAACTAGAGAACTAAATGTAAAGAGGTCGGTCCTCTAAGGCTGGAGTCATTTAATGTTTTTAAAAGATAAAAAACAGCTTATAAAAACAAAGTGTCTGTTTAGCCAAAGTCTGATACAGATTCTGTGTCTGCGCCATTACACACATATATATGAGCTTTACTATTTACTATTTTTAAGCAAAAATGCCTAATTTGTTGGTTGTAGATTCTCAGATGTGAATATTTGAAGCTTTTATGTGTCTTATGTGATAGTAAACCAAATTAGGGCTGAAATTAAAGAGTTGTTTGGTCCATAAAATGTCAGAAAATGATGAAAAATGCTGATCACTGCCTCCCAAAACAAGAGTCTGCGACCCAAAGACATCAAGTTCACTGCTGTAGAAACCAGGAAATATTCATATTAGAGAAGCTGGAATCAGGGAATCAGATTATTTGCTTAAAGAACGACTCCAAACAACTAATCAATTATCAAACTAGTTGTTGATTAACCTTTCTAATGTGTTAGAAAAGGGTTTACACCTTTAGTGTCAGCGGGTCAAATTTGACCCGTGTTTGAATTCAAGAACAAGCACTGAAAAAAAACTAATTATCATCCAGAAACATGTTTTATCTGCTCAGTGACTTCAACCATAACTATAACTATATATATACTTACTTTGATATTTTATGAACCTTAGACCGCATTTAACGTACAATGTACAAATCGTTTTTAGTTTAAAACCGGCAAAATGTATCTGTTTTATTGCTTTTTAAGGATTTTGGTACTATCATTTTTAATTTGTTGTATTTTTTTGTTATTCATGATGGTTTGGCATCATTTAATATGTATTTCTCTGCATAAACAACTCATAATTACAACCGGGTCAAATTTGACCCGTAACACAACAGGCATTTAAAAAAAGAAAAAAGATCAGAATGTGTTTTATCATATTCTGTAGGTCATGGTAGAGGATGTAATGAAGCCTTGTTTTGGTCAGAAGAAATTTAAAATATGTTTCACACATTTAAACTTTAAAACGGGTCAAATTTGACCCGAACAAAATAGAAGGGTTAATGTAACAGTTGGCAACAAATACTGGACTAATCCCTGCAGCTCTAAACTGAACACCTCGTACGTACCGTGTGCGTGGTGGTGGTGATGGAGGCTGCCGTTGCCTCCCTGTGCGTTGGCGGCGTTGATGCCCAGCTGGGTCAGCGTGGAGGCCAGGTTCCCCGTGCTGCTGCCCCCGCTCAGAGAGGAGGATCCCGGGTAACCGGGCTCGTCCTGGTCCAGCGGCGTGGGCAGCGGGGAGGGGAAGTGGAGGCTGGACAGGTCCGGCAGCGAGCCGCCGGTGTTGAGGGCCGAAGGGACGCCGGGGGTCGGAGCGGACAGCTGCTCCGGGGACGTAAAGATACTGAGAGAGAAAACAGGAAGTTACGATTTAGACAAGATACAGTTCAGCAATTTCAATAAAAACATCACTTTGTTGTTTCTTGAAAATGAAACGCCCGTCTTCCTCATGTTAACATTTAACTTTCTGTGTATGAAAGTATTACTATTAGTCAGACTTTCCTCGGTTGAAAGCCGATGAGAACATTTGATATTTGACGCTGTTTGGTTTTCTGGTGACTTGATAGTTTTTGACTTTATAGAAACACAAAAGCAACGGATGCAACAGAGGAACTGATTACTGCCTGCAGGGAACAAAAAAGGAAAGTAACCCCATCTTTGATACGTCCCCTTGTTCCACGGACTAATCAAATTTCAGGTTACACTAAAGCAATGTACAAAAGTTGCTATGACATAATGCTGTGTGTGTGTGTGTGTGTGTGTGTGTGTGATGAGTGGTGTCAAACTTACTTGATGCCAGGAACTTCACAGGACTTGGGTCTGGACGACAACAGAGGCAACTACGGGGATAAGATATGATAGAACAAACAAAATCAGTGTGAAGAACACCGCTTATTAAATATCTTTATCTCTAAAGCTTCTAAATCAGTCATCAATCTTTTACACTGGGTAAAGGAAAAGAGGGAGATGTTACGGATATTTTGAGTACTAGTTGAGTAAATATAACCACGAAATTCAGGTACAGTAAAAGATGAATTTAAAGAAAAAGAAAATATGAATAAATCAGAAAAATACAGGAAACAACATCAGATTTTCATGTTTTTACCTTCTTGGTGTCCCAGGGTTTGAGCAGTTTCCCTTCATCCAGCACATTCTCTTCGATGGGGGGAACAGGATAAGGAAACACTGAGGAACAAAACAACACGTTAATGATTAATTATGTGTTTTTGATTGGTTGATTAGTCTCTAATATATCAGAAAATAGTAAAAAATGTTCCTAGAGTCCAAGGTGAAGTCTGCAGATGTCCCAAACCCAAAGATATTCAGTTTACAAGATCACATTAGCCGCTACTATCATAAAACAACACCCAACTGTGTCCCAGTTAAGATAAGAGATGCTGTACTGTCCCCTCAGGAAAACTCCCGTTTTGACAAGGAGGAAGAATAAAGTGGAATAAAAAGATGATATCTCTGGTTCTGCTGCATTGATTTAGATACACTTTTTAAAAAAAATGTCCATCATGAGTCGGACAATGTTATAGGAGTGAAATGCTAAATCAATGGAGGACTCTTTTAGGGCTAAAATGCAATAAAAATAGCCCCTAAACAATGAAGTTACAGTGATGGAAGCCTGGTCAGATATAAAGCAGAAACAATTAGTTGATTAATTGATCAACTTGATCTTTTCTGGACAATTATTTTTGATAATAGATTAATTAAAAAAGTAGTTTTTCAAGGAAAATGACCAAATATTTGACGGTTCAAGCTTCTCAGATGTCAGGATTTTCTTCTTCTCCTCATCTTACATTATAGTAAACTGATATTTAGACAGTTTAGACTCTATGGTCTATGAAGGGTGACATACAAACACAGGCGTTCATTAGTTTAGTTTAAGCTCGTACATTTTCTACCAAAACTTGAAAATATCTACCATAAAACATTCTTATAGATAAAAAGATATGCAACAGATTCTGTTCAGTTAAAATGTTCTGAAACTTGGCAGCAGTGTGTGTGTGTGTGTGTGAGAAAGAGTGAAAGTATTTGTATAAAAACTCACTTCTTCTGCCCTCTCCATCGCTCTGACCTGTAGGGTTACACAGAAAGACAGACACAACAGGGTTTTTCTGAGTTGAAAAATTTTAACTTCAGTTTATATTCAGAACTTCCTGATTCTGCTGGCAGCCTGAGGAAAACCTGTTTAGACTGAGATCTTTATCCTGAGGAACTGTGTGAGCCGTTCAAGTCGGGCCAGGAAAGTCAGTTTAACAAAGAACAGGTCACTGCATTATTTAAAAATAAAGGCTGAGTTCACCAAGTGCTCTCGCCAGACATCCAGACAAGACATCACACCATTTTCACTTCTCGGCGAGGCCTCAAACAAATCAGCTCAAGACAGATGTAATAAATCGACTCTCCTTCAACTAATTAATTGGATGAACAAGCCACCTGCTGGGCCGCTTCTGACTTTCAAACTAGAAAAACATGGTGGCAGTTCTGCAAAATATTAGTTTAAAAGTCTAAAATCAGTTTCTAAATAAAGTTTTGTAGTTGCTGATTTATACATCTTAATCTTAATAGTCTTAAAGTTTGTGTGTTTGGAGAAGCAGAAAGTCATATAATGATGTAAAGCCTAAAAACTGGCTGTGGCGTCCCACAGGGTTCAATACTTGGACCACTTCTGTTCTGTGTGTACATGCTGAAAATTGGTCATATTATTAAAAAAAATAATGATAAATCATTATTGTTATACTGCTGAGACACAAATTTATCTTCCTGCAGCAGTCAATGACTCCTCCCAGCTTTTGAAACTGGAGAAATACTCGCTGGGAAGTCTTGTTGTGTAAAAACCCTGAAGACAAAAGAGTTGCTTGTTTCTCCAATTTTTAAGGATTTTCCCTGTAATTACTGCACAATTTCTCACAGCCACACAGTCTACAATAGAATAGGTTTAGATTCTTTCTCACCTTTATGAAACATATAATTTTGAATGTACTTAATATAGCAAAGATTTGTTCCATTTTGTCCATTTTTGTATTTTTTGTAAACCTATTTTGATTGGATTCTTATATTTACGTAGTAGCAGAAGATATGCATTGTTGAATAATTCACATTGCTTAATAAATTTGGCACGTTATTTTTCCACAAGCTCCCAAAAACATAAAAAAAACAAATACTAAAGGCAACAATAAGGTCTAATGAACCCTAAAAGGCCCTAGTTCAAAACTATGTAACTGATCAGCTTACAACAGAAACAGGAAGAGCCTCCCATCAAGTTAGTCTCAATATTAACATTAATGATCAGTCACCAGCACTGTTTAACCTTTTTTACTGGTGAATAAAATCAGAAAAATGAGAACCTGTAAGCTGAATGTTTTGTACACTACTACTTTGCCAATGAGAAAGAGAGTCTGACTTTAGTGAATCCATGTGTTTTTGCCAACCTGGACGTCACAATTCAGGGTCACTCGGACCGGTGCGCCCAGAGAATTTTTCACATTCACACATACTGATTTTTCACTCATTCGTGGAGTGAACTGCTGCACTGTAGACCGTTTTAAAGAAGAGCAGCGCCCTGCAATAGCAGGCTAAGGTAGACGAAACACAGTGGAGTAAAGAAAGGATTGGCACGAGTCATTTAGATCGGCTTGGGACATTTCTAATCCAAACATTACTCCATTATGTCTTGACGCTCTTTTGATGCTTGTTATTCCAACTGTTCCTAGAATAAGCAAAACATCTCTTGGAGATAAAACTTTTCTCGCTGAGCTCCTCTCTCTTGGACTAAACACAACAAATATATTGAAGATAAAGAGTATTAATGAGCCCGTTTGGGTATTAACAGTCGTTCTGGTTATCATAAAAACACAACTGAAGTTTGATTGCCTGTGTTTATGTATTTTATCCTGTGGTGGAAAGTAACTGAGTACATTTACTCAAGTCCAGTTCAGAGGTTCTTGTACTTTACTTGAGTATTTCCATGTGATGCTACTTTCTACATTTCAGAGGGAAATATTGTACTTTCTACTCCTCTACATTTATTTGACAGCTTTAGTTACTTTTCAGATGAAGATTTGACACAATGGATAATATAACAAGCTTTTAAAATACAACACATTGTTAAAGATGAAACCAGTGGTTTCCAACCTTTTTGTCTTTTGACGTCTTACAAAAAGCAGTGTGTAGTCGGGGTCACATTTCACATGTCTATGAGTTGTTAACAGCTCCACCAAATAGTGATTTTTCCCTCTAAACTTCTCACATGCTTTCATTTCAATAAATGTTCAAATGATCCAATATTTCAGCAAAAATCTTCTTCTTTCCTCTTGTAAACAGTAACAGTGAGTAGAAGGTAGATCTCAGCAGGTTGATCTTGAATAACAACAACCTGCAGGATTCTGAGGAGCAGCTGCTGCAGACTGATAAGACCTTCAGAAACGTCACATTTCAGCAAAAAGTCCAAAAACTGAAAACAGATTTGTGTATCAGAACTTTGTTTTTTCTTCTTTCCTCTCCCATTAATCATCTCACGACCCCTCAGATTTATCTGCTGACCCTTTGGAGGGGCCCCGACCCCTAGGTTGGGAACCAGTGGACTAAACTAGCTAACTGTATATAAAGTAGTGTAAACTAGCTCCACCTCCAGCAGCTACAACAGTAACATGCTGCTCTAACACTGATGCTTCAGTATTAATAATCTAAATAAATATTTAAATAAAATTTATTTAAGTAAAGGATCTGAACGCTTCTTTCAACACTGATTTTATCTTGACTTTTTGTATTTGGTTGTGAATGTTTTTGCTCCCTCACCGGTGCGTCTGGAGCTCTGGGGGGTGAGGGTAGGTCCTCCAGTGGTGAAGGGGTCTCCTGTGGGAGGGTTCATCACACTGGTGTGGAGAGCTGAGTCAGAGTTTGTCCTGAGGGGAGAGAGACACACATGTAGTGTTAAGGGACGTAGGGGGAGAGAAAGAGAGAGAGAGATTATAAGATGGCAGAGAAAAAGAGATTTCGAGGGGTCTCCATTCTCCAAAACATTGAGATATCAAGGTAAAAAACACCATCACAACTAAGACCACTAACAATTAGAGCTGTATATAAAAGCCAGCTGGCTCCATTTTCTGTTTTCTTTCACACAAGATGACATTTTTACAGAAAGTCAGGTGTCATTTCAAGGTATTAACCTCCTTAATTAAGCCCAATACACACCAAAAGCACCTCTGATGCACAGCTTCTTCTTTTTTTTTTTTAAGCATCAGTACAGACATTAACTCCAACGTTGCTCCAACTCCAAACTCCAGAAAAGCTGGGATCTTTGGCAGAGGACCTTGCAACTAAAAACACAGCTGTTTCTGGTTGGGTTCTGCTGCAGAAAATTACCTCTTTGGTCATTTGCAGCGACCCGATGACTCTGAATTTACTTTCAGTGTGTTCTGGACTTTACAGATGTATTTACTTAACAGGAGCTCAGGTAGTGCAGATAAAAGAGACAAACCGCACAAATACCAACGATGATGTAAAAGGGCAAATCAAGTGAAGGATGAAAGATGAAAGTGAAAAGGAGAAAAAGAAGGAAGGTTTTTTAGAAAGTTGTAGGAAAGGATCGAGGATTTTTTTTTGTGGTAAAAAAAAACAGGCGGAAAAGTTTCAATCTTTTAATTAAGTCAGCCAAAGAGAGAAGAAATAAAACGACATCTTGCAAAGTAAAGTTTTCTAGGACACACTAGTCATTTGAGTCACCCACATGTTTTCATGTTGTACAAGACTCGCTTCCTCTCTCAAGGTGGGATAGAGAGAGAGAGAGAGAGAGAGGGAGAGAGAGAGCTGGAGGATGTCCAGCTCGGAAAGAAGAAATGAAGTAAAAGAGAGGAAGATGAAGAGGAGGATTCACCTGTTGAGTGCAGTGGTGGGGAGACGAAACAACTGGCTTTTATCCCCAGGGAAGTTTCCGGACCAATTCCTTTTCGTGATCGACAAGAACAAAAAGTTATTTTTCCTCCACCGAGCAAGAACATCGAAAAAGAGAAAAATAAAAAAAGAAGAAGAAGAAGAAGGGGGGAGAAGAAGAAGAAGAAGAAGAGTGTGGGCTCAGAAAGCAAACGCAAGCGAAGGAAGGAAGAGATGGAGGCAGCGAGCGAGCGAGGAGGACAGAGGGAGGCTGGCGAATCGCCTAACGCAACAGAAGACTAGTTCAGACACAGGTTTTGTACCAAACTGTGTCCAAACCTCCCAAAAACAAACCAGTAAACACTTTACTTTAGAGCTGCAACAGCGTGTCAATCAATCTACTAATGTTTTGATTATCAATCAGTTGTTTAAGTAGTTTTTCGAAGCAAAAATGCCAAACATTTATCGGTTCCAGGTCCTCAAATGTAAGAATTGGCTCCTATTCATGGTCTTCTGTTATCTTTAACTGAATATTTGTGCATTCTGAAAACATTTCAAGATGTTACATTGGACATTTTTCTATGTTTTTTTTTTATATTTTATAGACTAAACGATGAATTGCTTAATCCAGAAAATAACCAGCAGATTAATCAATGATGAAAATAATTAGTTGCAACCCCACTTTTACTTAAACCACATGTTTTTATCATTTATAAGCAATATATAAACAGTTAATAAATTAAAACACTAGAGCTGCAACAATTATTTCATCAGCAGATCATTAATCAACAATTTTGATAATTGATTAATATTTTTTAAAGCAAAAAGGCAAAAACAAATGTGTTCAAGCTTCTTAAATGTGTATGTTCTAGTTTTTCCAAAGTCTCCTATGATAGTAAACTGGATATCTTTAGCTTTTGGACTAAAGATAAAACATTTCAAGATGTCACTGTGGACAATTGGTAGATAACTACAATGTAATTAAGCAGATATAAGTGTTTATGTTTTGTTTTAACAACTATAACTCCTCTTGTCTGCACCAAGAAGTATTTGCTGCTGTATAAATGCATAATCAATGACAATATAGGAAAACATAGTTTTAATAATTTAAAATGTTTTCATTGGAAAAATTATGATTGTTGAAAATATAGTAACGCTTTATTTTACAGGTCCCTTAATTTCATACTAATTGCCTGAGTAATTTGAAGGTATTTGAAGGTTAATTTTTAGGACATTTTACAGAAAGGGTGGTGCAATTTGCTCCAAATTTTAAGAAAAAGGGGAAAAAAGTTGTTGAGTTGTAGTTTCATACGTAGTTTTTTCAATATTTTTGGGTATGAAAGTATTTCTTTTGTATTTTCGGTAGTATGTATGTGAAGTGCACTCATTAAAGAGCCAATACTAATCCAATTTATTAAGACTTTTTTGCAAATTAACACCTAGGAACCTAAATAAAGTGTGGGTGCCTTCCAACTAAACCAACTTCCAGATTTTTTCTTAGAATTTGTACCAAATTGCACCAATGTTTCTGTAAAATTAGCTAGAAATTAACCGTGAAATACTTGAAAATTACATGGAAAAGTTCCCGGAATTCATTATAAAATTAAAAGGGACCTTAAAATAAAGTGTTACTACAAATAAATGACCTTAAATCTGCTGTCAAATGATCTGTTATAAACTGTAATGGGTTGTGTGCTGTGATTGAAATGTGTATGCTAAGCTTTAAGCTGTCTTTTATAATAGTCTCTATATTATTCCTAATTTTTTGAGGGTCATGATGAAATTTTTTCAGTATTTATCATGATTTATCTAGAATTTAACAGTATCCCCTTACCTAGTTTGATTAATCTTGGTGTAAGTTTTGTTTTTTTGGAAGGTATTATTGTAAAAAAAAATCTCTTAAATCTACTTTGGAATAAATCAGTGTTTTTTGGACTATATTGTTTGTTTATTCAGTTTTTTTTTGCTTGAGACTAAGTGCCAGAGACAGAAAGTATTAAGAGACAAAAACATTGTTGGTTTGGGTCTTTTTATGGGATTTGTTGATAATAAGAAAATATAGAATAAACTCAGACGTCTATCCTTTAACTGGCACAAACACTACAAGAGACGAGCACAGACGTCATCATGTTGAGCTGCAGTTACAAGAACTGGTCTGGTAGAGAACTGCTTTTTTTTTTAAAAACCAAAACCTCCAACATGGGAGGATGACTAGGTTACCAAATATTCGTTGAATAAACCTCTTGAAATTGATTTCAACAGCTTTGACGAATCAGACACAAAAAAAAATATATGACAAAAAAAAAAAAGAAATCCATGCAGACCAAATGAAGACAAAGTGCAGGTGGGATCGAACTTTCCGACAACTCTCGACTGTTTTACCAGAAAACACGGTGTTTAGAAACACTCTAATTGGTGTTTGGCGACATGACAAAATGGTGGCTGGAGGAGTCGAACCTAAACAGTCTTGACTTGTCAGACTTTAGGAAATGGCTGGAGTTCATTTGCCAGCCTAAAGTAAGTGTGTGTGTGTGTGTGTGTACTGTAAAGTGCAGTGGACGTTCTGTGACTGTGGACTGAGGCCAGTCTCTCTCTGAAGGGTAGTTGTTGTCTTGTTAGAAGAAAACCAGAAAGAACGCAAGCAGGCAGGCGAACATCAAACGTCTGGAACGTTGCAAAGAACAGAAGAAAAAGCCAAAAAAAGAAAAAAAAAGGCAGATTCCCAGAAAGGAAGAAGGGCGAAAAAGAAGAAGAAGAAAAAAAAAAAAAGAACTGAGAGCTCTTCAAAACCAACTCAGGTTTGGAGAGACGCCGGCTAAAGTCAACTCTGCTTCCTGTTAGTCGTCTAGAGGTCGGCGTTAGTGCTGGACAGGCAAACGAACCGAAGCAGCAGCCTCAGTAGGATCCATGAAAACCTTTGTGAAGCCTCAGTGTCACCTCGTGTCGTGCTGATCAGAGGTTTTTTTTCCTGGTACAACATGGACATATTCAGTCAGGTCAGAGAGAGAGAAAGCAGCTCTGAGGCTGGTGGATGGGAGGGGGGGAGGAGTTTGATGTCGGGCTCGAGGACAGTGCCACTCTCCCAAAAAGGCCAAAA
The DNA here is from genome assembly GCA_029490765.1 of Euthynnus affinis. NCBI lineage: Eukaryota > Metazoa > Chordata > Actinopteri > Scombriformes > Scombridae > Euthynnus > Euthynnus affinis. The sequence continues at coordinate 1,956,428 of CM055847.1, forward strand.
TATACTTGTTTTTTTTCTCTGCAGCTTTTATACTGTATGATAATTTATTCTGCAAATTCTCTCTTACATTCAAAGACTTGAAATTACGTGTGTTTCCATTTCCATCCTCCCTTTTTTTTTATAAGCTTTTTCAATTTTCGGAAAAGTTGATGTATCCATAAAGTGCGATGGAAGCAGATTTAGTGAATAAACGATACAGGAAGCATATGACTTAGATGTCCCTGAGCGCTCGTCTTCTTCTTCCTGTTTCTCTGTGAAACGTTCAACACGTGTCCGTATAACCGGCACACAGCTGTTAACCAAAAAAAGCAAGAAGCTGTGATGTCAGCGGTTTGTCCGTCATACTCCCCTTCACCAGGAGTGCGAATCACGCTTTTAAAAATCGCTTCAGCTTTGACCGACGATAGATTATCATCATCACGCTGTATCGGCTTCTATCTGTGGTTGACCGCACTCGCCTCACCAACAGTTACAGTTATTAATATATATTTAAAAAAAACACAGTAGTGGAAGGAAACACACATTAATTCTCATTTTCCTTTATTGATTTTATGAAATTTTGGTTAAAATTTGCACTACTTTGGGTGGAAAGCTGAGGGTAAAATACTGCTGGGCTCCTACAGAGAGTGCTGCATTATGAATTGATTGTAAGCTCATCTTCAAACCCATCTAGTTCAGTCTGGTTGAATCAGATTGTTTGGTTTCTTGCCTCTTTGGTACAATTCGTTTGGGCAGATCTGAACTGAGCAATCGGACCAAAACGACCTGCAGAAACTCTTTAGAGGAAGAGGTCTCGGTTCGTTTTGTGGTGGGAACCGACCTCCATCTGTCAAAGCTACAAGGTTTGAGCTTAACGGTTGCCGTAGCCACGCTGAGGATGAGTGAAATCAACAGTTGCAATCAAGGTCTGATCCGAATTAACAACCAAGAACTTCGTCTTCTTGGTATTTGGACAGATAGGAGCTTCTTCAGGACCTTCTGACCAATGAGAGACCTGGCTTTTAGTGATGCCATTTGGGTTCTTGTTAAGTATTTCTGTGTGAAAAGACACCAAACCAAGATTTACCTTCTCATCCAATGATTCAGATTAGAGTAAACCAATTATAAGGTTGTAAAAACCCCTTTAGTTTACTGCCGCTAGGATAAAGAGCGTCTTCAAGTCTCTTTCATAGTGAGTCTGTTAGAGTCAGTCAGCACTAAACAGTGTTCGGTAGGAGTTTCTGAAGGGCTTGTGTAATGTGTTTTTCTCTCATGGAAGGAAATAAATTCGTAACCAGTCAAAGAGTCCAAAGAGTCTTCTGACATCTTTACTGAAACATCTGTCAAGCAGCCAAGAATTACTGCTGTCACACATGATGAGGATGATGAGGCACTGCCAGGTAAAATAATTCTGAGTGCTTCCAAAAGCCTCAAGAGCTCAGAGCGCAAGGCTATGACTGACAAGACAGGATACACAAATGTGTAATTTACATTCATGCTTTAAAATAGAAATATTTCACTTTTATGAGAGAAAAAGTCTACACGGATGAGGGCCCTCTTCTTCTTCTTCTTCTTAGTTTAACAATATCTCAGGAAAACTTTCCCCAACAGCACAAGTGTACAAATAAGTCGAAACTTCAAAAAGTCTTTTTCCAAAAAAAAACAGCTGAAAAGCTTAAAATGTTTTGATGCTGCTTCTCAAGAGAGGCCTTTTTTTAATTTTATTTACTGTAGCTCTTCAGTGAGAGTGTCGGGATAAATAAAGATGACAATGTTTAATACACAGGCTTCTCGAAATCAGATTATTATTAAATCAGGCCCTCGCACCCCGGCGTGCGTCAGGGCGTGTCGAACATCTGTCAACTGCATCCGGGCTGTTTTCAGACAGTGCAAGAAGGAGATAAACATCACTTCCTTGGTCCACTATTTTGTCTAGTGCTGGGGCTGCTTTCCTGAAATGTCGTAGGGGGGCGCTATGGAGCCACTTTGCATCACTGATTGATTATTGTAATGTAGACGTGCTCAGGCCTGGACTCTGATCCAACATGCAAAGTTTCAGGCAGATCCAACCATGTACACTACAAGTTATAGCAATGTCTCAGTAACGGCGAAACATCAAAACTCAACGCCACGCCACGGCCAAACGCTTCAACGACGACTAAATCTTTTAATATCTTTTGATCGTGAACTAGTTTAGATGACACACGCTGATTTTGAAGTTGTTACGATTAATTCTGTAGGAGGAGTTCGTTAAAATAAAAGGCCTGAAAACCGCCAAAATAAAAAAAAAAAAAGGTAAAATTGACCAGTTTTTCCAAAATGGCCGACTTCCTGTTGGATTTAGGGTACGTGTCCAAGAGACTTTTTGGTGCGTCTGATCATGACACACATGCACACCGAATTTCGTTCTTCTACAACAATCTGCATTGATTCCTGATCGTCTAGGGGGCGCTGTCGAGCCATTTCGAGAGACCCATAAAATATCAAATTTTTCACCAGTCCTGACAAATTTCACGAGTTTTCGAGCACGTTTATGCCCTCAAAAACACTTTTAAATCACAGAGAATAACAACAATAATAATTCCTTCAGATCCAATAGGGCCGTCACACTTAATGTGATAAAATAATCTCGACTCATAATCCACTTATTAGCCTTTTCTGAGCTTTCAGCATCTTCTAAAAATGGTTCAGGTTCCATCAAGTGACGACAAAAAGTGCGCAAGTCTACGGTGTTGCATAAGATGTGGTTTAAGGCTTGTAAACGGACCCTGAGTTGAGATTATTTTGTCACAAACCTACTAATCCCAAACTGAAGAATGAATTTTTATGCTCTGAACAGCTAAACAGGAAGAGGATATTCAGTTAACATGTCAATATATTTAGTTAGTTTGCTCGTATTCTTGTCTCTCGAGTAGTAGATGTGTCCGTACAACCTTTTTTAAACTGTCTGAGGCGTCACAAAGGCTTTTCAGAGAAGGGCTCTGGAGGAGAGGAGAGGGAGCAAACAAGATGCTTTGGAAGTAACAAACAAGCATCCCAGCGGACAGCCACGTCTCCACGGAGACAGACAGACAGACAGACAGACAGACAGACAGGAGGAGAGAGGGAGCGTGAGGAGGTGAGGGAGACGGTACCTTCTCCAGCTGGGGCCGGGGGGCGGGGACAGGTAGGCAGAGTTATATGGAGAGCTGTCCACCTGAGAGACGACTGGTTAAGGACACAACAACAACAACAACCAAACACAACAACAACAACACAAAGCAAACATGTCACCACTTCAAATGCTATTAAAAAAAAAACCCTTTTCAGCAGTTCCAATTTCTAAAATAAACTGAAACAAACCGGACAAAATTGGGACTTTCTTCCCCTCCACCGCACACATTATTGTAGTACTTTTATTTTTTCCACTTCCTGTTTCTCCTTAATATGATGACCGACTGTTTCATTATGATTAAAACTTCTCCTTTCTTCTATTTTTAGGCACATTTTCTTGTTTTTTGTTTGGAATTCCAGAGAAAAAGAGATATTTTCTTACAATAGAGAGTCTGAAGCTGAGAAAAAGGTCAAAATTTTGCAGGTAAACGTGGAAACTTCTCACACAAAATGTGACAAGCTTCTCTAGAAAGCAGAAGACACCCACAACCTCACTTCCCCTCTAAACCTATCTGTATACATTTCTTTTGTGAGTACATATACATACACACACATACATATGTATATTATCTTTTTACGATGCTTTTCTGTTGTTTCTCATCTTCAGGTTTTCCACACAAACTCCACACAAAAACTCACTGTATTCACTGTATGAACTGTGCGTGTTTTGGTAAGTGAAGTGTGATTAAGAACAGGCTTTTCTACCGCCGACCACATCGGTTCACACTCAAACCATTTCCAGCATTGTACTTTTCACACTTTGTACTGCAAGTTCTGAAGAAAACAGTGGCGGCGGCGGTTGAGGAAGTGCAAGAATGATCTGAGCTCTTTCTGCTTTCTGCTTTTTTTTTTTTTTACATGCGTGCATCATGCAGATATCTTCATTTCGTACGTACGGCAGTTACAGAGGCGCTACGGGTCATCGCTCACCGCAGATCTGATGTTTTCATCTCTTCAGAGGAAACATAAGACTTTTTTTTTTTAAAAATGCACAAATTGAAAGTATGAATAAACACAGATGGATGGACAGTTATCTCCAAATTAAAGAATTAATTATCAAACTCTGCTGTTGACCTCTGGATAACCTTTTTTTTTTTTACGCTGAAAGACGTCAGAAAGACAGCAGTCGAGTTAATGCGGGAAATAAAAGTCCAGACTGATGTTCAGCCTGAGAACAGAACAAACGTGGCAGAAATGGAATATAATACATTTTAATTAGTGTATAATGTTTTCCCAGATCTAAAGAGGACCTACAGTTGTTTTTTTTTTTTTTTTTGCAGCCACTGTAGTTTCTCCTACATGTTTGAAAGGGAGAGGCATTCAGTTGGATGCAATCTGCTGCTGGATGCCACTAAATCTAAACACACTGGTCGTTTAAAAAAGGAAGGAACTCACAGAAAATACACGCAAGTTGTTGGACTTTAAAAGCCTCCAGCTGTTTGAGGGTTGAACGAGGTAGAAATCTACTTCTCTATGATATAATTCTGGAGATATTGTATATTTTTTTTATTATCGTCAATAAAATCAATGAATATAAGTAAACCAACAATAACTAACAAGTCTTGTCTGTATTATCTTACCAAGAACACACACTCACACACACACACACACACACAGTGGAGTTTATTTTGACTCAATCCGACACACACTGTCCTGTCCTGCTGCCGGGAGCAAATGTGGATTCATCCGCCGCTGAAAATAGTCCCCCAACAAATGCACTATTTCCTCCCATTTGTTCGTTTGGCTGCATTCGAACCAAACCCGGCGGTCATTTGAGGGAAGACTGCGGCTTTTGGAAAACCCGCAACCCGACGTCACGCTGCGGTGGCCAATCACGTAGGGCGGCGAACAGACCGGAAGAGGAACATCGTTTATTTACCACCATGTAGCATCTCAGTGTTCTGCTTTAGCCAGATGATGATTCACTGATTGACTGATATCATTTTATTACGAAGAAGACGACGGAGGAGAGACTCATCGCCACTGTGAGCTGTACAACCTTATATGAGCACTTCCTCTTTTCCGTCGCCTCTTTGGCGGTTGGCAAACCGCTTTCATGCACACACCCACAAACACACACTGACCCGCGAGGAGAGCCTTTTTTTTTTTTAAATTGACTTAAGTTGGGTGTTGTTGGAAAGTTTCTCCGAGCTCAACTTAAATCTCAGTTCGAGCTGGATTCATGACATCACAACTTGCCTGGAGCCAATCGCGGTCCAGATATTTACATGTTCACAGGCGGTAGAGGGAGATTGGAGGTCATTCTAATGTTTATTTTGTGGAAGAACCACTTTATTATGTGTCTTAAAACATATCTGGAGGGGATCTTTACAGATTTATGTCGTCAGGAAGTCAGAAAGCGTTCAGAGAGACGGATTAAACACATTGTAGGTTTTTCCATTGGATTCGTTGACAATAAAAAGAAAACAGAAAAGAAAAAAACAGCAGATCGATCCTTTATAATAAAGAGCCTGCAGGTCGTAGGCGGAAGGATACTTGTCGGTTGCGGTACGGTCGGACCGGCGAGATGAAACGGCGTTCCCTCTGGACTCGCTCCACCAGACCGTGATGCCGAGTCGACCGACTGGGCTCGAGAGTGGAAGGGAAGGAGCCCTGAGAGAGAAGGACAGAGACTGAAATTAGCTTTGTTTTGTTTTTTTTAATGTGTGTGTGTGTGTGTGTGTTCAACATGTCTTCGCGCCCCACAGACAAACAAAAACAGGAAACAGCGACACACAGAGAGAGAGAGAGAGAAAAGAGTGGAATACAATTAGTGAACCAGCTTATCAGAGCTCCTCATCAGTTTTCAGAGACGCGCTGTGAATGCGGAACTGTGTGGTGAAAAAGTTTCTCTGCCAATCTCGATGTTAAATCATCAAAAAAACGTTGCTGACTTTGATGTAACTTCTCAAAACATCATCACGAGCTGGTTTGTTTCGGTCGTCCTCAAGACGTTTGTTCAAAGAGCTTGTTGAGACGAAACAGAGCTGCTGCTGCTGCTGCTGCTGCTGCTAATGTGATTTATATTTTGTGCCTCAACGCAGCCCTAATTTAGGCTGCCAGCTGCTGCGGAGACGTCGGGCAAAGAATTAATTTGGTGAGCTTGAGGCAAAAAAAGTTCACACACAAGTAATCTGAACGAGTGTTTGGACCCTGCTGGGCCAAATATCCACTCATCGGCAAATCAATAATCATTCTGACTCAACCTCTTCCCCCGGGGAAACTCTGTCGACTCTTCAGGGTTTTTTCGGTGCGTTAACGACAACAATCTTCTTTCTGAATGAGTCAAATTGTTTGTGTAAACATGCTCTGGGCCTGTAAAAGAAGAAAAGCTAAATTCGATTTTTCCATTTTAACATTTTTTTTAAAAAAATCAGAGTTTGGTGGCAGCTTCCAGAGCTTTTCTTCCCCCCCAAAGTCTTCTCCTTCGCGGTGTCACTTTGACAAACTATTTTCTTGGAAGGTCAGAACCTGGAGGAAACATGATACACATTAGGGAGGCTTTTCAACCTCACGAATTCCTCCCAACAAATCCCTGCGGTGCTGAAAGTGGAGCAGCCAAAAAAAAAAAAAAAAACACCACCCTGCAACCTGCTGCCAAATTAATTTCATCTTCACAGACGAAGGAGGAGGCGAGGAGGAGGAGGCGAGGATGCGAGTCAGCGGTGATATCAGCGGAGGAGAGGAAGGAAGAGGCGACGGGCGATATTGATGAAAAACTTCCATTACAGAATGAGTTTTGGCTCTGCAGAGCTGATGGGAAACACTGATGACTCAGAGAGGAAGAGCTGAAGGCTGCGGCTCCTCTGACACAGCACAAACCTGAAAGTCCTCAAATCACCACAGGTTCAATACACACGTCTGTCCTCCGGTGATCAACTTAAGTGAATAAGAGATTTGTCTTTTTCTTATCAGGATAACAACTAGAGTTTCTGTTCGGTGCAGAGCTGCAATCAACCAAAGAAAACCTTGGTCGACTAAAATTATAAATGATCTTCAACTAATCGAAACAACAGACGTGACTTTTTTTTAATCGTTTATTAACCGTCACCGCTGCCTTCCTCTGCTCCGCTCGCATCCAACGCCACTTTCCCGCCGCTCTTTCCCCACAAACATACTAAGCATCGCTCTATTCCTAAACGCAGATATTCAGCAGATATTCAGCCTTATTTCTGGCATTAAAAAATATCTTTCAGCCTGGCAGGGGTTCGTTATTATCACAGGAGAAACACTGGTTCAGTAAACGTTAAAAAAAAGTAACATGGTGATTATTCGACCAATGAGAATTTGGTCTGACGAGAGCGTATCGACCAGCAGACTGCAGCTGTAGTTGGGTCTAATAGTAATTAACTTAAGTAGTAAGAGATTTGTCTTTTTCTTATCAGGATAATAACTAGAGTTTCTGTTCGGTGTAGAGCTGTAGTTAACCAAAGAAAACCTTGGTCGACTAAAATTATACATGATCTTCAACTAATCGAAACAACAGACTGCCTTCCTCTGCTCCGCTCGCATCCAACGCCACTTTCCCGCCGCTCTTTCCCCGCAAACATACTAAGCATCGCTCTATTCCTAAACGCAGATATTCAGCCTTATTTCTGGCATTGAAAAATATCTTTCGGCCTGGCGGGGGTTCGTTATTATCACAGGAGAAACACTGATTCAGTAAACGTAAAAAAAAAGTAACATGGTGATTATTCGACCAATGAGAGTTTAGTCTGACGAGGGCGTATCGACCAGCAGCCTGCAGCCGTAGTTGGGTCTAATAGTAGCAGTGACGTTAACAGAAATCGTCGTTATAAACGGTAAACGAGTGCATGTGTGCGAGGTCGTCAGTCACCTGGAAGTCCTGAGGGTTCCTGCCGATCTGGTTGACGTTGGGCAGCGAGCCGCCGTAGTACGGACCCTGACTCCTGGCGAGACGGAGCTTCTGAGCCTGGAGCTGGAAGGACAGACAAACAAACAAACAAACAAACAAACAAGCAGAGGTCGATTAACAACACGATCACACAACCAGCTCTGTGTCGAAATTAAACCAGAAAACTGAAAGGTGCGTTTGATGTTTTTACTGTGTGAAGTTTTAACAATCAGCCTCGATACGGAAGGTCAAACTGTCAAATTAATTTAACTCTTTTAGTATAAACATCAAAACCCTCTGAGCAGGACTGCCACTAATGATTATTTTTATTATCAATTAACCTGTCGATTATTTTCTCAATTAGTTGTTTGGTCCAGAAAATGGTGAAAATGATCTATCAGTGTCTTGTTTTGTCCACAACTCAAAGATATTCAGTTTTCTGTCACAGAGGACTCAAAAAAAACAAACAGAAAATATTCATGTTTTCATGATTCAAGAAGCTGGAATCATAAAATTTAACCTTTCTTCTTAAAAAAAAAAAAAAAAGGACTCAAAACAATTCATCAACTGATCGTTGCAGCTCTAATGTGACACAGATGTATAAACAAGGACAGAAATCTAAGCGTACAGCTGAGGCTGATGGGAATCTTGTTAGTTTCGCAGGAATTTGGACGTAAACCAAAGTGTTGGACAAATATGATGGTTCAAAGTTATTAAACTCCATCCTGGAGGTGGAGGTGGAGGTGGGGGGGCATGAATATATGAACCAAATTCAACAGCAATCCATTGAATAGTCGTCGAAATATTTCAGTCAAACCCACAAATATCTAAGAAAATCTTGGTCGATTCTTGTAACTCGCTACGCAAACATGCTACGCAATGCCATATAACTTAACAGAGTTACGCTCGTTTCCCAGGCAACGACACAGAGGTTCACTCACGTCCTGAACAGCTGCACAGACTCCCAAACGCTAAATATTTCTGAATGATGGATATTTGTTGTTAATTCTGGCATTAAAACATATTTTTTTGTCCTGGCGGGTTCTCGTTGATATAATCGTAGGAGAAACACTGATTCAGTAAACGTTCAGTATGTTTAGTAAACGCTCAGTAACCGTTGAGAACAGTTAGACCCAGAAGTCTCCGTTAGTTTGGAAGAGTCCAAAGTTGTGGAAACAGCGGGGGTGTTTGTTAGTCTGTCCCTCCCGCTGCAGGAAATAATGGATTAATCCTGGAAAGCTGCTGATGTAGCACTTTTCTCCTTATGAAAGTAACGCAGAGATTATTCAACCAATGAGAATTTAGTCTGACGAGAGCATATCAACCAGCTAATCGGCTAGTCGACCAGCAGACTGCAGCCTTACAAATATCAACCTCACAGTGGCGCTGGAGGAAACGTCCTGCAATCACCAAAGTCGGCAGGATTCATCCTCTGAGGAACAGAGCAGCATCCACAGATCCATCCTGCTACTGATACTGAGATAAATCTGATCATTTATCTGCAGTCAAACTCAAAACAGTCAGTGACCTCACTTGCTTTGTCCTTGAAGGAAAACTTCCCAGCATGCACTCTGTCTCCTCTGACCGACAGCCTCGCACATCTGCGTGTAAATGATTATACGACTAACAGCAGCAGCAGCATCAGCGCAGTCGCTCTCAGAGATCAGTAACATCCAGATCGGCCGTCGCTGCAGGCCAACGATTCCACAAACAGATCACACGACTAACAACAGCTCATATTAACAGGTCAGCGACCGGCGGTGAGGACGCCAAGGGGTCAGAGGTCACAGTGCTGCGAGGTTGAAAAGTCATCAGCTGTACGAGAGCGACTAGGAAATAAAAATCAACCCCAATTATTGTCAAATAAATCAGTTTTCTGAGGAGATGAAACCTCCACAAACCAAAAGATTCACATTTAAAAAGCTGGAAAACAATCGACTTATTATCAAGATTGTCAATCTGTCAAACCGAGTAACTGTTCCAGCTGTAAATCTGATGTTTTCTGGTTTCTTCAGTCAGTCAGTGAAAGTTAACTGATTTCTCAAACAAGTAATCATCAATAATAAATGAAAAAGAGCTGCAACGATCAGTCAATGAATCGATTAGCTGATCAGAAGAAGATTAATCTGCAAGTGTTCAAAATTTTTAAGTTAAGTTAAAAAAAAACAAACATGTTCTGGTTTCAGCTTCTCAACTTTGACTATTTTCTGATTTTATTTGTCATGTATGAACCTAAAGATTCGATTTACCGTTTACTCAAATAAAACTGGAGACATTTCATCAACTAATCAGTTAACTGAGAAAATAATCGCTGGCTTGAATCTTAAAGACTGTTTCTGTTTCTCATTTTAAAGACCTGAGCAGAAATCTGCACTATAAACAAGAACTTTTATCAAATTAACCTGAAATTATTCGGCAAACTCTGACAGTCAGCTGAAGGTCGAGGTTTTAATTTTAAATCTGAAGGAAAAAAAACTGTTTTTATTGAGCTATTTGCAACATGTTCATGTCACAAAATCGAACTAAAAAAGTTGGGATAGCGCAGAGATTTAAATATTAACAATACAGGTTTGAGTGCCTCTGAACTTTGACCTCTCGGAGCAGAAACCTGCATAAAGAACTGAAATTTAACGCTTTACTGTTTACATTAAAACCTGCTTTTTAAAACAGGAACATTAAATGGATAAATATATATATATATAAATATAAATATAAAGTATATATTTACAACATGTGGACTCAGTCACACAGCCTCTGGCCTCGTTTCTCAGAGCGCGACGATGAACTTTAACCTTTGCTGTCCTCGTTTCTCTATCCTATCTAAACACAATCTTCATCTGGACTCTCTGGTTCTGGGGCTTTAAAGCGGTTTTCCTGCCTCGTTTTCCCATCACCCTGCGTCTACAGTGACTAATGGGGACGGCAATATTTTTTTGAAATCGGTCCAGTATTGAGCGGGAACGCTTTCCGCCGGGCCGGTCGACGAGCTGGCTGCGATGTAATCCTGCAGCGTCCCGTCAGCGTACCTCCGCTAAACTGAAAGTGCTTGTTTCTCACCACTAACAGACTCTAGAGTGTTGTTATAAGTAGTCACTTAGACACAAAATAATAGGAAAATAGGTTCCAGGTTGAAAAGATCCCAAACTTCTCCCCTCCTATCATAACAGAGCTGCTGCTGCTGCTGCTGCCAGTCGACTAATTATTGTCCAGACAGGAGAATCATTCCCAAAGTAAACCCGGTGGACGAATGATTAAGGTTTTTTTTTTTTTGTTTTTTTTTGGGGGGGTTTAATCATTCTCTGCTTCTCTGCTCAAGAGATTTTTTGGCTCAGAGAGGGTATGTAAGACTCAGAAAGTGCCAACTCAGAGCTGTGATATGACTGACGAATCACAGGAGCCGAGTCATTTAACCCGAGGAGCTGCGTCCGTTTACGCTAAAAAGCTTCTGCTGCTGCTTCTTCAGAAACAGGCAGAGGAATGCAAGGGATTTGCTCTCTGTTACTATAGATTATGTCGTTGGATATGTTTTTAAAAACATGTGTTATGTACGAGAAACAGCTCGCTGCTTTTAACCCGCAAAGAAAGTTCGGTAGCTTTGTTTTAGAGCTGCGACGGGTAAAATCGATCGGTTGTTTGGTTCAGAAAATGGTAAAAAATGTTGACCAGTGTTTCCCAGATGTCGTCCTCAAAGGTTTTGTTACGTCCACGACTCAAAGGATGTTCAGTTTAATGTCATAAAGGACGAAATAAACCAGAAAATATTCACATTTAAGAAGCTTGAATCAGAGAAATTTGTGTGAAAACGCCTTAAAAACTGGACTGGATCCTGAATCAGTCCGCGGCGTCTGACTTTCAAAGGTTAGAGGCTTCGTTTAATGTTTAAAACAACATTAAAATGATCAATTAATTCGACTGTTTTCACGGCTGTTTGTTGTGCCACTGTGCTATCCTGCAGCAGAAAGTGGCAGCAGTCCAAAATCAAACATGGAAGTCAGAAGAAAAGCAGCAATTTCTCACGTTTAAGAACCTGGAACATGAAATATTTGGCGTTTTTCTGTCAGTTGCAGATTAATTTTGTTTTCGTTGAACTAATCGTTGCTGTTCTAGTTTAAAAAAAAAAACAACCACAGAAGTGAGATGATGAAGAAATACTGAACTTTTTCTTGGAGCGTTTTCCTTCAAACAAAAAAAAAAAAAACAAATAACAAAAGTGCAGATGACTCAGACGAACCTAACAGACGGTGCTCATTTCACTCCACATACAGACAATAATAACCACTGTTTGCATGCAGGGCTACACCTGTAATACAAACAAGCAACACAACAACACTCAGAAAGTGACAAACAGCACATGACAGATCAGACAGAAACAGCAACAACAGCAGCAGCAGCAGCAGCAGCTTCAGCGATCAACAAGTTTACCGTCTGTTACGGAGAAAGTTACTCATTCGGTGTTTTTGTCTTCGGTGACTCACGGTCTTTTCCTCACACGCATACTTTAGGTGCAATTTAGGGGTCATTGTGTTGCTCAAGGACACTTCAACATGTGGTCAGAAGGAGCAGAGAGTGAAATAAAATACAAAACCTTTAAAAGGAACGGCTGCGTCTCTTTTAAAAACTGCTGAGCTGCACGCTGCCGTCCAGCTTCAGAATTCAAATATCTGTAAGCAGGTTGTGTCACAAAGATAAAAGATATAAAAACAGAGCTGCAGGGACGAGTTGCCAGCTGTTAAACTGACCCGCCAAAATATTTCTGATAATTGAATAATCCTTCTGAGTCATTTCTTAAAGAAAACAAAGTCCAAATTCTCTGATTCAAGCTTCTTAAATGTGAATATTTTCTGGTTTCTTTTAATCGTTTATGACATTAAACTGAAGATCTTTGAGTCGTGGACGAAACAAGACAATTATTTTGAAAAAAACGCCAAATATTTGATGCTCCTGGTTCTTAAACGTGAGAAATTACATGTTTGATTTTGGACTGTTGCCACCTACAGCATTTTTCACTGTTTTCTGATGATTCATTGATCAAACAAACAGCCGAACAGTCGTGCAAACAATCAGGTTAATTGATCATTTCAATGTTGTTGTTCAAGCGTTAAACAAAGCGACCAAACTTTGAACGTTAGATGACTCAGTGATTCAGGATCCAGTCCAGTTTAGTGAATGTTTTCTGGTTTCTTTCAGTCCTTTATGACATTAAACTGAACATCTTTTGAGTCGTGGACGAAACAAAACGTTTGAGGACGACATTTTGGAAACAACTGATCAACATTTTTCACCATTTTCGGACATTTTATAAACCAAACGACCAAACGATTAATTGAGAAAACACTCACAAAGACTAAATCAATAATAAAAATCATTATTCGTCTTCTAGATCAGGGTTTATTTATATACTTTCATTGAAGACTTGAGATTGGTCCCTGTGTCTAGAACCATGGGATGAGAAGGCTGATTGGTTCCCAAATGGTTGGGTCCAACCCCCAGCTGAGTACTAACTCCTCCCTTGTATATATGAGTGAATTGAACCTTTATACTTAAAACGCTCTGAAAAAAGGCTCTGTGCCCAAACGTGGAAGCGTTTTTCTAATGTGATGTGAGCCAAATAAACAAGTGAAATGTTCATATTTTGTCCTCCTTGACTGGAAAATTGAGATGTGCTACCCTTTTTGGAACAAGTCTGCTGGATTTTGGGTTTAGCTCTCCACCGAGAATTGTTGAAGCGCAGCGTCCTTCTTCAATTCACTGAATAAAGCAGTTTCAGCTAAAAAATCAGTGTTTCTCCACCATGTTGGGCAAGCAGCGGACTTCCTGGAGGGGCTGTTAGCCGAGCTGCTGCTAACGTTTGCCCAGTTTATTTCTCTGATAACTTAAGATCCAGACGTCCAATGACTAAAATCCTTCTTGCGGCTAAAAGATCAAGTTAAAAACCAGCTAAATTTATCATGAAAATGTGGCTTCAAACTGAATAAAAGTCCATTTCTAACAGTTTGTGTGGAACAAGCACAACAAAGCCCATGTATTATCTTGTATGTGTGTAAGTTACTCTTTGCTAGACGCCATTGTAGCGGACAAACACGGCACCGACGCATGCATCTTGTGCACTATACTCTTTGGTAGAGGAGGTATGACGCCATTGACAGGCCACCAAATGAAACGGTCCGTTACTTTGATTAAAATGACAGATTTCTCTGGGTTTGAACATTAATGTAAGAACACAACTCAACAACATATAGAACATAGGTCTAGACCTGAGTGACAACAACCTGACGGTTTCAGGAGAGAAGCTTCTGTCTAGTTGTTTTAAGCATTTTAATGAGGAATCATTACAGATTAGAGCTTTAAAACTATACGAGGGCTGCAACCTACGCCTACATTACCCACAATGCAACTTCACACAGCTCATTCTGGGGCCACAAAAAAGGCTTTATACAACTTTTTTTTTGCACATATGCAGCAGAACTTCCCAACACACACATACTGATACGGAAACTCTGCGGAGTTCCCCTTTAATGCATCGATTCTTTGATCTGGTTGCGGTCGCGCTGGTCAGCTCTCAGACTCAAGACCTTCCTGGATCAATAGAGGTTTTTTATCATTGATAACATAAAATCCAGGCGCGAAAGTCCCCGTTCCTGCTTCAGGCTGCAGAACGCTGCAATCCTCACAATCCTGTGAGAAGAGAACCATCTAAAAATAGACTCTGAGTTTGAGTTTTGCTGACAGAATTATTCTATTTGAGTCTTTCTCGACACATTCAGCGTCTTCAGCTCGTCTAAAAAAAGACAGAGGGCGAGTTTTAATTGGACAGCAATGATTAATAAAGCCTGTGTTTATTAAAAAAAAAAAAAAAAAACGTGTTGAGATCGCTATCTAGGTTTCAACAAGTAAGAAACCACATCAGCACACAACGGCACGTCTGATTCAAACTGCGACTCGTCTAAATAATGACATCAGGCTTCCTACACGGTTTCCATTCAACTCTGAAGACTAAAAAACGCTGTTAATCAGGAAGGTTAAAGGATATAAAACTGAAAATTAAAGACGTCCGATGGAAACAAATCAGTAAATAAATATTGTTGTTGTTTTAGATATTTGTGAGTAAAGATATTTTACAGTTGAACCATAAAAAAAAATGACAATAACTTCAAGAAAACCACTAAATATGACATTATTTCAAATAAAAACTGTTAAAGATATAAAAACCAGGATTTCTAATTTCATTGTTTCATCTGTTTCGTCCAGAACTTAAAAGATTTTCAATGGTGGAACATAAAAAAAATAGCAAATCTTCACATCTAAGAAGCTGAACCAGAGAAATTTGGGGGCATTTTTACTAAATGGATTAATAAATGATCAAAACAGTTGCTGCGGCTTTAATGAAAACACATTAAACTGAACTTAAACAGAGAAAAATAAAGTCAAGTATGCAAAGTATGCAGCTGATGACACAAACAAGTGAGCTGATGAGGCTGCAAACCAACAATTATTGTCTTTATTGAATATTTTTCCTTAGAAAATACTGAAAAAAAATCACAATTTACTATCATAGATGACAAGAATCAGTATTTAAGTTCAACCATGAGCTGATTTTTCCACGATTATTCATTGAAGTTGTCAAAGGAAACAAAAGCCTGCGAGTTTTATTCATTTATTTAAGAGTAAAATGTATTTATAACACTGTTTAGGTTTAATACGTCAACTTATTTAATACTCACTTGGTTTATGAGATTAAATTTTAGTGTGATGCGCGTTTCAAACAGCTCGGTGCAGCTTTTATTAGCAACAAGATGCAACAACATTTTGTTTTTTGTTTGTTCTGTTGTCTACAGAAGATTTTTGTCAAATTATATCCAAGTTAAAACCGATTTACGACGAAGAAAAGCGACTGTTTGTGCCACAGAAACAAAAATAAAACAACTGATCGATTATCAAAGCGGCTGCAGATGAATTTTCTGTCTGACTGACTAATCAATAAACCCACCGGTTGGTTCGACTCTGCCTGCTGATATCTACAAATCTATATAAAAACATCCGATTGGTGCACATTTAACGCATCGGTTATTTAAAAACCCCACATTTTTCTTTATGTTCGTCCCTAATTAAGCAATTAAGCCTCTCAAACTAACTGACTTTAGCAAAGTGCCGACGCGCCGCAGCAAATTTCTGTGTTTCGCGGTGACGTCTCTCTGATTTCTTGTTTCTTTTCATAGCAGGAAAAATAAAACAAGTCATTGATGTTTCAGTTAAGAGAGAGAAAAGCAGCGCACAGACCAACACAAACACACACAAACACACACACACACACACACACACACCCTGATGCTATTAGCTGATTGGACCACCCACGCATTCCTGCAGCAGTGTGTGTGTGTGTGTGTGTGTGTGTGTGTGTATAAAGAAGGACAGGCGCTAAAGGAATTCCCAGAAGAAGACAGAAGTCAAAGGGGTGGTATTGTCAGTAAATGAAGGAGGAGGTGGCGGTGTGTTTGTCTCAAGCCCCTTTCAACCATCTGCAGCGTCGATAAACTCCAGACAGCTGAACCGATACTGGATCCTGAGGGCCGATACTGACTGATATTCGGGTGTTTATAACGTCCAACACAGACAATCAGCTGACTGTGCTTCCTTGGTAGCTTTTAATTATTGTACAGCTCATATTACAGATGGTAAATTACCCTCATGGGGGGGGGGGGGGCTTCAGAGAGCAGTCAGATCAGTATCAGTGACCCCTCACCCTCATCGGAGGGAGTTAACACTGTGATGAGTGGAACAGAGAAGCAGTGCCAGAAAGCAGAGATGGTTGATTCATCTTCTTCTGTGGTTTCTGTTTCAATGTATTTGATGATGATGAGCACACACACACACACACACACACACACACACACACACACGCTGGAGTTCAAATGAAAATTAATCTAATTCTCAATCTTTTATAGCTCAAAGCTCATATCTGATTTTTTAAATTTTTTTTCTTCCCAAATAAATGAAAAAAAAAAACAAAAAAAAAACACAAAACAAAACAAAACATAACATCTGTGTCGTTGTCATGGCAACTGCTTAGCCACTGATAGCTAATCTCTTACTTTCATAAAGGAGAAAAGTGCTACATCAGCAGCTTTCCGGGATTAATCCATTATTTCCTGCGGCGGGGAGGAACAGACTAACAAACTACGAAACGAACCCCGGCGGCGTAACTGCGTTTAGGAATAGCACGGTGCTTTAGCGTGTTAGCGTAGCGAGCGGGAAAAGAGCGGCAGGAAAGGCGGCACAGACGACGCTGAAAAGTCACGTCTGTTGTTTCCTCAACTGCCGGAAAAGTGAAGGTTAGCTTCAAAGTTAGCGACGACAGGTTAGCCTGACCTGAAGAGGCTAAACAGACTACAGCGCTGAACATCCTGCATCCGTTCGTCGTCTCCGACAGGATGCAGCAGAGATGCACGTTGATACAGAAGCGTTCAAACTAATTAATTAATTTTTTAAAAAAAAACGCCTTGTTCTCTCACTCCGCCGTTATCTGCTGACAGCGATCTTCATCAAGATTATTTAACTGTCTCAACTGTCAGTTATGTTTCAGTGAGCCGAGGACAGCAGTTTGGCACACAGCGTTCAGGAGGAAGAGACTAAAAACTATCCCTCCTCCTCCTCCTTTTTCTGTTCATTCAATCCAATCAGACGCCAAGAACCTGAACCCAACCGTGAGATTCCCAAAGAGTCCCTCCTCTAATTATCAGCTGATCACAAGTTTCACCATGGCAACAAAAAAGACCAAAAAATCCAAATATTCAGTTTACAACAATATAAAACAGAGAAAAGCAACAACCTGAACAACTAAAACCTGTTATTTGCCTGAATTTATTATCAATCGTCCTTATTTCCTTCTTGTTTTATCAGTAATCTGATGGACTCATGTGTCCGTTAATGTTATTTATCTGACAGCAGGAATAAACGTTATAGTTTTAGTCTCTCTGAAACAAGACGAACATTTCTAGTTAATGAAGTAATACGTAAATTAACACTTTTCACAAGACGTTTCAGTCTAGTTGTGGCATAATTTTAATTTTTATGTCATCTATAAGACTGTGTGTTGTTCTCATCTCATCATCTGGATGAAACAATATTCCAAATACTGTAAGATAAATCAGATTATTACACCTGTTTCCATCTATTTCCTGACTTAAATATGCGAGAGGTACAACTAAAAACTATTATGTGTCTGAATTCATCATGAGTGGATTAGTTTCCTCGGTGTTTTCGCAGTAGTCTGACGGACTCGTGTGTCTGTTAATGTGTTTTTTTTTTTTAATATAATGTGATGAGCCTTCAGTTTAAAGTCAGACATGTCACTGCTTTGACTTCACTGCTCGTCTGACGCAGATAATGTTAGAATCACCAACATATGATCCTTATAAATAACAGAATGATTAAAAAAAAAAGCTAAAACTGTAAGTCGGAGGCGATTATAACGTTACTGTAAAGTCAACCACAGGTTGACCGGAAGTAAACAGACGGATCATAAAAAACGGATGTAAGACACACACTGTGTTGCGCAAGCGTTTAAAAAAAAAAAGAAGAAAAAGGCTGGTAGGCTGTTTGGTGGAAGCTCTGCTTAATCATCCGACACACCCAACACTCTAAAAGAGTACGAATACAAAGATAATGCATCAAAATATATTTAAATAAATGGGTAGAAGATGGAGGAAAAAAAGGGGAGGATGTTAAAAGCATCCTTGAAAATACATCTGCACACACATATTATTATATTCTAGAGGTTATAACTTAATTAACTGGAATATAAGTTTACAAAAAAAGATGTTTTATTTCATATTCTTGATTCAGATCTCTCTCTGTTAGAAGATATAAAAGATAAAACTGGAAGTCTGCAGGAGTTATTCTTCTTCTGTTGGTGTTTTTTTTTTGCATCTAGATGATGTGAAGACGATTAAAACTCTTCAAAATAAAAGCTCAAGACTCAAGAATTAGTCTGAACGTCCTGCTTTAGTAGATACGTTGACAGCCGTCAGTTTTACAACTTTGATGAGAAGTTCTGAGTCTCAATTAATTCCTTTTATTTTTTTAAAAATGTTTTATTTCATATTCTTGATTCGCATCTCTTGGTGTTAGAAGATAAAACTGGAAGTGTGCAGGAGTTACTCTTCTTCTATTGGTGTTTTTTTTGTAGTAGCTTTTCATCTACATGACGTGAGGACGATTAAAACTCTTCAAAATAAAAGCCTGAGACTCTGAACGTCCTGCTTCATTAGATGTGACATCTTCTGTTTCGCACGTCGACAGCCGTCTCAATTAATTCCTTTTATTTATTTATTTTCTTTATTAGTTTATATGTTGTGTGAAGTGTTTTCCTGGATTTTTCATCCCTTCAGCAGCAGCAGCAGCAGCAGCAGCAGTGGACGTTAATGAAAGTCGGTTAATAATCTGATGAATGTGACTTTCTGAGGGAGATTTTCTGCTTTGCTGCGCAGCGAAGGAAAGAAAATCCACAATGAAAAGAAAAAAAAAAAACACAGTCGGCGTCACAGAAACACTCACATGACGGCTCTCCTTTATAATCATTCAGTATCTCGTTTATAAAAGTGGTTTATCAGGCAGATTTAATTCAGTTACGTGTGCAGTCTGATAATTGATAAGCGGGCTGAAGTTTATTACACTTATTTTACAAAAACACGTCTATAAACTTGTATAAACTATTAAATTCTTGAGCCAGTTGTTAATTAAAGCTAAAAAAAAAAAGTTTTAATTTTACACACATGATTTTTGAGGTCATAAAATACAGAATACATTTAATTGCTTTGAATATCAGATTAGTTGTAGTATGTGTGACTTTGCAAACATTTGTAATATTGTGATATATATTGAAATTATTATTATTGTGATATTGATTTCAGCCGTATCGTTCAGAGGAGATCACGTCTGAGAGAGGCCGTGGACTAGAGATGCATGAACAATTAGTCGATTAATTGGTAATTATTCTGATAATCCAGTTTCCTCTTTGATAGCACAGCGAGAGCAGGAATGAGTGAGAGAGCGAGCGGTAGCGGAGGAAAAGGTTAACAGTCAGGTCGTATTCAGATTAAATCAGGCGGCTCGGCTGCAGGGTCGAGCGGAGGTGTGCGGGAGGTGAGGGGGGGCGTGGGAGTGTTTGTTTGTCCTTTGGAAGGTAACTGCTGTGAAACTATCAGAAAATAATGTTTTATTGAGCTACCCTCTCCCTCTCTCCCTCTCGTCTTTTTAAAAATGAGCCGGGAAGCCGACATCAAAGCCCAACTTTACTTTTAACGTTAGTTCGTACATCGTCAGTCTGATAGTAAAATGTACCACCGATCACCGGTGACACCGCGGCGCACGTGTATTTCAAATTACCGTAACTCCTCGCTACTTCGTGCAATTTTAATCATTCAAACTTCCCCCGAAAGCTGTGAAACGGGGGCTTTCTGACGCTCTTACATGCATTACTCATGACTGAGTGCCGTGTGGCGAGAGGGAGGAAATGAGCAGCAACCGCAGGCGGCGTTTGTGTGACAGAGCTGGAGAGCATTCAGTCAAACTTTTGGTGCGGCTTCTTGAGATTTATTCTGTGTAAATAAATCTGAATCTTGTAAATAATAGTTTTAGTATTTTTTCCTGAAGTGATTACGCATCGTTTCACTGCTTTCAGGGGCCGTTTGAATGATTAAAATTGCACGGAGTAGCGAGGAGTTACGGTAATTTTGAAATACACATGCGCCGCGATGTCACCGGTGATCCCTGTGGTTTTAAAAGGGTTAACAAAGGCTGCAGCTTGTCTGTTTCCTCAACTGCTGCTCTAAAGTTAGCAACAATGAGTTGCTAACTCGCCCCACCAGGCCAAATCACCCAACCAAAGAGAAACACTGTAATCCGTTAACTGTTTAAGTCTTAAGCATCAAAACAGCTTCTGAAATATGAGAACTCACTGCTTTTCCTGATCTTATGTTATAGTAAACTGAATATTTTCTGGGTTTACATCAATGAATTAACCATTATTTGATAGAATAACCAGACCGGGACGTCCTTTTTGGTTTAATCACGTGAAATAATCACCTACAAATCCTCCTCAACTTGCCAGATTGTACATAATGATTAAATACACCCAGAGAATAATTATAATAATCATAATTATGAATTCTGATATTTATGAAGAGGATCTGCCCCGTGTCTGATGTGTGATGTGGTTACGACGCTCTCGCCTGAAGCCACATGGCTGTTTGGGGAAACAGACGGCAGGTAATTACACTGAGCTGGAAGTAAACACACGCTCTGATTGGTCAGACAGTCTCACCTGTCAACAAGCAGCGCTCGACGAAAAACCCTGCAACGTCACACCTGATAAAGTTTGTGGATTTAATTATGATTCATATGGTTAGGGTTTGGGTAGGGTTAGGTTAGGGTTAGGGCTAGGGTAGGGTTAGGGTAGGGTAAGGTTGGCGTTAGGGTTAGGGTTAGGGTTAGGGTTAGGGTTGGGGTAGGGGTAGGGGTAGGGTAGGGGTAGGGTTGGGGGTAGGGGTAGGGTAAGGTTGGGGTTAGGGGTAGGGTTAGGGTTAGGGTTAGGGTAGGGGTAGGGTAAGGTTGGCGTTAGGGTAGGGGTAGGGGTAGGGTAAGGTTGGCGTTAGGGTAGGGGTAGGGGTAGGGTTGGGGTTAGGGTTAGGGTTGGGGTAGGGGTAGGGGTAGGTGTAGGGGTAGGGTAAGGTTGGCGTTAGGGTTAGGGTTAGGGTAGGGGTAGGGGTAGGGGTAGGGGTAGGGTAAGGTTGGCGTTAGGGTAGGGGTAGGGGTAGGGGTAGGTGTAGGGGTAGGGTAAGGTTGGAGTTAGGGTTAGGGTTAGGGTAGGGGTGGGGGTAGGGGTAGGGTAAGGTTGGGGTTAGGGGTAGGGTTAGGGTTAGGGTTAGGGTAGGGGTAGGGTAAGGTTGGCGTTAGGGTAGGGGTAGGGGTTGGGGTAGGTGTAGGGGTAGGGTAAGGTTGGCGTTAGGGTTAGGGTTAGGGTAGGGGTAGGGGTAGGGGTAGGGGTAGGGTAAGGTTGGCGTTAGGGTAGGGGTAGGGGTAGGGTTGGGGTTAGGGTTAGGGTAGGGGTAGGGGTAGGGGTAGGGGTAGGTGTAGGGGTAGGGTAAGGTTGGAGTTAGGGTTAGGGTTAGGGTTAGGGTAGGGGTAGGGGTAGGGTAAGGTT
The DNA here is from genome assembly GCA_029490765.1 of Euthynnus affinis. Taxonomy (NCBI): domain Eukaryota; kingdom Metazoa; phylum Chordata; class Actinopteri; order Scombriformes; family Scombridae; genus Euthynnus; species Euthynnus affinis. Next base: position 1,978,615 of record CM055847.1, read on the forward strand.
GGCGTTAGGGTTAGGGTTGGGGTAGGGGTAGGGGTAGGGTAAGGTTGGCGTTAGGGTAGGGGTAGGGTAGGGTTGGAGTTAGGGTTAGGGGTAGGGGTAGGGGTAGGGGTAGGGTAAGGTTGGCGTTAGGGTTAGGGTTGGGGTAGGGGTAGGGGTAGGGTAAGGTTGGCGTTAGGGTTAGGGGTAGGGGTAGGGGTAGGGTTAGGGTTAGGATGAAGCTTATTTAATAAAACACTGCAGCAGCTTCACTTCGTGCTCTACAAAAAAAAAACCCCACCAGAAACTCTGTCTCACGTAAAAAACAACAGCAGCCTCAGGAGAGGGAACTGAATCTCATGTCTAAGTGATGGTTAGACTCGGTTTAGGCTGGAACTCGACACCAGTCTTTCAACTGGTTTGTGCAACGGTTTCATCACTTTCTCTTTAACCTTTCCCTCCCCATTTTCTGTCCTTTTTGTGGAGGAGGTAGAGGATCTTTAGGAAGAGAGGGGGGGGGGGGGGTAGGGGGGATAGATAGTTTACATCATCTGAAGGCTGGAAACCTGAAAATGAATTAAAAAGATGCAGCTCAGCACCTGTGTGTCAGGTTTTTCTGGTCATAAATCTGTAATAATTTTGAAAGTAAGAGTATATAAGGGCTTAGATCGTTACGATTACAATTATGTCTCAGAAGTTGTTGCCGCAGCAATTTGTTAGGTTGATACCGTTTGTTACACAGATTTGGTGCGAAACATAACCATTTTTGACCAGTCGAGAATTGATAAAAAATGGTCAAAAATACCTCAAATCATCACATTAAGACACCAAGGCCATGAGGAACAGCTCTAGAAAAATCCATGTTGTGTTTTGGTTTCAAAAGCTTTTTGACATTTGGAGATTTCTATGAGAATTGCATTTTTATGTGACCGGAAAGGAGAGCACTTCTTGTTCTGAAAGTTTGCTCAGAAACCCCCTTATTGTCAGTATACCTCGGAAAGCCATACATCCTCTGAACGCTCTTGGTCTCTAGTTTGTGGTTGTAAAGTTTCATGAGGCTGTGATTATCCTAGAGGTCACAATAGGTCATTTTATACAGTGAGATGGAGTTTCAAACAATGGTCTCACTACAATAAAATAGCTACTGTGGGACACTGACATCATCACACATGAATACAACAACTGGGCTCAACGAATCCACAAGAGTCTAGCTTTCCAGTCAGAGCCAATTAATGCAATTGCAGGACTGTTTTTGGGACCCAAGTATGCAGAAATATTAAAATACACCATTTGGTATTGAAAATAAAACATTTATACTGCATGCAATGGTTGGTATCAATGGATGCCTTAGGTCGTCTTGTTTCATATGATAGCTCCAGGTTCAAAACCGAGTGCGCTACAGCCTCTGAAAGACAGTAACGTTGGCCGAGGATGTCATTCCCTTTAAGAGGTTAAGATGGAACGAAATGTTTACTATCGTGTACCAGAGGTCAAAGTATCACCTGAACACCCAAACAAACCTATTAAAATGAGAAACAAGCAGAAACCTGTTGCATTAATGAAGCTGTAATCATTGATAAATGACCTAAAAAAACAAACACACACACAGCACATTGAGCCTTATACCAAAACAGCTACACTTTCCCCAATTTTTCTACATCAGAGATTTAAGTTAGAGAGCAAAACACCAAAAACCAACTCTGGTCAAGGTTTAGTCCAAGAAGCAACCATTTGTAGAGCTCTCCTGCTAGTCCTAACTTAACCTTCATTATCCTTGCGACAGGTTAAAAAACATAAATTAGTTATAATCAGTTTAATTCTCACTGACGGCTCCTGCAGACAAGTTGGGAACAAACTTCCCTAATAACCAGCTAGCATCTATCTGAGTGTTAATAATCCTAGGAGAAAATAAAGGTGAAATTTAAGGGGCGCTCTATGTTTTTATTCTGGGACTCCACTACAGTAGCTTCGCTTGATTCACAGATAAAAAACTCCTCATTTATTTTATACTGGCCCTTTATGCAGCCCCTCAGTTCAGCCTCTGTCTCTAACAGGCGGTCTAAAAGCTCCTGTCTGTAGCAGGAGAGTCATGTTAAGTTGCTGCTGATGCAAACCCGACGTTTGCTGCTTTACTGCTTCAGAAACTTTTATCGTATTTACAGGAAATGAAACATGGTCCTCACTGAGTTAGCAGAGCTTTGTTTAGTGGCACTAAAAAAAAAAAAAAAAAATCAGTCAACACAATGACATCTGGAGATATTTGGAGCTGTTTGTTCAGCGGATCGGTTAGAAGTAACGCAGGGAGGAAGAGCACAAATAAAAACTGCTTGATGAAGAGCTGCAGACAACCAGCACACTTCCAACATGTAAACTACTTATTTTACTTTGCCCTGCTGTGCAATGAGTCAACGGTAAAACATCATAACGTTAGCGGACCAGAGCGGAGCAGACGACCATATAAGGAAATCCACCACAAGCTGACATCAGTTCGGGCTGAAAGTAGAAAAAAAAACATTGGAAGACGAGTGTTCAGAGCAGTTCGAAGCTGCTGCTTTTTATTACATCTATATTACTATATTAGTTCTATTTGACACTTTGGCCACGTTTAATATGAACAACCAACATGATAACATTAGGAAAAGCATAATAGGTCCCCTTTAACCTTTTTCAAGGACAATCAAGATTCAATATATCTCCTTGTGATAAGTTAAAAGACATAAATTAAACAAGTTATTATCATTTTGTTGATCCCTCCTTTTTGCTGCTGACACTGACAGCTCCTGCAGGAGTTGGGAACAACCTTAACTAGAAACCAGCCAGCATTTAATAGCATTGATAGCAATGAGTGTTGATTACTTCCAAGGGAGAAAAAAAAAGCTAAAAACTACCTATCTAATGTATGTGTTGACTGATGACAGGTGAGGAAAAAGCCCCCATATAATCGTGCCCTAACTTCCATGTGAAAACCGTCAAGCCAAATTCCGTTCAGAAAATGAGGGCATATAAAGTTAGCATTCATGATACGGACGTACAAAAGACAAATTATGGCTTTAAGTCATTAAAATACATCGTTTGTCCCCCGCATAACAAAACGGCATAGCTTTAACACCTTATTCCTGTCTGGTTTAGCTATTATTACAACAATATTACACCTTCCAACAACCGTAACAGTTAACGTTACGCAGGGGATGCGTGTAGCAAGAGGCGTGAAAAGTTTAGATTTCCACTAATTTCAGAGCCGTTTTGTGTCTAAAATTGAGCGCCGAATCTACGAGAAGAATCACCACTTGCAAGATGTCTTAAATGATTTACTACTTGTGCGTTATACGTGTGGCAACAAGCAACGTGTTACTGAACTGCCAGATTTTTTGAACGGGGTTCGGCGGGACGTTCAGGGTGACAGCGACGTTCAACGTAATATAGTAAACAAGCCAAGTTAGCGCTCCGTGCTAACGCTTGCTAACTAGGCTAACGACGGATCGGAAATGGGCACCAACATTTTTTTTGCTGACACTAGATATCAAACAAAAGTGAGAGACAACTTCGTGTTAAGCTGCCGTGAGCTGTAAATTCACCACTTCTAAGCAGAAGGCAAAAGATAACGTTATCTCGGAGCCTAACAAGCCCGGGCAAGGCCTCTCTTCCTCCGGGCAGCTCTCCTCCTCTTGCCTCCCCGTCTCAGACTCACCCTGGTCGAGGTGATGTCCATCATGACCTCCTGGAAGGCGGCTGTCTCCTCCGCCTGCCGCTGGGTGTGCAGCGCTATCTTCTCGCTAAACTTTCGGGGGTTGGAAGCCCCGGACCCGGCACCCGGGGAGGGTCCGGGTCCGGGTCCGCAGCCGCCTGTACCCGTCGCAGACATCTTCACCGAGCGGACGGGACGACTTGACGTAGTGGAATGATTTTCCCCCCGGAGATCTGCGTGAAGGGGAAGAGCGCTCACTCTGCAGCTGCTTCTGGGGACCGAAATGTGTCACTCTTTTAGAGCACAATTACTCATAAGTATACACTCACAGTAGTGGAAAATAACCAAGTACATTTACTCAAAGCAGTGTAGTTAAGTACAGCTTTGAAGTACGTTACTTGAGTGTTTCCATTTGATGCTACGTCATACTTTCACTACATTTATTTGACAGCTTTAGTTACTTTTCAGATGAAGATTTGACACAATATTAATAATAATGATGTCACATTTAATCATATATCAGTCAGAGGGACCAAACCACTACTTTTACTGTGATACTTTAACTACATCAAGCTCATAATTCTTATTTATTTTTACTGCAGCAGGACTTTTACTTGTAATGGAGTATTTTTTTGTATCCTACATGTGTAAAAAAATGAAATTTTGTCTAACTTTATTGAATAAAGTTGATGAAAGTGAATAAAATAAAGCTGTTATCTGAGACAAAGTGAGTTACACAGAAAATTAATAAGATATTAATTAATAAGATAAAATAAATAAAAATAAATAAGATAAACATAACAAATAAAATAGTCAAATTAAAATAAATAAAATAAATAATATACAACTAAAAAATAAATAAAATAAAATAAAAATATATAACAAAATAAAACATAAAAAAACACATACAGATACAAATAAACAATTATTCAAATATAATAAAACATTTTTTTAAGGTCCCAAAGTCACAGCTGGATATGATACATCATTCCTTGTAACAAATAACAATTTATTGCCCAAAATAGCTCAGAATCAATATTATGGTGTTTTTAGACCAATTTAAACCAAATCATATCATCAGGAAAGAGTTAAAAGAAAGAGTAAAAACATGTTTTAACACAAGTAGAGTACCGTTTGTTTCAGGTCTGTATAAGTTTGGTTTCTACGGTAACGCCTTTCTATGGTAACGGTTTCCACGGTAACGTCTTTCCAACTGAAAGAGTGTGACTGAGGTCAAAGAGAGAGACAGAGAGAGAAGGTGTGAACCCCCACCCACCTGCTGTGACACAGAGGGTGGATCCGTTTATGACTTTAACCTACAGAGTGAGTCATCCTGTCGGCGCACAGACAAGCTTCGGCGCTCTTGGCTGTGAAGTTGGCGGCGCCCCCTGCAGGCGGAGCGCCGCTGCTGCACGGCGGCGGAGAGAGTTTTTTTTAAAACCCCGCAAGATGTTTGAACTTCCTGAGTTAATTATAGTGTCGTGATTAAAATACGAGGCTTTAATCCAAGTTGGCTGGTTTCTCTTTCTCGTCACCTGCTTCGGTTTTATAATAATAATAATAATAATAATGTCAGAGGTCAAAAGATCATGGTGATAAGGAGTTCATCCTCTTGTTTAAAAAGGACAACAACAACCACTCGTATGTTACCATGTGGGTTAAGCTAGAGAAATGCCAGTTTCCTAGAAAAAAAATACTGATTCAACCTGAAAGCAGAGGAGGAATGTGAGTAAAACAGTAAAATAAGGGGGCAATGTGTGAAGAAAAAGTAGAGTCAAGACCAAACAACTACTTTGTGAGACAGAACATTTGGCTTTAAAACAATAATAACAATCAGCCTTTATTTGCATAGCACTTTTCATACAGGTCAGTGCAATTCAAAGCGCTTTACAACATGACAGTAAATATGCAAACAAGTTGAGACCAATACACACAATGATGACAATATAATTATGAAACCAATAAAAAAAAAAGATTAAAAAGGCATAAAGAGGAAGTAAAACAAACAGCAATAAAATAAATGCCATAAAATCAAAAGGGAGGAGGAAGCTGTTACATATTCACAGAGCATAAAAACTCAACGTTGCCTCACCAGACGTTAACATGTAGATTATATGTTTAGATATATATATATATGTGTGTGTGTGTGTGTATGTATATGTATGTAAACACCTGTACACCTGCTCTTATTCATGTGGTTATCCAATCAGCCAATCAGGTGGCAGCAGTGCAATGCATTCATTTTTATTCTCTTCTTTTATCTGTCTTATTTCCTTTTTAGCTTGTAACACTTTTTAATTGTTTTACATGTCTTGCTTTTATATTTTATTTTAATGCCTTTTATGATCTATGTAAAGCACTTTGAATCGCCTTCTCACTTGCCAACTTGCCATGCTTTGCCTTTAAATCCTGCAGATACAGGTCAAGAGATTCAGTTAATGTTCACATCAAACATCAGAATGTCGGGTAAGAAAAAAAAACAAAAAAAAAACAAAACAAAATGATGTCCGTGACTTTTACTGTGGCGTCATTGTTGGTGCCAGACGGGCTGGTTGGTTGGTTTTGAGTATTTCTGAAAACTGCTGATCTCCTTCACAACACACAACAGTTTTCTGGAGTTTGTGCTGAGAAGTGAGCGGCAGTTCTGCGGACGGAAACGCTTTGTTGTTGATGAGAGAGGTCAGTGGAGGATGGCCAGACTGGTTGAGGGCTGACAGAAAGGCTCCGGTGACTCAGATGACCACTCTTTTACAACTGCGGTGGAGCACAAAAGACCACAGCGCGGGCTCCACTCTTGTCTTCATCACAGCTGGAGTTTGTTCAGTTGTCTTTAAAATGATCGTAGCACTGTAGGGAATTTGGTCCACATGATAACAAGTGGTCATATATAGTTTATATATGTATATTTTTGATATAAACAGTGGTGGAAGAACTACTCAGATCCTTTACTTAAGTTAAATTATAAATACAACAATGTAAAAATACTATAATAGATAGATAGATATAATATACAATAAATAATTAACTCAAATATAAAAATAAATAAAAAAATTAACACGGTACATAAGTATTATGAGCTTGATGTAGTTAAAGTATTGCAGTAAAAGTAGTGGTTTGGTCCCTCTGACTGATATATTATTATATATGACATCATTAGATTATTAATAGTGAAGCATCAGTGTTAGAGCAGCATGTTACTGTTGTAGCTGCTGGAGGTGGAGCTAGTTTACACTACTTTATATACAGTTAGCTAGTTTAGTCCACTGGTTCCCAACCTAGGGGTCAGGACCCCTCCAAAGGGTCAGCAGATAAATCTGAGGGGTCGTGAGATGATTAATGGGAGAGGAAAGAAGAAAAAACAAAGTTCTGATACACAAATCTGTTTTCAGTTTTTGGACTTTTTCTCTAATGTTTGATTTTTTGCTGAAATGTGACGTTTCTGAAGGTCTTATCAGTCTGCAGCAGCTGCTCCTCTGAATCCTGCAGGTTGTTGTTATTCAAGATCAACCTGCTGAGATCTACCTTCTACTCACTGTTACTGTTTACAAGAGGAAAGAAGAAGAAACAACGTTCTGATATCTTTGATTTTTGCTGAAATATTGGATCATTTGAACATTTATTGAAATGAAAGCATGTGAGAAGTTTAGAGGGAAAAATCACTATTTGGTGGAGCTGTTAACAACTCATAGACATGTGAAATGTGACCCCGACTACGCACTGCTTTTTGTAAGACGTCAAAAGACAAAAAGGTTGGAAACCACTGGTTTCATCTTTAACAATGTGTTGTATTTTAAAAGCTTGTTATATTATCCATTGTGTCAAATCTGCATCTGAAAAGTAACTAAAGCTGTCAAATAAATGTAGTGGAGTAGAAAGTACAATATTTCCCTCTGAAATGAGGAAAGTAGCATCACATGGAAAAACTCAAGTAAAGTACAAGAACCTCTAAACTGTACTTAACAGTACTTGAGTAAATACTTACTTTCCACCATTGGATATAAACACACAGTGAAATGAATAAAAAGCAAACCATCAGGAAATAAGGATGTTATTAAAAGAGAAAAAAAGGAATTGGCAGCTTCTTACATTATAAAGCATCAAGTTACTGCTCGTATTCACATAGAAAATAATGGAAACCAGTCGCTGCCTGGAGGGGAAGAGGACAATCAAACCCCAGTTTGTTCCTTTAAAGTGCTTACTCTCCATTAATCATGATGAATTTTGGGATTCTTTCCTTGCAAATAAAAAAAACTGCTCCCATTTTTATACATAACAGTCCAGTATACTTGTTCGGCGGAGGGTTAAAGTTGCAACAATAAGTGGATTAATTGATTAATCCATCAGAAGAAAAATAATTACCAACTATTTTGATAATCAATTAATCATTCTTTGTCAATTTTTAAGAAAAAAAGACAAAATTCAACCCTTCAGAAGAATATAACATATTACAAATGAATATTTTCTGGTTCAGATCAACATTTTTCACCATTTTCTGACATTTAATGGAAACAAACAACATATACAACCAGTGAAAAAAAACAAAAATGGTCATTTGTGTCTCTAGAGGATGTTTTTCAAGTCTGTGAAAATGTGAAAATATCCCAGATGACGTCGTAGTGATGTCAGCAGGAGGCCACACATTTATGATTAAAAAGTTATAAACTGGAGGTGGAAGGGAAGGGTCTAAAGAAAAGATGCTCTCCAGTTGCATTATGGGAAATGTAGGATCCACTGATCCATGGATTTCCTGGTCTCCCATGAAGAGAATTTTCTTTTAAATTTTTTCTGCAGCATGGATGTTTTTTGTGTGTTGGAGTCACTAACTCCAAGCCCAGTCTTCCATCATTTCTGGTTTGTGGTGTATTTCTGAGTTGATTTGTTTTTCTTCTTCTTCTTCTTCTTCTTCTTCTTCTTCTTCTTCTTATTATTATTATTATTATTATTATTAGAACAATAATAATAATAATAATGATAATAATAATAATAATGATAAGAAGAAGAAGAAGAAGAAAAACAAGCAGCAATAATTTTATAGTAATCATTTTAAAATGATCATGTTTCCAGATCTTGAAAAACAAAAAAACAAAACAAAAAACACTAAAAAGACACACACACACACACACACACACACACACACACACACACATATATATTCACTTTCTAGCTTTTTCCTAAGATTTCTTCTTGTAGTTCAGAGCACTGAAAAAAGCTAGTAAGTGGACCTTGAGTTTAGTTTTTTTTTTTATGGCAAAGTAGATTCTAAGATCAAGAATTAACTTTCCAGTTTTTTCATTGAGCAAATAATAATAGTAAATTGATTCATAAAAATGTGTGTGTGTGTTCGTTGAAGATCTTGTTAAAGCACATCAAAACTATTTGAAACCAATAAATTGAGAATCTCAGTCACGGTATGATCTGAAAATCTGAAAATCAAACACATGTATTTAATACATTTAATACAATGATTCAAGTAGTCATGACTTTGGTGTTATAATTGAAAAAATATATTTCCATATATAACCATTATCTAAAACATCACTATCATCACACCAACAGCTCATTTTCTGTATTTCTTCAGCTCATAAAGCTGAATGAAGTAAAAAATAAACCAGATCTGCTCTTCTTCCCGCCAGCGTTGACATTTCAGTGTTGAGCCCTGTAGTAAATTCTCTCTGACTGAACTATGTGAACAACAACAACCAGCTTATTGTGTTTGTTCAGCACAGCATTTCTCTGCAGAGCCGCCACTAAATAAAAGACTTCTTTTCAACTAAAGTGAAAGGGAGGAAAAATTTGGAGTTCTTCCCGTCAGACAGGACACACAAAGTGTTATCTGTTTCGGCCTGTTCGTTTGAAGAAAAAGAGAAATCATATATTCCTCACATCTGTTTTTCTCAGCTGAAAACTGTAATTTTTGGTTTGAGTATCAGTTTTTTTGCTTTTTTTTTTGGGAACAATTAACAAGAGAGGAAAAATATGTCACATCACATGACATCAGGTTTTGTGGATAGATTTGTAAATATATTTTTTAATTTGACTGTGAACATGTGAGATGATTGTTGACAGGTGTGAGTCACATGTCATACTGAAGCTTTGTGCCCCAAACTCAATGGTCCGATAGTGACAAATAGGGTCAGGGTCAGGGTCAGGGATCCAGTTATGATCCATGTAACAGTGAAAACAGCAGAATTACGGAAGGAAAACAAAATAAAAGCTTTAGGCAGTAAAAACAAAACTTAAGCAGCATTACTTTAGTTATTATCACTGAAACTGAAGCAAAAAATGAAACATTATATTTACATATTACAAAACTCCCAATTAGACTGTGTTGGCAAACATAAAAGCTGCCTACACTATGTTCAAACTTTAAGTACAAAGATGAGAAGTCTGACACCAGAGACTGAGGTTCACATCTAGGCCTACAGGAACTTAACTTACAGCATAAGGCTGGTGATTGTCTTCATTTTTCTTCTTGTCAACAAATCTCATGTTTGGCTCCAAACCAACAAGAACAGTTTACAGCTTGACTAGCTTGTTGTGCTATATATCACAATCTCTCGACTTTGTACTACATTATAAATTTCTCAAACAACTTTACCCTCAACCAGAGGCTGAGACATTGATACTCAAAAGAAAGGTAGTCACAAGTGACATTTGCTTGTCCGTGTGAAACAGATGCTGAGAGCCAGACGCTTGGTGACATGGTGAATACATCACCAAAGACAAGTTTGGGTCAACTGCTGTATGTTATGGATCTTTTAATAACTGAAGGGTGACCAGAACCACAGAATGTCAGCTGTACTCTTGTCTTCTCAAAGAGGAGATAGGGGCCTGGCTGTTTGATAACCAGGAGCCTCACAGGCGAACCAAGGCCAGAATGCAGACCACTGCCAGAGGAAACAAGACAAAGACCTGAGATACAACTAGAGGTCACAGATTTATGATTTGGAACTTATTAACCAATTTCTCTTATTTGCTCAAAGGCTGGTCTTGGGCTTCCAGAGTTCAGAAGAGTCGGAGATGATGTCCAAAAAAGACGTGCACTCTGTATCGTTCTCCCTTGTAAAGGTCATTAATGCACTCCCAGAAAATTCAGCAAACTCCTCTTTTGGTTTTTCTTCTTCAAACTGAAAACTGCCAACATCAGCTCAGAAAATACACAACAATTTGGCGTCATGAACAGGATCATTTCCATTCATGTGAGTGGCACATTTGATGATTGCAAGCTGAGATGGGCGCAAAACAGCAGAGTGAGATGCTGTAGCGGTTTTCCAGAGTATGACACAAAACCTCTCATCCTCCATAAAGATGGTGAGCTAATTGCTAACAAGCTTGCTAACAGTCAGTTAGGAAACTTGTTAGCTGTCTGCAAACCTTTAGTGGAGCAGTTTTACTCCAACAGAGGGGGTTAAACAAAAATGAGTTGTGCAATACAGTTAATAAGCTACGATATCTTTCTCCATTTTGGACTCTCCGCATACTTGAAGGTCAACACTGTCAGGATGGCTTGCTATTGGTCAACGGGGCAAATTCACAGGTCAAAGTTTCCCAAAATTGAACTCAATGCCAAAAATCCACACTGATTTACTTCATGATTTGAGTGAATCTACTCATCACCATGTTTCCGTTGGACTGAATCGAAAATCCATTTTAAAACCTGGTGTTTTCAACCCTTAACACCAACAGACTTGACATGATGATAGTTTAAAACTAAATAAAGTTTACAATATTATTTCTGAAACATTATAAAGATCTACAAAGGGCTTATTTCACACATATTCTGAATGTCGTTTGCAACCTGACACTGAGGTTTAGCGTCTGATGGCTGTCGCAGGTACTGAACATGTGAACTCATGTCAAGAAATCTCGCCTCCCAAGGGGTCATGTCGCTATGGTTACAGTTTGATGAAGAACACAGCGGTGATATTTCTGATATAAGTAAAGAATGAGAAAAAATGGTGAACTCCTGCTACTATAGTTTGTTTCATGGTTTGTTGACGTAGCCTCCCGAGCATTTGGAAGCTGGCCAATCAGAACTAATCAGGCTAAACTGAGGGGCTGCATATCCAGTATGAGATAAATAAAGAGTTTTTAACTGTAAATCATGCAAAGATATTCCAGGAGAGCCCTGGGATATAAATATATACCTGGAAATGTACAGAATATGACCTCTTTAAATGTTCATAATGTTCCATGAGTTAAATGTACAAAAAGAAATTTCAGATATGATGACTCCAAGTGATGCAAGAATTAACTGTTCTTCAGCTGTTAATGAACCTAGAAATCTTGTGTGATGTTTGTAAACAATCTGATAGTTTAAATTAAAATGACACAAGGGAAGGGTGAAGCTGTGATATGATGGAATGCTGCATCATTGTAGTTATGCAATAAACAAACTAAAAACTGACATATTTTTGAGAGAAGTAAAGTATCGTCTGCTGAAACACTGCAAACATCAAACGTGTCTTAAATTGTTGACGTTTGTCTTTGGAGTTTCTGAATTTAAACATAAAGGAACTGAAGTTGGACATGAAGTTGAAGCTCTGAAAGAAGTTGAAGTGGGATTTAAAACAGAAGCACTGAAAGAAAATTAATTGACTGTTAAATGGAAATGCTGAAATGCTGAGTTCATGTTTCAGTTCTCAAAGTGAAAGTGCAGAAAGAAATATTGATTTATTCATAATTTATGAAATAATTAAATGAAAATACTTATATTGAAATGAGGAGGCTGGTAGAGGTTAGTGTCAGTTGAAGTGTCACTCAACGTTTAAACTATGAAAGGGGTTGAAGTGTCAGTCTGCTATTCTAATGCAGAAACTAAAATCAGATGGAAATTTTAAGAAATATTATACATTTCTAAAAAAATGTCTCATAGGAAAGACTCTTTTTCCATAAATTGGATTTTAATTAAATTTTTTATTATTTTTTTATACAACTTATCCTATTCTGTATTTACACTGTATCTTCTGTTTTTATGTCTGTGAAGCACTTTGTAACCTTGTTTTTGAAAAGTTCTACATACATATCAATTAATATGATAACATTCTATATAATATATACAAATAGCTTTTCACTTGATTCATTTGTTTAACTTACATTTTAAATACATAACGAAAAACTTAAGGCAGAAAAAGTAGTGCATTTCCCCCTAAATGATTCAGTGTAAGCTGCTTAACATTCTTCAGTGTCACATTCTGAAATATTCTTGCTTAAAAGAAAAATATAATACAGTAAATTGTGGTTTTACAAATTTACAACTCAAAAGTCTGTAAATTTGCAAAAACTGATCTGCTGTCACCATCTCTGTCAACACAGGATGACAAAACTGCTGAAGAGTTAAACCAGCGGATGTGGAGAAGATTCAGATCACAGATAAGAATGAAGAAAACCCCCGTTTGTACTCATGTGTTGTCTTGTTGCCCAACAATATGAACAGACACCACAAGTACAGGACACAAGGAGGTTTGTAGCTCTGGGAATAGTAAAAGAACAGTCTCTTACAGGGCGAATATATCAGCACTTGGCTTTTCATTATGATTTTTTTTCCATCATATGTTTTTGAAGAGCATATAATAATCAGACTTTGGCAAAAAGCAAAACTACGATAGCACAGAAATGTCCCTTAGTGAAGAATGTGACTTTACATTTTTCGTTAGAACCTGAAAATAGCTCAGCAGAGTTGGTGCAGGTATATATTTTTCATATTTCTGTTTTGTTGCAGTTGGCCACTGTCAGTCTTGCTGGCAGGCACAGGGGAAGAGGTGCTGTAAGTGGATAATTCTCTGAAAAGATTCACCGGTCAGGACGAGAGTGGTGACAGTGCATAGGACAGTGGGAATGAGGAGATGGGTGGAAGTCTGGACGTCAGCTAAATGTTGAAGCAGATGATATCCTCTACAAAAAAAGACAAGGTGTGTCTAAGGCAGGCTGGGAAATTAGCACCAGCCACCAGCCAAATGCTGGTAAAATATAAAAGTGGCTAGTAGATTTCAAACACAAAATAATGATTTACTACTGAGTAGATGGTGAATTTGAACGCTTATCTGTCAGCGGCTGGCAGATGTCCACATTTAAATGAGTTATTTCCCACCTTGATCTAAGATCCTGAAGTTCTAAAGTTAAATATTCCTCATAATTACAATTTGAATGAATTGCTGTTTGTGAACTACTGGATTGGGAATGCATTACATTTTAAATACATTGCTTTTGAATTTTAAAGTCAGATATTTTGAAATACATTTGAATATAAACTACCTTTTATGCCTTTAATCCCATAGTAATACTGTATAAAATGTCTGCACAATGTCAAACCTAGACCAAGAAAAAGCAGTCCAGATAATGTGTGTCTCAAAAATTATGAAATTTTATCTGAATTTTTATCTGAAATAACTAATTTATTCTAGAGGTGTTTTCATGGGAAATAAAAAAACAGCAACCCCTCGTGACTAATGACTCAATAAAAGATGTTGAGAAAAACCTCATACTTTGATTGATTTAAAACTACCTCAATTTGTACTTTAAGTACTGTACAGGAACTTATAAAACTCCTGGCTCCCTTACAGTCAAGATGGTGGTGAAGCTAACAAAAACAGAGATTTATTAATCTTGTATTGTGCCCAACTTTAGTGGATCATAACTCATTGGATATGGAATTAATCTGTGGATGCTGTGGTTCAAGATGAGACCTAACTTTTCTATGGATGTCAGTATTTGAACCTCAACAAACTAAGTAAGGCTTACTTTTAGCTTAGCTGATTGCCAGAAATGCCTTTTGCTGCAGTTGTTGATCACTCAGCTGGTTAAGAGGAGTGAGAGAGTCAGCAGTCAATGGTGGTATAAAAATGGGTTTTTCAACAATTGCGAATCACTGCAAAGAGAGGTCTTTGAGCATACAGTCATAAATGTTCACAAAAAATATTGGGTCCAGTAGTTTGTGAGATTAGCAGCAGACAGATAGACACACGCACACACACGACCAAACACAATATCCCCTCTAGGCTTACACCTGGTCATGATAAAACTTAATATTTAAAGTTCTAACCCTTCAGATTTCAGTCAGGTTATTTTGGTGACACCTGATGGTCACTGATGGTAACAGCAGGCGTCTTTCAAACACTCACTGACCTGCCACTCTGTCAAAAATTCAAGGGAAGAGTAACTGGTGTATCTGTTTAAAGAGCAGCCAAACAATTCATGAGCCAAGAGAACTTGTGTCACATTTAAGCCTTGATGTCCAATTCTGGATCTCTGCTTGTGTTTGGTATTTTGTTGCCTGTCTCTGTACATTATAAACTCGATAGTGTCGTCACATCACTGGGTTTGGGCTCTTGGGCTGCTTCTTTCTGTTTACAGATACAGATTTGCATGTGTCTGGGTTACTTCACTCGGTCCGAACACCTGCAGGTTCATTGGAGACTCTGAAGTTCTGTTTCCATTGCAGGAGCGCAACATCCTGTAACCTGGATCTTCCCAACCAAAACTTTTAACGACCTGTAGGTCTGTACTGTGAGGTACAAGGTACTTTCAGCTTCTCTGATGATGACTGGTGTAACAACAATGTAATGATGATGTTGAAAAGGATTTTTGAGGTAGCAGTTTTGTACTAAGTTTACTTTTTAAAGCCCAGACCACTGAAATATGAAAAGGTATTAAATTAGATCAGTAGCGGATTCAATGGTTAAAATACTACTGCTAATGTCAAACAGACATCCTCTTCTGTTTTAGTTCCAGTTCGGTCTTGTATTCTCAATGTAAGGGTCTATAACTACTCTGGCACCACAAAATCTGTGCTCTAATTTACTTGGTATATAACTTGAATCCAGAAATCGTTCTCAAAAGGAATCTGTTGTTTTTCAGTCCTTTATTTCTCTTAAGTGATGCAGCCTCTTTGTTCATCATTAATGATCTGTATCCATCTAGTGGTGGAAACAAGGAACAACATTCCAACTCATCTTCAGTTTGGTGAAATCCTGAATACATTCAGGTGGGTAAGTAAGAATTTACCTTCATTTAAGCCACATCTGAACCAGAGGGGTGAGAAATTTGAGTTTTATTTTTGTGTAATTTAGATGGAGGGATGTAGAGCCGATGTAAATAGTTGACCCTGTCTCTGCACAGGTCTTGAACTTTAACATAGAACCACCAAAGTTAACTCTGAGCGTTAAATGAATGTGGGTTACATACACTACTTAGGAGTGTACCTTCTTAAAGCTCTAAAAAAAGCAGTGGCGATCTAGAAATGTGATATTTCTCATTGTTAGAGAAGGATAGGTAACTACTCAGTTAAGTCTTTTGCATTGTTTTAGAATTTTATTTTTTATTAGAAAAATAGCCTCACACACAAAAAAGATTCATTTATGGTCTCATTAATAGCAGCAGCGTCTGTTTTAGTTCATATTTGCAGACACAACCTCTAAGTGGAATTGTTCTATGCTCAAAATCTCTTTCTAAAGGATTTTTTTTCAAACCCGAGTGAAAGTCCACTTATTAAAAACACAGACTGTAACATCAAGACTTATTTAAAGATGACGATAAGTAACCTGAGACTGTTCATCATCATACATGTTCATCATCACACTCAACTTAAGTTGAGCTGTCTGGAAAGGTTTCGATCCACCTCATGGAGGGTGGCAATAAAACATGAACTGGCGTCAGTTCCCTTTTGTCGTACCATGTCGATCACGTCTCGAGCTTTGTTCGCTCTTATTTTTGTTCCAGCCAACTGCATTTCATCATCATTTATAACACCACGCTCAAGAAGTTTATCCAGAAGCTTGTCTAGATTAGGTTCAGACATTCTTTCAACAAACTCTGTCCGAACAAAGAGTAGCTTCTCTCCTTCTGGGATGCTGTCCACTGGTGGCATGATGTCCCCTGCTGGGAGATTCCTCTGTAGATTTTCCCTTCTTGGACCTGAAAGATAACCAGAGAAAAGATTGTTTTTAAATAACTCAGTAGTCACTGTTAAACAGAACTTTTTTTTTTTTTTAGAGGTGATGAACATTTTAACAAAATCTTCACACGTCAGGAGATGGTTAGGGTCTATCCAGGTAGCTGGCAATTCAAAAACATCTTTACAAAAAACTCTTTTAAGCCATTAGAGTTTACACAAAACCAAACAAAAAGCTGGCTAGAGATGGCTAATGTCATGCTTAAGTTCATTAAAATGCAGAGCAACACTGTCACTTTTCATATAAACAGATTCAGAGATAACCATCAGTGTCTCTAAAAGATAATTAATCTGTTAATTGACCAAAAGTTTGAGAAACCATCACTATTTATGACATACCTTTTTTTCTAAAATGTAATCTCTGTTAATCATCTGATCATGATTCATGTCTGTTAATACTGGAAGTGAGAACAGGTGGAGCCTTGACATATTGTACTCCCTCATAGATAAACACAGAATTTTGCAGACAGTTGCTAAATTGTGAAATGGAGAAACTGATCTCTGACAACCTGCAGCCATTCAATCTGAAAAAAGTATAAATGATGTAGAAAAAAATACAAAATGGTTTTTGACTTTTGGTTTTGTGTTTTTCTGCTGCTCCAATGTTTCTTTCTCTGTCTGTAGTCTCTTGTTGTGCACATGATCATGTACGTAAGAGAGTTAATGATTCCACTTGCCATTACAAGCTGTGTTTTTTTTTAATCAATACTGGATGTGCTGTACTGAGGCTCCCCTCTCTCCCTCTCCTTCTTTCTCTCTCAACCCAACTGGTTAAGGGAGATGACTGCCCACCTAGAGTCTGGTTTCTTCCTGTTAATGGGGAGTTATTTTTGCTCATGGGAAACTGTTGGGTCTCTGTAAATCAAAGTGTACAGTCTTCACCTGCTCTAAGTGAAAAGTGCCCTGAGATAACTTTGTTCTGATTTGGTGTACAATTGAATTGAATTGAATTGAATTGAATTGAATTGAATTGAATTGAATTAACAATTTAAGAACTTAAACTGGACATATTCTACAGTTTCTATAGTAATCAGTCATCTTTTATAATTACAGCCCAAACTTCACACAATACAAAAAATTATGGAACAAAGGAAATTAACTTTATAGATGTAAGTTATGTATGTACATAAATTAGGTTCAGTTGTTAAACATTAAGATCAACAATCAAGTAACAGACAGTCAGTGAACTGACCCCAGACTCTTCAATCTGCAGTGTGGACTCTTCAGAAAAGTACACAGCAGCTTCACTCCCGAATTCTGAAGGTTGTTGAAACTCAGCTCCAGTTTTCTCAGATGAGAAGGGTTGGACTTCAGAGCTGAGGCCAGAGAAGCACAGCTGATCTCTGACAAACTGCAGTCACTCAATCTGAATGAGGAATAAATTATGTAAAAAAAATGAATTATCTGTTCCTGAAAATGAGCAGAAACACATAGATACTTAGCTGATATGTGTAAGTAACATTGCACATTAGTTTAAACCTCAGAAGTAATTTTAAACAGAGAAACAAGATTGTGGATTTTGTGGGAAAATTGTGCTCAGGCGAGTCCTGAAATTTATGAGCCAATTTTTTTAAAAAGTCAAAGTTTTTAATTGAATATATACAAAAATGATCACCATAGTTACAGTCATTAAACTGACCTCAGTGTCTCTAGTCTACAGTTTAGACTCTCTAGTCCAGAAGACAGCAGCTTCACTCCTGGATCCTGCAGGGAAGTTTTACTCAGGTCCAGCTCTCTCAGATGGGAGGGGTTGGACTTCAGAGCTGAGGCCACAACTTCACAGTGAGTCTCTGATAGTCCACACTGAGAAAGTCTGCCATGACACATATATTACAACATATATTATCACAAAAGAGGACACTTTATATTTACCTCATGCAATTGATGACAGTTTGACATTTCCTGTTTTGATTTACACCACTCTGTGGTTGAGTGAGCTGGAGAATGAATGAAGAGAGGGGGTGCTGGTTGCAAGAAAGCTGGTGAATCAGATCAATAAAATGCTATTTTCTGATTGTTTCACAGCGGTTAAGTTGTAGAGCACAAATAAACATTCCCACAGCCCCACACAACTCTGCTCAACCCTGTGACGGTGTGCCGCATCGCCTGATTTGGTCTGAATTAGTCACTTTCATACCTGCAGACTTTTATTCTTTCTTTTACTTTCTGTGACAGGATATAAAATAGACTTAAGAAAAAGACTACATTATACAACTTCTCTCTATAAAGCAGTTTTTTTCTTGTATGAAAAGTATCTTACAGAGGCTAATGCTGGTTATTGTCAGCAAGCTTTAGATATTATGTAACTGAAATTACTGATGACTGATGACTATTCTCTACTTGTGCTACCTGTTGCACTCAAATAATAATAATAATAATAATTATAATCATCATCATCATCATCATCATCATCATTTATTGATTATATTTGAGGAACTAAGCTACTAAGCTACACTGATCTATAATGCTTATCAAATCTGGACTTACTGAGCCTTTCTGCAGTTCCTCACAGCTGGGATCAGTCTCAGTCGTCCCTCCTTTGATGTGTTGTACTTCTTCAGGTCAAACTCATCCAGAACCTCCTCCGACATCTGCAGCATCTAAGCTAGAGCTGAGCAGTGGAACTCAGAGAGTTTCTTCTCTGATCTGTTCTCTTATTTCAGGAACTGTTGGATCTCCTGATGTACTGAGCAGTCATTCATCTCCATCAGACATTGGAAGATGTTGATGCTTCTGTCAGGAGAGATATCACGAGTGTTCATCAACTTCAGGTTGTTGATTATTCTCAGGGTGATTTCTGGACTGTTCTTTGTCTGACCCAGCAGGCCTCCTAAGAGTCTCTGGCTGGACTCCAGAGAGAGGCCATGAAGAAAGCGAACAAACAGGTCCAGATGGCCATTTTTACTTTTGAGAGATTTCTCGATGGCTGCCATCAGGAAGACATCCAGATATGGGTCATGGCTGTCATTGTTTTTGAAAAAAGTAGTCATCCTCCTTAGTTTCTGTTATCTTTCAAGTCCCGCCCTGCGATGCGTCTTCCCCACACCTGCCCGGTATCAGTCTCGTCAGCCCCGCCCTGCTCCCTGTGCTCCTCAGCCAATCACTCCCAGCCTACCCGTGTGTCTTGTTACCTGTTCCCCATTCCCTGATTAGTTTAGTCAGTATTTAAGGTCTGGTTTTGAGTTCAGTCTTTGTTGGATCATTGGTTTTTATTGGGCCTGTCCTGTCCTTGCTACCGGAGGATTAAAGGTTTTTTTTGTCTACCTGGCATCTCTGCATTTGTGTCCATTCCTGCCACTCATCCTGACAGAAATAATTTTCATATTAATAATAATAATAATAATAATAATAATAATAATAATAATAATAATAACAACAACAACATCACGTCACCAATGTTTCCCCATCAACATCAATACTAAAACTAAAGCCTAATGTCGACTTTTTGGACATTATTGTCATTTTAACTGTATGAAACTATTGCCATAATTTCATTGTAATCGTATTTCAAAGCAGTTCATCTTAGTACTACTTCTCATACTTCCATATTCAAGCACATGGGTCTAAGGTGTAAGTTATTAATTTCATAATTTGTTTTACTTCTTACCTTTTTGCATGGTTACTAGAGGAAACTCCCAGATATCTACAATCCAATTGTTACTAGCCATAACTGAAGTTGGCATTTGTTGCAGAAGAAAGAAAAATCCTGCCAGAAGTGGTCACTAGATGTCGCACTACGCATGTCCTAAACTCAAACCTAGTGATGATCAGATCAAACTGTTAAACTAGGCAGTGCTGATCAAATACGAATCAAGATTCTGTTACTGCATTGTTTATTTCTCGCTTTTGTCTATTTTAATGTACTGTTTAGCTGTAAAATGAAATAGTTTGTAATGTGGCCGCTGTGTTGACAATGGCAGAGCAAAAACCAAGCACCATCCAACACATAGTACATCACCCACTATGTTGATCTATGACTGCTACAATTTCAGAAATTTAAAACTGCACTTAGGATAGGAAGAATTACAATCATGGATATCCACAACATTCATACAGATGTCCACAAATTTCACAGGCTTTGGCACCTATGAAGCATGATCAAACAAAAACAAATCTGGATATCAACATGACCTGGGTACCTGAACTCCATGAAAACTTAAGTAAGTCATAAAGTTATAGATTATAATTTAAGGTGAGTAGGTGTAAGGATAATAAAAGTATAAGAG
Organism: Euthynnus affinis; assembly: GCA_029490765.1. Lineage (NCBI taxonomy): Eukaryota > Metazoa > Chordata > Actinopteri > Scombriformes > Scombridae > Euthynnus > Euthynnus affinis. Next base: position 1,999,451 of record CM055847.1, read on the forward strand.
GGATATATTTGTCATGAAAATCAAGTTATGATTTTTTTGTTGACAGGGATAAATCTCTCATTATTTGTGGTTTTTAAATAAAACACAGTCATGAAGAAGTATGAAACAGCTTAATGATTTCAGCAGCATCATTCATATGCTGTAGACAGAAATGTAAATGTCTCTAAGCCATGCTCTGTCGTCAGTGGGCTCGGTAAAGTTGGGGATAACTTCACTGTGGTGATGGTGAATGTTCTGCACATGTTCTTTGATGAGGATGCGCTCCAATACTGGTGGTCGATGGTGCTTTTCCCCCCACTTTGTCTCCTCACAGCCTGCTTCCAACTTCTTGGACAGGCCTTTAAAGAGATGACAAACACTTTGCACCTGTAAATAAATACGTTACAAATGCCAAGACTTATACCAAGTCATCATTATACTAAGTCACTGTAATTGCTTGGATCAATAATAAACCAATAATAAAAATGTCAGGGATCGTAGAATTGCTGGATATCTTTCCTCTGCTCATGCTGGTGCTTCCCAATAGATGGGTGATGGTCTGCTTCAATGGCACTTACTGTCAGTGCGGATGTCACCCTTTCTTCCCCAGGTGAGATGAATACCAGGAAGGCGATGCGTGAGACCCATTTTTCCTCTTGCTTCCACATCACCAGTCGGTTTCCTTCACTCCACATTAGTTGCTACTAGGCTATTTGTGTCACATTGGCTAAGTAGACTCTGCCATTCCCAAGCGGAGAAGACACAAGGGAGTGGTGTTCATATGGCATTAACTGTAAATAACTGTCTTGGCCTGTGATGGCAGGTTGGTGTTTTTACATACGTATAGCATCCACCCTGCAACCCCCCCATTGGTAGCAGATAACATTTGAGAAGTCTAGAAGAGCCACATGTATCCTGGTTCAAGTTAGCAGAGGGTTAAACCGGAAGTTAGCTGGCTTGACCGGCAGAAGTCTCTCATGCACATGTTCTATGGGCCCAATGATCAGGAAGCATGAGCAACATCTGGGTCATTTCTTTACAGCGGGGAGTGGCTTTTTTTTTTTGATTTCATGTGCCACTGAGCAACTTTCATAATCAATCAAAATAAAAAAAAACACCACAGTTCCCAAGATCAAGAATGAACTTTCACAATTTGTCATATAACAAATCAAATAAGAAATCTTATCAAAAGGACATCAAAACTTTATTTGAAACCAATAAATTGAGGTCAGTCACCGTATGATCTGAAAATCTGTTTTATGTCATGTATTGTCACGATACAAAACACGTACTGTATATCATACATTCAACACAATGATTCAAATAGTCATGACTTTGGTGTTATAATTACAAAAATACATTTCTAAGTGCCATTGTCTAAAACATCACTATCATCACATCAACAGCTCATGTTCTGTATTTCTTCAGCTCATAAAATCCAATTAAATAATGTGAATGGAAGTCAAAAATAAACCAGATCTGCTCTTCTTCCCGCCAGCGCTGACATTTCAGTGTTGAGCCCTGTAGTTAATTCCTTCTGACTGAACTATGTTAACAACAAGCAGCCTATTGTGTTTGTTCAGCACAGTGTTTCTCTTCAACAAAAGTGAAAGGATGAAAGTGTTTTCTGATTTCATGGCTGCAAACTCTAAATTTTGGTTTGGGGTGCAGATTCTTTGCTGTTTTTGGAGATGACTGTGATCATGTGAGGAACATGTGAAGTGACACATAGAAAGTCATCAAATGTCATATTGAAGCTGTCAGTTTTAGATATATACGATGTGTGATATGTACATTGGATGCTTAACAATAATCAGTCAGAGGTTTGACATGTTTGGGGGGTGACCAATAGTGACAAAAGGGTCCAGTCATGTTCCATGTGATAGCGAAAGTGCCAGAATACAGGAAGGAAAACAAAGGAAAATAAAGGCTTTATGCAGTAAAAGCAAAAGTTAAGCAGGATTACTGTAGTTATAAATCGCTGAAATCGAAGCACAAAATGAAATATTTGCCGCTTTTCTCTGTTTTATAATCACTAAAATATCTTTGGATCTCTTTAAATCTTTGGGTTTTATACAAAACAAGACATCTGAGGTCATCACCTTACAAGCCTGGCTCCTGGAAATGATGTCAATACATTACAAAAGTCTTCTCCCAATTACGTTATGTTGGTAAATGTATAAAGTGCCTGGATTATATTCAAAACATAAGTACACAGAACTTAAACTTAAAGCGTAAGGCTGGCAATTTCCAAGATTTTTCTTCTCATCAACAAATCTCGTGTTTGGATCCAAACCAACAATGAACTGATCTACTAACAAGTATTGTATGTGTATCTGGTCAACTGCTGTAGCTGGTGAGCTAATTGCTAACAAACTTTCTAACAGTCAGTTAGGAAATTTATTAGCTTAGCTCTGTTGCTAAAGGGAAAATAACTTCACCCATTAACAGTAACATGATATCTTTATGCACAAGATGAATACACACCATCGACTTCCGTTTCATAACTGTCTACAAACCTTTAGTGGAGCAGTTTTACTCTAACGTAGGGGGGTAAATAAAGGTGAATTATGCAACACGGCTAATAAGCTACGATAGCTTCCTCCATTTTGGACTCTCCGTATCCTTGATCCAAGATGGCTTGCTATTAGTCAACGGCGCAAATTCACAGGTCAAAGTTTACCAAAAATTTAACTCAATGCCAGAAATCTATGTTAATTTACATCATGTCGCAAATCTACTTCCATTGGACTGAAGGGAAAATCTGTTTTAAAACCTTGTGTTTTGTGATAGTTTTAAAAGAAATAAAGTTTGCATTTTTAGATCTACAAAGGGCTTCTTTCACACATATTCTGTTTGTAGCCAGTCACACTGAGGTGTGGCGTCGGATGGCAGTCGCAGATACTGAAAATGTGAAATCTTGTCAAGAACTCTCCTTTGCCAAGGGGCCATGTTACAGTTTGATGAAGAGCACAGCTGTGACCACGGCAAAGCCCACCAGCAGCATGGCCACCTTGGGGATGCGGTTCTTGCCGTGGCTGAGCTCGTGCGGCAGGATCTCCATGAAGGTGATATAGATGAAGGTTCCTGCTGCCAGCCCCTCCAGCGAGGAGCGGGCCAGCTCGTGCTGCAGGGTTGCCTTGGCCTCAGTGAGGGCGACGCCCAAGCCGATACCCAGCGGGGACATGACAGCGAACAGCAGCAGGCAGCCGGCCACCACCGACCGCCGCAGCCGGCCCTGGCTCAGCTTGAAGACCAGGCTGAAGGAGATGATGCTTTTGTGGATCATCAGTGCCAGGCAGATCTCCAGCACCTCCTTCCCATCCTCCAGCAGCCCCACCGCCAAACCCTCGAACACCGAGTGCAGAGACAGTGAGAAGACCAGGATGAAGGCACGCAGGGCGGATTGGGAGCCAAAGTCCACATGGAAGTGGCCACCATCTGACTCCTCAGATCCACGGTGGCGGTGATGGGAGTGATGCTGGACACTGGAGTCCACCAGCAGAGCCCGGTTCTCATCCATGCGCAAAGACGATTGGTCCTTGAAGGCCAGGACAATCTGCTCAAGGACGAGGACCAGGAAGAAGCCCATCGCCATGATGAACTCAGGCAGAGGGAACTGCAGCTGCAAGGAGACAAGAACACAGTTTAGTCCAGACAAACTAAACAGCTGCCTGGAAAATCGGTTTCTAGTTTCTGCAGACACTTTTTTAAGTTAATTGGGTGGCATATTTGGATTTTACTGGTTTTCTGTTACTGTATCATGTTCTGATAAAGGATGTTAGACATGATCAAAGTTTCAAAAGGTGGAGGTGAAGAAATGCAACATTTTTTTCCTCCCTTGTTCGTCACTCATGCTCATAAACATCCGCTTGTTCTGTAATATATGTCACAAAGGTGTTTCCATGTATTGTTCACTTGGGATTAGATACAGAAGCAGTGAAAGGAAATGAATTGACGGTAAAATGCAGGCGCTCAAAATTAGCTCATGTTTCAGTTCTTAAAGTGAAAGTGCTGAAAGGAGCTGAAATATTCATATTTATATGAAATACTGAAATTAAAATATTGATATTGAAATATAGGGGCTGATAGAGTTGAAGTGTCACTAAAAGTGTAAAATGTGAAAAGGGTTGAAGTGTCTAAAATCAGATGGAAAGTTTGAAATTTTAAGAAATATTATACATTTCTAATTACTTTTTAAGTAAATTGGCTTTTAATTATTTTTTTATTCTTGTTTTTAGCCAATTTTTAAAGCTTGTTATTTATTTATTTTTTTATTATATTATTATATTTGGATTTCACTGTGTTTATTCTATTCTGTAATAGCATTTTGTACTTTCTGATTTTGTCTGTGAAGCACTTTATAACCTTGTTTTTGAAAAGTTCTACACACATATCAATTAATATTATAATATACAAATGTTTAACTTAAATTATAGATACATAATGAAAAATACAACTTAAGTAAGGCAGAAAAAGTAGTGCATCTCCCCCCTAAATGATTCACTGAAAGCTGAAAAGCTTTCTTCACTTCCTGAAATATGGAAAACTCCCATCCTGGCTTTAAGAAAAATATAATATAGTAAACTGTAGTTTTATAGATATAGGACTCTAATATACGACTCTCGACTGATCCGCTGTCACCATCTCTGTCAACACAGGATGACAAAACTGCTTAAGCGTTAAAACCAGCGGATGTGAAGAAGATTCAGATCACAGATAAAAATGAAGACAAGAAAAAAAAAACTCTGACAGAAAGAATCAGTCTGTTTGTACTCATGTGTTGTCTTGTTGCCCAAAAATATGAATATACACCACAAGTAGAGGACATAAGAAGGTTTGTAGCTCTGGGAATAGTATCAGTTTCTTGCAGGGCGAATATATCAGCAAGCTATCGTCATTTGGCTTTTTATTATCATTTCCCACTTAATATGCATTCCTTTGTCTATCATATGTTTTCGAAGAGCATATCATAATCAGACTTTGGCAAAAAGCAAAACTACAGCAGCACAGAAAAGTCCTTGACTTTACATTTCTCGTTAGAACCTAAAAAAAAATCTTCGTTTTGATGAGAAAAAAAAGCTCAGCAGAGTTGGTGAGAATTCTCTGTAAGTGACACCTTTCACTTCCAATTAAGTGTCAATACAACTAGTATTGATTAGTGGAGATTTAAGATGTGAACTGCTCCTTCAGCCATAAAAAAGAAATTATAAAACAACAACATAAATTCAGTTGGAAAAATGAGTGATGAGTGCTGGAAGAGAGAATAAAAAAAACACACCAAATAAACACAGTCTAACTTTTTGATTGTTGTAGCAGCTGGACGTTAAATCAACAGTACGTGAGGGAGGAGAGTGATTCCCGTTAAACACCCCTCCCCCTCCCCCCCCCTCTCCTCTCCCCCCCTCCAACACACACACACTTCCCGGCAGTGTCTTTTTTAGCACTGACCTTCAGTCACCCTCTTCCTAAAAGATCTTACAGTCTAAAGTTGTTTAAACACAGTTTCACTCCAAATAAGAAGTCACATTTATCCACATTTAGACGAAAAATATGAAACAAAGACTAAATAATTTCTCTGTAGCATCTTATATAAAATCACATTTAAAAAGTTTCACAATTTTAATATCTGCAGTGAGAGAGGTTTTTCCTGGCTGTAATCATTCCTCCTGTTCATACTGGATATTAAAAGATCTCCTTCATCCACAGTGTGTCCAGATAGACATTTTAAAGTGTGTGTGAAGCTTCTGTTCAGCTTCAGCAGTCTGAGTTAGTCATATCAAGTGGATATCTGACACATTTACAGTCTTTTTAGCATCAAATTCTCCTCTTTGTGTTTCCCTGTTGAGCTGCAGGTGGAAGTATAGAAACAAAAAGAGGGACTTCTTCATACTGATCTCCTTCAAATGTGTTATCAATGTATGAATAATAGTTTTTAACCAAAATCTATTTTGTACAAATATTTTTTTAATTATTTGCTCCGCTGTGATGTCTATCAGCGGGTCTCAATGAGGGGAGTCACATCCACCTGCTACATAACGCACATTTCCTTATTTGGACATCAGTCCTGTAGTTTGTAAGATAGTTTATTTATTAGTAGATAGTTATTTATAAACACTTATGTTAACACTTTAATATCCTAAAATTATATAGTAGTAGTGTAGTATAGTAACAAAAAGAGGGACTTTGCCACTAAAAAGACTGTAACGTTGAAAGATATCTACTTGATTTGACTCATTTGGATGCTGAAGCTTCACATTAGCTTCAGATAAACTTTTAAATACATTTTTGTTTTCCCATCACCTCCATTGTAAGGTCATTATGAAAGGATCTTCTAATGGTCAGTATGAACAGGAGGAATGATTACAGCAAGAAAAACAGCTTTAATGCTCATTTGGGCTCCTGACTGTTGGTTTAAAAATGAAAACTTGTGAACCTGTCCTTTAATTTTCTGAGCATACGATAAAAACATAACTTTGTGGTGAAACTTAATGATTGGACTAAGGAGCAAATTGCACAGCTTGAAATGCAACTTATGATCGTGAACATGAACAGAGATTGAAGTCTTAACCATGACTTTATAATATTCGAGAAACAGGCGATCTGATAACTAAAACACTACAAATACTACAAATGACCTCACACCTACACCAACATCCAATCTGTGATAAAAGCAAGCTGTATATCATCAACACTAGAGCTGCAATGATTAGTTGACAGAAAGAAAATTAATGAGAAACTACTTTGATAGTCAATCGTTTCAGTCATTTTTCATGCAAAACTACTAAAAATTTGCTGGCTCAAGCTTCTCAAATGTGAAGATTTTCTGCTTTTCTCAGAATATCTTTTGGATTTCTTTGGATTGTTGGTCAAAGATGTCACATTGAACTCTGGGAGATAATAATGAAGGACCTGTCTCAGCTGATACTGTACATTAGTGCCAAACAAAAATCTAATTTCCAAAACCGACATGAGGTGAACCTGAGGCTGCCGGGGCAACCAGCTTCATATACTGGATGAAGGAAGCTTCTCTGGAAGGATTTGTTATGATTTTTATATTCAGAACACAATAATATGGATTTGTGAGATCTTACTGTGATTCCTGCGTCGATGAAAGCCTTGTTGATGCCCTGCAGGTAGTCTGGCAGTAGGTCCAGCAAGCAGGTAGCCAAGAAAACTCCTCCAGCAAAACAGCTGATCAAACTCAGCATCCTGCGCCGCAACTCTGTAACACCAAGAACCAGCAGAGGAGGAAGTATTCAGATCCTTTACTGAAGTAAAAGTACCAACAAATCAATGTAAAAATACTCCATAACGAGTTAAGGTGCTGAAAAAAAATCCTACTACAGTAAATGTACATCAGTATTATGAGCTTGATGTAGTTAAAGTATTGCAGTAAAAGTAGTGGTTTGGTCCCTCTGACTGATATATTATTATATATGACATCATTAGATTATTAATAGTGAAGCATCAGTGTTAGAGCAGCATGTTACTGTTGTAGCTGCTGGAGGTGGAGCTAGTTTACACTACTTTATATACAGTTAGCTAGTTTAGTCCACTGGTTCCCAACCTAGGGGTCAGGACCCCTCCAAAGGGTCAGCAGATAAATCTGAGGGGTCGTGAGATGATTAATGGGAGAGGAAAGAAGAAAAAACAAAGTTCTGATACACAAATCTGTTTTCAGTTTTTGGACTCTTTCTCTAATGTTTGATTTTTGCTTAAATGTGACATTTCTGAAGGTCTTATCAGTCTGCAGCAGCTGCTCCTCTGAATCCTGCAGGTTGTTGTTATTCAAGATCAACCTGCTGAGATCTACCTTCTACTCACTGTTACTGTTTACAAGAGGAAAGAAGAAGAAACAACGTTCTGATATCTTTGATTTTTGATGAAATATTGGATCATTTGAACATTTATTGAAATGAAAGCATGTGAGAAGTGTAGAGGGAAAAATCACTATTTGGTGGAGCTGTTAACAACTCATAGACATGTGAAATGTGACCCCGACTACACACTGCTTTTTGTAAGACGTCAAAAGACAAAAAGGTTGGAAACCACTGGTTTCATCTTTAACAATGTGTTGTATTTTAAAAGCTTGTTATATTATCCATTGTGTCAAATCTGCATCTGAAAAGTAACTAAAGCTGTCAAATAAATGTAGTGGAGTAGAAAGAACAATATTTCCCTCTGAAATGTAGAAAGTAGCATCACATGGAAATACTCAAGTGCAAGGGCCTCAAAATTGTATTCATGTGCAGTACTTGAGTAAACAGACTTTGTTACTTCTCACCGCTGCTGAGAACTGGGATCAAACTGACACCTGCTGGGTGCAGACCGCAGCGTTAGAGCTACAGTACAGATCAGACGGACATATCCAGACTCCTTACCCGGGTTGACGGTGCAGCGACCCGCCCCGCGGACAATGCAGAGAGGAGCGAAGCCGAACAGCAGTGTGACGGACAGCAAGACCACCAGCGCTCCCAGTTTGATCTCCATCGCCGGGATGTCGGCCGGGTTGGTCTGCAGCAGCACCGCCGTCTCCTTCCTGGGAGACAGGAGGACGGAGGAGGAAGCTCCTTCCATGACAGACATGTTGAATCTGGGTTTATCTTCACTTCTTCTGTCTCCTGTGAGTCTGGCGGCAGAGGACGAGCTCTCAAACACCCGCCATGGATTCGCACTGAGACCAAAGTCTGTCAGACAGAAAGGAAATACAACACAGTCAAAGACGCTCTGTCCTTTAATGTCTGTCTCAGGACTATTTGCCCATTTATGGCCTGGATGCTGTGACCTCGGACCTCTGACCTCTTTGTTGGAGGCTTTAAACAATGATGGACTGACTCAAATTCACTTGTTGACTCACTGACTTTTCATGTAGCTCCACCAAGAGGTCAAACTTTCAGTGTTAGAAAGTTAAAGGTTCAGTTTTATTGTCATTATAAAACACATTACGCTCAACACACACTTCTATATAATCTTCAATACAATATTTAATATACAACATTGACTGGGGAAATTAATTCAGTGCACTGTGTGTATGTTGACTTTGTTAATACTATATTTAAACCCCTTTTTTTCTCCCCACTATTAAATAACACTTAACTTGTCATTGAGTAATTGTGGTTTTGCTACTTTTACTTGAAGGATTTGAATACATCTGGTACGCATTCACTGAGCACTTTACTAGAAACACCTGTGCAAATACTGCAGCTCTGACATGAACTCTACCGTTACGAAGCTCATACATTTTCAGTTTTTGTTGCCAGAAAGTTGTCAGAAAGGTAATTATATTTATAACCAAGTAATCGAGTACTCACATTAGATTGCTATAAAGTAATCTAACATAAGAACAGGGTCTAAAATGAAGACTCAAGTAACCTTCTGCACTACACAGACTGAGTCTATATAAAGAAAAACCATATCCACAAATATTAAGATGTTGCACTAATTTCAATAAACCAAAACTTTGGCTGGTTAAAAAAAAAAGAAGCTGTGGCTCTTGGCCCGTACAGATAAACAGCTAAACAGCAGCAGGTCTGTAAGAATATCTACAACTATTTAATGTCTGATGAGGTGACGCCTGTTTTCTGTCTCCGCCGTTTTCTCCTGGTGCTTAATACACAAATGATTAATCATCAAACTAGTTCTGCGATCCTCAAGTTTAATGTTACACAACTTGCACTGCACATTTTGTTGAAATACTTCCAAATGTTACTCTTATTCCTGTAATGCCTTTAATGTCGGACTGAAAGGAAACAAAAAAAAAAAGTTATCTGCAGCTGCAAAGATTTTCTTTTTTGCTACATGGATCTGTGCAGATATTCATAGATAGCAGTTAAATCACTGTTTCCTGTCCAAACTTAACTTTTAATACAGAACAGGGTCTATTTATGTTTGTATTTATTTTACTGTATATGTTTTTTTTACAAAGCAAAAAAAAAAAAAAAAAAACTATTAATGGAGGTCATTATGGCTGATGTTGTTATACTGGAGTGCATTATATTGCAAAGTGTTCCTAATATTTTGTCCACCTCATTAATATAAATGAAAGTTTACTTTTTGACACTTAAAGTACATTTTGCTGTTAATATTTATACTAAGAGCTGCACTGATTGGTCAAATCGACAGAAAACTAATCAGCAACTGTTTTGTTAATCACATTTTTTTTTGTCATTTTTAAAGCAAAAATATCAGCTGGTTGCAGCTTCTCATATACGAGGATTTGAAGCTTTTTTTGGATTCAAGTTTCTGCACTTTGAGTTTTATGCATGAATTGTCCCAAGTTTAAAGAAAAAGCAGCAAATCCTCACATTTGAGGGGGTGGAACTAGAGAATATCTGACTTTTTTTTGTTTTGTTTTTACCATCTTTGCTTGAAAAATGATTGGAAAAAAAAAACAAAACAAAATAAACCTGATTATTTTTCTTTCCATAAAAATAACAAATTAATGGACAGCTGCCCATCGTGCTTGCAGAGTGAATATCATGCAGTTATCACAGTTTTGTAAACTTAAACATCACAAATGTTTATTTTTATTTCAAACGTATAACAAATAAGTAAAAATATAAAACTAGGATACAGAATAAAATGAGCAGTTAGCAAGTCTCACTAAACAAATTCTCACAAAACAACATAAATAAATATGACATGTCTGATAAGGAATAGCATTTCCATGGTCCAACTGCTTCTTCATAACTCAAACAAGTCTCAGATATCAGCTTCAGAAATCCTCCATGACGCCAAAATGTTGCAACATACTGGTTCCGTGAACATGAACTATTTCGATTAAACGTTTTAATTGGTACATTTTGCACGAACACTGCGTCCTGATTAATGAGGTAAAATCCTCATTTTGTATGATTGATCCTCTTTTTCACTTGGTTTTATTTGATTGCAGTGTAATATTCACGATGCCGAGCTCAAATTGCTCCTGATGTACAAACTTAAACTAAAATTACAAACCTAAATGAAGACCATATTGTCTCATGTGAAGCAGAATTTATCCAAAAAGATCATAAAGAGGCAGATTTAATAACTCCCTGAAGAGAAAAGACTCTGTTTGCTGTGTTTTAGATCAGACTGAGGTCCATTTTATGTGTTGTTACGTGATAGTTTAAGAGCGACATTATTCAGTAAAATTATCTTCATTTCTGGTTAATTATTCTGGATGAAAATTGTACTTGAGTACAGAACTTACATCCCACCAACACAATGTACATGTTTTTTTTTTATTTATAGCAGTAAAAATGCCTCCTGTTTTGATAAGAATGAAAATATTACTGTCTTACCTTCTGACTGGACTGAACTGGATTTTCTAACAGGACTATGTGAATAAACAGTCTGCTCGCTTTTTTCTTTTACAGCCAATCAACAATTCATCATCATCATCATCATCATCACTCACTGATCCAAACAGCAGAGCAGGAAAGAAGTGAAGGAAATCTAAACACCGCATGTGATTCCCGTAAAAGGTGGAAACTTTGATGAAACTTCTGACATTTCAGTGTTTTTATTTCCTACCTGAATCACCGGAACAGCACTGAAGATCCTCCTCAGTAGAATCAGATTCTATTAAAGTGAATCAAATTAAAATCCACTTCAGTGTTTTTGTCCTTCTTCTTCTTCTTCTTTTTCTCTGGACACAGCTCGAAGAGGCTACATGCTGTCCGGGAAGTGGTGAGTCAGTTCCCATCAGCTGATCCCGCTTTTTGTTAGTGCTGCCGTCAAGTACAACACAATAAAATAAAAAAACACCGCGTTTCCTGTTTTCAAAATAAAAACTGCGTCGGTTTAACGTTCGGGGAAACTGTGTGCTTTTATTTTGTGAAACGCGGGAAGAAGTATTCAGATTCTTTACTGAAGTGAAAGTACCAATACGACGGTGTAAAAAATACTCCATTACAGGTAAAAGTCCTGCATGAAAAATCCAACTACAATAAAAGTACATGAGTATTATGAGCTTGATGTAGTTAAAGTATTGCAGTAAAAGTACATCAGAGAACCTTTTCAGCTCTAGTTTGACTGACTAAACTCAACTAAAGTCCATACCCAGATAGCAATCGGAGGTGGACCACTTCAGGCAATGATAAGGCACTGCTGGTCTTCTTCTGGCCCGGACGAAATGTATGTCAGGCCCACATGGCCCACATGTAAAATGGCAAACATGGCCCAAATATCCCAAATCAAATGTGGGCCTTTTTTTTGTTAAAGATGCAGTTCTCTCTGGTATGCGTATGCTGGATGTGGGCCAGTTCTGTTTTTATCTGGTTTGTTCTTGGTTGACATACGGCTTGCTTGGGGCGGATTGCTCAAGTGCCATCATTCCATGCGGCATGTGGGACGGATGAAAGTGCCGAAAGTGTTGGGTGTGGGCCGGATCAGGGCCACAGGAATTTTTCTATCTGGGATACTGGCGAGTCTGCAGCTGGGAGGAGGATCCATCCAGCTGCTGGACCTGGAACAAAGGCCAAAACCTTCACTTTAAGTCCAGTGGAGGACTGAGGCCAGAGTATCTTTAGACGGATAAACCTCCTGTGGGGCAAAAGTTTGTTGTTGGGCCCCAAATGTCCCCCATTACACATGGTGGTACTCCAGTGGAAGTTTGATAATTGAATAATTGTCATGTGAATACTTGTTTCCATGACAGTAAACTCAACATATGTGTGTTTTTGACTGTTGCTCAAACAAAACAAGTCATCTGAATATGTTCACTTGTTCATGTTTTCAGGGAATCATGATCATAATTCTTCCAATCCCGTCTCCTAGTATTTACATTCATATACAACTAAATGGTTTTTCCAGTTACACTGCATTGACAAACATAATCTATGCCTGGATTATGTTCACAGGTGACGTTTTCATAAACATCCTTCTTGGTTGTTGGTTTTTTTTCAGGTGTCTTTAGGTTTCAGGATGTTGGTGTTTTGCTGGGATTAGCACACTTTGGAAAATAAAAACCTTGTAAAGTCTGTATTTGTTTTGTAAATCATTGTTTGTCGGAGAAAACGACACTCACACCAGACTGGAATGACTGCTTTTCAATATATATTGTATGAAAGCATATACATGTACATAACAGGCTTTCAGTTACATATCTTCAAGTGAGGTCCCAGAAATCATTCTGATGATGTAGGTGATCTTTATCTTTTTTTATGTATCTTTATGTTTTATGGGTCACTGTGAAAATCTACTCAAGTTTCAGGACCTGAAGGTCAAAGTCAACACAAACGTAAAACATGAGATGTGCGCAGTCATGTTATCATCCATGTGCTTTAACTCTTGTGTCCTCTCTTCAGTACATCTCTTGACCTTGAACTAAATGTTTAATGTGGTACAAAGTCAAGAGTTTGTGTTATGTAGCACAGCAAGCTGGTAAAACACTCAAGACTGAAAATGTGATCGCTGTTATTAGCTCACTGTTGTGTTTTTAATAGTTTCTACAGCACAGAAGAATCAGATATATCAGACTTTGGATACACACATGATACTTAGTAGTTAGTTAGTAGATCAGTTCCTTGCTGGTTTGGATCCAAACATGAGATTTGTTGACGAGAAGTAAAATATAGAAAACTACCAGACATATATTGAAATAAATCTAATCTATCTAACTAATCACTCAAAGCTGTGGGAAACCTTGTGAACACCACCTGATGGCCATTTAAAGAGGAGGAACCCCTTATAGTACTTTGAGAACTCCTCAAAAACCTCCTCAAAACCCATGAAGACCACCTAAAGGTCTATAAGGAACCTTGAAAAAGTCATCAACAATACAATTATCAAAGATATCCCACTAATAGACCTGCTAGAATACACTAGAAGCCTCTTGTGAACACTGTGAACCACTAATAGACCTTCAAGAACCCCCAAAACTCCTTTGAAAACCCACAGATGTGTCCAGAGAGCTCCTGAAAGCCATAAAAACACGATGGAAATGTGTCAAGAACACTTCAAAGAGCAAAAATAATAAAACTAGTGAACCACAGACACTCGACAGGTGCCATCTTCTTCTTGGAAACATACTGATAGCAAGACATTTGAGGAAAATGATCATCATGTGAGATCATATACTTTACTGTATGTACTGTACTTTACTGTACCTTACCTTACTGTACTTTATCTTCTAGACATACGATAAAAACTTTATTAAAACAGGAGAAACGCCACACTGGCTGATCAGTCACATGCAGAGGATAAAACACAGTTCATGTGTCCGTTTGTTGAAAAAACCTGCCAGATGTTTATCACTTATGTTTGTTGGTGAACATCTTTAAAATCTGAAAAATCGTCTGTCAGTTTGATTCATTTAGGGGTAAAAATCCTTCATATATTTATGTTATTATAAACAAAGTTATTTTAGGAAAGATTAACACAGACATACAACATCTAATGTTCTACTGAATACGATCTAAACCTTAGAAACTGCTGAGAAATAATGGGAACGTCCAATAATCTGGTCCCACTAACTTTATGCTTAAAAATTCAAGACAGAAAAAACAACAACAGCAACAAACTCAACTTTCTCACGACAGTGCAGGAGTCACGCAGAGCAACAGGAAACAAAGCTGTTGTAATCATGCATGTTAATGAGGTGAACAAATTATTAGGAAATACACTATTATAATATTCAATAATAATAATTCACTCCAGCACACCATCACCTCCAACTACGACCTCAGTAATGAACATAAAGTAGAATTATCACCTTTCTGACAATGACAACAGTCTATAAGCTTTGTTGAAGTAGAATTTATGGCAGAGTTGTTGTGTTGCATTGCTTTAATTTGCTCAGGTGTTCCTAATTAAGTCTAGAAATGGTCTTCTTTTATCTTAGTCTTAGTCCATGAATTGTTTTAATCTTTTTATCATTACTATTAATAATGTTTAGTGTTTTATGCTTGCCAGTGGCTGTTTTTTAATCTATTTTACGTTAATAAATTGTTTAATTTTGATCTCAAATTGCCTAAGAGTGTTTGTATTGTGGCTAGGATCCATACATAAACCTGCTGCATGAGATTAATTGGCCTAATATTGAATATGACCTTTCGGCCTGTGACGCTCTGGTTGCTGGTAAACAAACCAAACAGGCACACAGCTGCACATCCTTAATAGCTCTGACTGTGGGTTTCAAACTGAATAAGGTAAATGTCTTACTCTATGCAGCCAAAATAACAAAAGTGCACAATACCAGAGAAGGTTATCAGCTTTTTTAAGCTTTCTAAAATAGCTGTAAAGATTACAGTACCTCTCAGCAAGAATTCTGTCTGTCAGAGTGGTCAGATAGAGTCCAAAAACTGGACCAGAACCAACACTTGGGACACCAATCATGACACAACACTGGGCTGCAGCTTGTAGGTGCGTTAATCCACACCAACCAATCATTAATCTGAATTATTATCCTTATTTCACACAACCACAGAGGAGAGTTTGTTTTAATTCCTTTTATTTGAGTGTGTTTCTACTTTTTGTGCACTATATTCCTTCACATTATACATGTTTTCACACTATCATAACCATATTTCCTCTGTAAATTCAGTTGCTAATAATACAGCCTACTGTATAATGTCAACTAAACATCTATTTGGTTTCCTTATTCTATATTATTTTATTACATGGATACCAGCACCAGTTCAGCTGATTCTGATTCGTTGTTTTTATTGATTTATTTGTAAAAACACTGAACTGATGTGAAGGAATCAGAGAAAGAGTCTTTATTGTCGTGGCTTTGTTTTAAAGTCGGAATATTTCTCTAATTGTTCAGCCTCCTCACAGCAGGAGGCGCCATTTCACACCTGTAACGTCCACAACAAAACCAGCAGCACACGAAGAAGAAGGAAATGAAGACGCTGCAGGAGATAAAGGAAGAAGAAGAGTTGGAGGAGGAAGCGGAGAGACTGCTGCTGGCTGCCAGCTGGAAGTTTGATTTCAAGTGTTTGAAGCAGCCGGAAAGCAGCGTGTTGTTGTTGTCTGTTGTTGTTGTTTACGCTCCTCCTGCAGCAGCAGAGGGTCCGGGACGCAGTGTGATGAAGAACCGGAGCCTCTGAAGGCTGAAAAACAACAAGAAAGAAGAAAAATCTGCGTCGTGCGGTGAGTGTTGTTAACATTCAGTGGTCCTGTTGATCCGGCTGAACCAGGATCAGGCCTGAACTCTGACACTCACCGTTAATTAACAGCTAATTAACAGCTAATGACTGGAGCATCACTGCAAAGTCACGATACAACAAACTAAGAGACTGAAATGAAAATGTAGCTTTGAAGATGTTCTTTTCTTTTAACTTAACTTAAAATGCAGCAGCAACATGAATTAGTGTGTCAAACACTGTAATAGCAGAAATATTTAGATCCTATACTGAAGTAAAAGTACTAATAGTAATGAAAAAAATACTCCATACAAGTAAAAGTACATCAGTTTTATGAGTTTGATGTAGTTAAAGTATTGCAGTAAAAGTAGTGGTTTGGTCCCTCTGACTGATATATTATTATATATGACATCATTAGATTATTAATACTGAAGCATCAGTGTTAGAGCAGCATGTTACTGTTGTAGCTGCTGGAGGTGGAGCTAGTTTACACTACTTTATATACAGTTAGCTAGTTTAGTCTACTGGTTCCCAACCTAGGGGTCGGGGCCCCTCCAAAGGGTCAGCAGATAAATCTGAGGGGTCGTGAGATGATTAATGGGAGAGGAAAGAAGAAAAAACAAAGTTCTGATACACAAACCTGTTTTCAGTTTTTGGACTCTTTCTCTAATGTTTGATTTTTGCTTAAATGTGACGTTTCTGAAGGTCTTATCAGTCTGCAGCAGCTGCTCCTCTGAATCCTGCAGGTTGTTGTTATTCAAGATCAACATGAGAGAAGTTTGGAGGGAAAAATCACTATTTGGTGGAGCTGTTAACAACTCATAGACATGTGAAATGTGACCCCGACTACACACTGCTTTTTGTAAGACGTCAAAAGCCAAAATGTTTGGAAACCACTGGTTTCATCTTTAACAATGTGTTGTATTTTAAAAGCTTGTTATATTATCCATTGTGTCAAATCTGCATCTGAAAAGTAACTAAAGCTGTCAGATTAATGTGGTGGAGTAGAAAGTACAATATTTCCCTCTGAAATGTAGAAAGTAGCATCACATGGAAATACTCAAGTAAAGTACAAGAACCTCTGAACTGGACTTGAGTAAATGTACTTAGTTACTTTCCACCACTGACAGTCAAGGCAGTTGCTGGAAACGACGGCTTCATGTATGGTTGTAACTCGTTTAGAGCTGCAACTAAAAATCTGTTTATTATTTTCTCAAATGTCAACTCAAAGATCTTCAGTTTACTGTCATAAAAACTAAAGAAACAAGAAAATATTCACATTTGAGAAGCTGAAATCAGAGAACTTGGAAATTTTCCTCTTTAAAAAATGAATCAAAACGATTTATTGTAAATAGTTGTTGAGTAATTTAATAGTTAATTAACTGACTAATCACAGCTCTAAAGTCGTTATTGAGTAAACATATACTAGATAATGATAACTTGCATATAGACAACTATAACTGGGTGTCAGAAATCGAGTAACAACTTAAAAACCTTTTTATTGTGCAGCAGTATTCATGTAACTCTAATAATTATGTGCCTGTTAATTTGTTAATTTCATTCTTAAAGGATTGTGACAGATATGTTCATAAAAAGACTGTAATGTTGAAAGAGATCTACTTGATTTGACTCATTTAGGACGCTAGGAAGCTTCAGATAAACTTTTAAATACATTTTATTGAGCAGGAGGAATGATTACAGCAAGAAAAAACAGGTTTAAATGTTCATTTGAGCTCCTGACTGTTGTTTTAAGACAGTATACACTGATACTAATATATCTATGATGAAGTGATAGAAGCAGACGTATACCGCTCAGGCTCTTAAACTCAAACTGATAAAACCCTTCAGTGTAAACGAGATGGATTTATGAGGTTTTTTTTTTTTTTGGTGCATTTTATGACATCATTAGAAACATGATAGGAACAAAGATAGGAAATGACGAGCTCCTTAACCTTTAGTGTCATGTTTTACCTCTAAAGTTTGTCTTTTTGGAGCTTTTAAAGGTCTGATTTCACCAATAAGACCTAAAAAAATAATTGAGAAATGTAAGCTTGGTTTTTTTTTTGTGGGAACTCAGACGTAAGGTTTGAATGTGGGAGAGGAAAAACTGGAAACACGTGGATCAGCTTATCAGGTTTCCACTCAGTCAAACTGGTACTGTCAGAGGCCAGGTGTGTGTGTGTGTGTGTGTGTGTGTGCGCGCGTGTGTGTGCCTGTCTGCGTATGTGTACCTACCTACCAGGATATCCTCCTCCTTTAGTGGTGCGTCACCACGGTTTCTCATTTCTTCAGACAGGCTCTTTATTCAGTTGTATTTACTTTTGTACCTTCACGTTTTGGCTTTTACAGCAGGTGTGTGATTCATATAACACACACACACACACCTTTTTGTATTTCTGTATTTACCTAAATCTGATTGGCAGCTCAAACCAAAAAAGGGCTGCAACTAATGGTTTTCTGAATTAATCATTTTGTGTATAAAATGTGAGAAAATAGTGAAAACGCCTCGTTTATAATTTCTTTTATCTGATCAACAGTCCAAAAAAATCCAACATAAATTCAGTTTACTGTAAATTACGACACAGAAAAGCTTCAAACATCACATTTGAAAAGCTGCAGCCTGCAAACTTTTATCCTTTTTGCTTAAAAAAGTGACTAAAAAGGTTGCTGCTGATTTATTGTCTTTTGATCAGCCAATTAATTAACCAACCAATCGTTGCAGCTCTAAACTTTATATATATTATAACAGTGTTTCCCTTAAGTTGGTTTGGCCTGGCGGGAGGTTAGCAGGCTGCTACACATTTCTACGTTTTCTGTTTATCAGTTTAGCATCGTCAAGCTAGGCTAACCCGTTGTTGCTAACTTTGGAGCTAACCTTCACTTTTCCAGCAGTTGGGGAAACAACAGACGTGACTTTTCATGGTGTTGACAAGCTGCAGCGTTTATTAACTGACACACTGTAGTCTGTACTGTACATTTACTGCCAGACTGACAACTTACTGCTGCTGCTAACCGTTTCCTCTGCTCCGTTGGCATTTACCGTTATTTCAGACGCTCTCTCTATCTCTCTTGCTTAACCGCTCAATGTTTAAGGAGTCACGCTACCTGCAGTTTCCATGGGAACGACACAGCCGTTAACTCGAGACAGCGCTGCTCAACGGCTCCCAAACGCTATTGATTTAAGAATGAATGGATATTTGGCGTTATTTTTGACATTCAAAAAATATTTTTGGACTGGTGGGGGTTCTTGTTGGCCTGGCGGGGGTCCTCCCGGCCTGTACTATTATAGGGGAAACACTGTTATACATTATTATTATAGAAGTTAATGTTGACAGTGGTTCTTTGACCTTTGATCCTTCCTCCTCACTATCAGTGTCAGACCGGGTTGTGTAAATGTGTTTTCAGGTGATGGATGCAGAGAGCGGGGAGATGTTTCTCAGCGGCGGTGACGGTGAAGGCGGCGGCGTGGCGGCAGACAGCTGGCAGCTCGACGCTCCGTTCTCCTGCTCCGAACTGGTCTTCAGCAGCGGAGAGAAACCCCTGCAGGACTGGGCGGTAGAGCCCGACTGTGTGAGTCTCCCACATCTGTGATGATAGAAGATGAGTTCAGGTGATTTTACACCAGACGGGTTTTTACTACGAAGCAGGTTCAACGTTTCCAGGCTTTCTCTGTGTGAGCTGGATCAACAAACCCTAAACTCAAGACCAGAGATAAGTGGCATCACGACGGTGGAGATGATGAGCTTTCTTTGTTAACTCAGGCTTTCTGCTTCAGGTGGTCATTTGACTCTTTTTTCCTCTTAAAATGGACCAATCACGTGCTGCCTGCTTCAGTCAGGAGGAACAGGTCATTATAACAGAGAGCTATGTATAATATAAACACATTATCTCAGCAAATAAGGTGAGAGATGAAAACACTAATTCATTAATTACATAATTAGTTCATATACTTATATTACCAGTGAGAAAGCTGCTGAACAGGTAAAAACAAGGAACACAAACTCATCTCTTTGAGTTTCGGTGCTAAATTTAACATCTTGTGATGGTTTGAGTTCAGTTTATGAGGCTTTACATCTTTACGTTAAGTTTAAAAACACTGATTTAAAGTATAATATCGACTCCGTTCTCTCTCAGACGCTGAGCGACAGCGAGTCAGAGGATGTCCTCCACGGCGTCGACCCCAACGAGGTGTTTCCCAGCGGCCCTCCCGCCAACCCCTCGTCGGAGAGCGACAGCGGCATCTCGGAGGATCCCGTCGTCGAGAGCGGACCCGTCACCGCCGCGGGGACCGTGGCGGCGACTGCTCAGACGGCCCCGGCGACAGTCTACCAGGTGGTGTATGACATCAGCGGACTGGGCGGCGTGAAGACCGAACCGGGGCAGCAGAACGTGGACGTCATCTCCATAGAGCTTGGTGAGGACTTCTTATGTTTACTTGTCACATGTTAGTCAATGCATCGCAAGAACAAATTAATCAACCTTTATGTGACCTGTTGGGATTGAAAGTTTACTGACCGTTAGAAGTAGTTTGCCTTGTCCTCTCTGTGTACTGGGATCAGTCAGTCGTCCCAGTCCAGCCTGAAACTGGTCCAGAATGCCTCAACCAGACTCCTGACAGGTACCTAGAAGCTGCCTGTACGGTTCAGGATTGATTTTAAGGTTCTCCTGTTTGTTTATAAAAGCTCTAAATGGGATGTCCTGCTCCTTTATCCCTATATCCAACCCCTTATTCTACCTACAGGTCTGTCAGCTGTCCCGTGATCTAAACTTAAAGCTATAATCTGTAGTTATTCCTCATTAAAATGTGTAAAAACAACTAGACCAGACAGAAGCTTCTCTCCTGAAACCTTCAGGTTGTTGTTACTCAGGTCTAGACCTATGTTCTATATGTTGTTGAGTTGTGTTCTTACATTATCCCAAATGTTTCCAACAGTTTTCAAACCCAGAGAAATCTGTAATTTTAATCAAAGTAACAGACCGTTTCATTTGGTGGCCTGTCAATGGCGTCATACCTCCTCTACCAAAGAGTATAGTGCACAAGATGCATGCGTCGGCGCCGTGTTTGTCCGCTACAATGGCGTCTAGCAAAGAGTAACTTACACACATACAAGATAATACATGGGCTTTGTTGTGCTTGTTCCACACAAACTGTTAGAAATGGACTTTTATTCAGTTTGAAGCCACATTTTCATGATAAATTTAGCTGGTTTTTAACTTGATCTTTTAGCCGCAAGAAGGATTTTAGTCATTGGATGTCTGGATCTTAAGTTATCAGAGAAATAAACTGGGCAAACGTTAGCAGCAGCTCGGCTAACAGCCCCTCCAGGAAGTCCGCTGCTCGCCCAACATGGTGGAGAAACACTGATTTTTCACTCTCTGCTTCACCTGTTGCTCTTTAATCAGTAAACTAAGCTAGTAAATAAAAACGGAGGACAGTAGTGATGAAAGTCGTGCTGATCAGATGATCACGACACCGAAGCACCTGAGCAGCAGTGTGTGGAAATATTTTGGGAGCAACATTGAAAAGGCTTTTTGCTAACATGCTGCTTTACTCGACAATGACGACACACCTGAGTGTTTCAGTGGAGCAACAGTAAGACAGCTGGCTTTATGTGCTGCTACAGGTTGAGTTTGAATTAATTAAAACAAATTACTTGTTAGTTCAAATTCATCTGAACTTAACTTTTTGAAAAAAGTGACAGCCTTAGAGTGTGTTTGTTCCTCTCCTCTGCAGATGAATGGAGCTCCCAGCTGTTGTTGTCGGACTCGTGCATCGTCAACGAGCTGCCGGTGGTTTCTGCCGCTCGCCTGGACGGCGGTTTGACCTCCGTCGACCCCCCGAGCCCCGACGAAGATCTGGTAAGACTCCTCACCTTCGGGGTCAGAGTTAAGCTGCTGGAGCTGGAGGTCTCACTGACTGACTCTCCTACTTCTTCTTCTACTGTTTGCAGCTGTACCCGGATCTCCAGCTGACTGAGGAGGAACAGAAGCTGCTGACTCAAGAAGGGATTTCTCTGCCCAGCAACCTTCCTCTCACCAAGGTCGGACAGAGTTTATTTTGACGTGAAGGAGCGAAACACAATGAAAGAGACGACAAGTTTTGATCCGAGCTTTTTATTTGCAGGCTGAAGAACGAATCCTGAAAAAAGTCCGGAGGAAAATCCGCAACAAGCAGTCTGCTCAGGACAGCCGACGGAGGAGGAAGGAGTACATCGACGGACTGGAGAGCAGGTTCAGTGTGATGTGACTCATGAAAATCTCACATGAAATCCATCCCGAGAGCTCAGGACTCTTCAGGAGGATTTCAGCAGGAAGTCCTCACAGTTATAATAACATACATGTTTGTGTTTATGTTAACAGAGCTGCTGCCTGCTCAGCACAGAACAAGGAGCTGCAGAGGACGGTGGAGCAGCTGGAGAAACACAACATGTACGACTAATTATTGAATCCTTACTGTATTATTATTATTATTATTATAATATTTTGCTGTGTTGAATCCCTGAGAACACACAGGCATGAAACTCTCAGTTTAAACCGCACAAAACAATAAAAACATGCAGATTTCTTCTGACAAATAACATATAATATATTGCATGCAGTGACTCTGCAAACAGCCTGTAAATGAAGGGAGTTCAGACCCAGCAGCAGCAGCAGAGGGCGCTGTTGTCCTTTTGTTTCCACTTAAATTTTTAAATACGGAGGAGCAGCTGGATCCTTACAGTCTAAACAAATGTCCAGATCTTCTCCTTTCAGTCTATAATGATGATGATGATAACACATTTAAGAGAAGTTGTTGCAGATATTTCTCTCTCTGCATTTTTAATCCGGTTTAATTCAGAACAGTTTATTCGTCCCTCAAGGGAGCAAAACACACGTTCAATTCATCTACACACATTAAAAATACACAGCAGTGTCATTTATCAGTCTACACACAAGATAAACTCAACATTTATTATCTCAAATGTCTTCTGGAGTAAAAACTTAAACACCTTGCAGTCAGTTCAATGATAAAAGAGGATTAAAATGTGGTGGATATTTGGAGGAGGATGTGAATAAAGAGATGAAGTGAGTGGATGTGAACTCTGCAGTGACCGTATCGATGTGTTGAAGGTCTCTGCTGGCTCAGCTGCGGCAGCTTCAGTCTCTGATCAAACGGACGGTCAGCAAAGGAGCCCAGACCAGCACCTGCTTACTGGTAGGAAACACACCGGATGCTCTTTATGTGTGTGTGTGTGTGTGTGTGTGTGTGTGTGTGTGTGTGTGTGTGTTGTGATTCTTTTCATATTATTTGATTTAAAAAAAGAAGAATCCAGCAGCTTCAGCTCTGTTTGTTGTTGAAAATTTTATGTTTTCATTATTGTTTTGAGTCTAAAATATTTTAAAAAATCAATAAAAGCTGCAACAATTCAATTATTTGAGTAGGTGATCGATCGTTTTTCAAGCAAAAATAACAAATATTCTGTTTCTAATGTGTCAAATTTGACAATTTCTTGTTTTTTCGTGTCATATTTGGCAGTAAATTTAATATCTAGTCAGACAAAAGAAGCACATTACAGATATCTTTATATGCCGTGTATGAAAAGCTCCTCAGACCCGACAGCTGACAGCTGACCTGGTTTTATGATTGTTGCCATGGAGACGGCGGGAAAGCAAACAGCGTTATAACGATGTTGTGACTGAGGGGACAGAGTCACCTGAGGTGCTGCAGCTCGTCACCGCGGCGCTCTGCGTTGATCCTTATCGATCAGTGTTTGTGTTCGTCAATAAATCTTTTTTCTTTGCGTCTCCTGGAAGTTTCTGTATTGACGAGCTCATGATTTCTATACAGCTGTGGGCTTTTTTTCCACAAGTTTTTAAACAAAAGATTCGCGTTTCTTCACCAAAAAGAAGCTTTTAGAAGTTAATAAGCAGGAATATAAAACATAAATTCCCATTTCTATAAATCTGAAACAGTTTCCAGTTCAGTTTAATTTACTCTTGATAGCAGATCCTGATTTAACAGAGACTTTATTTAAAACTCAAAACTTTTTTGAACAAATTTAAATGTACAAATATTGCAGACATCACAATAATAAAGTAAAACAATCAGAAAGGATGATGGCGATAATCTATAAAGGAACATAAATACAAACTGAGTAAGAATAAAAGTTAATTATCTTAAAAATAAAAAAATAAAACCAAAAAAAAGAAGAACAAAAGCACCAAAAATATAAACTAATGAGGCATAAACAACTTCAAAATCCTGTTTATTCTTCTTTAAAGAGTTCATCATGCAGCTCGAAGAGTTTTATTACTTTTTTTTTTTTAATGTTTATAAGTTCAAGAAACTTAAAATATTCTTTAAATTCAAATAGAAAAACAGTGAAATTGGGGGACTTTTTCATTATTTTGCACTTATTTACTATGAAGAATCAATAATTTACCATGAATTCTATGTTATACATGTCATGTACAAAATATGTTGTGACACTTTTACATTCAATTATCAAAGATTAATTAGTTTTACACGATATATAATATATAATATGTGTGTACAGAGGTAAGTATCTATCTATAAATTTGTTAGATATATTGTGTATGATTTTGATGTGTATTTCTTTATTTTTATTGGCAAAATAGAATTTAAATGGTAATAATAGTGTGTGTGTGTGTGTGTGTGTGTGTCCTCAGATCATCCTGGTCTCTCTGGGTTTGATCATCATGCCGAGTTTCAGTCCGTTCAGCCGCAACGCGTCCAAAGACGACGACTACAGACCCACAGGAGGTCGGTCCCTCTCGCATCACTTCCTGTTTTTTGTTTAAATTATATTTCATATAATTATCTGTCTTATTCTTTATTATTATTTTTAAATTATGCAGGTTTTCAGGTGGGATTGTTTGTTCAGAAATACAGAAAAAACAACACAGGAAACTTCAAATCCGTCATTTTAGCTTTTAGTTTTGTATAAAATCATTTATTTGATGTGTAAATTTATGTTTTATCTTTCCAGTTATTTCCAGAAACATCCTGACAGAGCCCGTCTCCTCCCAGCCGACAGCCGACGAGGCCGACGGTCCGGCGGCGCTCCAGTCCGACTCCTCATCGCAGCCCTCGCAGGACCTCAGCCAATCAGGACCTCCGGACGGCGCTGCTGCTGCTGCACCGCAAGAAGAAAACCCTGAAACTATAGGCTTCGACGGCCCGGCGCAGCAGGAGGGGAGCCAATCGGGGAACGGCTCTACTCTTGTCGCTAGGCAGCCTGAGCCGCCGCTGTCCCTCGGTTTGAGTCACGATCCGGCTAAACCGGCGCACGCCGACGAGATGTAGGAGGAACTGTCTCACTTTGGCGCTCTCGTCCAGAATAACTGCACTGTCTTACGGGATCTGCGATGTTTCGGATTCGCTGTGAACACACACGACCAGCCGGGGACGCTCCGACTGATCGGCGCTGATCAGGATCGGATGTTGTTCGTTAGAAATGAGTCGATAGCTGGTGGTGGTCTTTAAATTTTAGCTGATCGTAAAACGTTAGGAACAAACATGTCTGCTTGTCCTCTGCGGTTAGAGCTGTTCATAAGTTCAAACTCGTCGTAACGTCGCGTAAAATGAAGAGTTAATATCGAATATAGTCGACATATCTGACCCGACACAAAAAAACACACTGAAACCAACAACATGAGACTAAATGGCCAAATTTTTATCCAACATCAGAGTTACATTCACAAAAGATGAACAGTTTATTTTATCTTTTTAGCACTTAAATCAATAACAACTGAATAATCAATACTTGCAGCCTCATTAACTCCAAACATGTTTGATTTTAGCTGAAGACAAATTGGTTTTACAGTTGTTGTTTTTTTTTATAGCAGCCAAAGAATGATTTTTATTTTTAGTTTATCAATGTAATTTAATTTCTTTAATTTGCTGGCTCAGTTTGGCTGCTTGTGGATATTAACTCCTCTTGTTGTGTTCGGGTCAAATTTGACCCATTTTCAAGTTCTCAATGTGTGAAAATTTTCTGATCAAAACATCAGATCATTACATCCTCCACAATGACCTATCAAATACAATAAAACACATTTTACATTTGTTGTGTTATGGGTCAAATTTGACCCGGTAGTAATTATGCAGAGAAATACATGGTAAATGTTGCCAAACCATCATAAATAACAAAACAACAATCACATGTTTAACGTGTAAGAAAACATAAACAAGTTATTCTGGGAATTATTTTGTTTATCGGATCAGTTTATTTGCCGGTTATGTTCGTTATAGAAGAAGAAATAAAATAGATAAATTTTGCCCATTTTAAACTAAAAACCGTGCATTGTAAGTTAAATGGTTAAGTGGTTTAAGGTACATAAAATATCAGGATGGTAACATCTGGATGATAATTAGTGTGTTTTCAGTGCTTATTAATGAATTCAAACACGGGTCAGATTTGACCCGCGAACACTAAAGGTATAAAACCATTTTTTAACACATTAGTAGGTTTAAGATAAGATAAGACTTTATTGTCCCAGAAGTAAATTTGCCTCACGATGCCGCTGCTGCTGTTTTATTTCCACAGTGATCAGTAAGAAGTTATAACTAAAGGTCTGTTTCATTCTGGTTTAACATTTACATATTTCTATGAAATTATCCAATCATGACCAGATTACCTGCTTCAGACAAAGGCTGCTTAAAGGGCCAAAGTAAGATAAATAAGACGTTTTTAACTGGGAAAAAAACCTGCAAAGACGTCTTCCAGAGCCTCAGAGTATAAATACACCTGCTAATGTGCAGCATGTGTGTCTGTTAAACATCCTTCCAGCAGCGTTTCGCAGGTTAATTTTAACTTTAAAGTTCTGCTTTTGGTTAAAAACTGCAGATGAACTTCAGTATTTTGTTATTTTCAAAACTTCCTGCCACAAAATGTCCACACTGACACTTCCTCCTTTACAAATATTAGACTACATAACTCATCACAGCAAACATGAGGAGCAGGTTATATTTTCAGAAACAGCTTCTTTTTTTTTGCTGCTATATTTATGTTGCTTTGCTAATTTCAAGTCGAGTGTAAATAATAAGCAGCTGTTGTGTCTTTGTGGCCTTTTTCACCCCGTACACCAAAGTGCTGACTCACCGCCGCACATCTTAACTTTAAATCAGTAAAATTAAGGCTAAATTAATGATTTAATCTGCCTTTTTTTTAATTGACATAAATAGATGAGAGACAGAAGGAAGTGTTGGAGACCTGCAGCGAAGAATTGAATTATATTTAACGTGGTATTCGCCCCACTTTTCTTGTTAATTTAACTTTTATTTATCAGCAGTGAAACTTGGGGGGGGGGGGGGGGGGGAGAGTGACTGCAAAAGAAAAGAATCCAGAGAAATGAAAGAAAAGTCTGAATATTGTAATAATGTTTCACTCTATAGTTTATTTTTATTCACTTTTGTTTTTTTTCTGTCTTTGATTTTTGGGAGATTTGGTTCAGTTATTGATCCCACAGTCAGCAGGGACGCGAGACAAAAAATGTATTTCTGGTACGTAGTTTGTTTTCTGATTTCTCTTCAGCACTCTATGAATTCTTCAGCTGACTCTTAAATAACCTGTTGACGTGTACAAATTGTGCAAGTTGTCCAAAGTGTTGTTTTTGTTTGTTTTTTTTTTTTTTTTAAAGGGGTCGCAGCTCATAAAGGTGTTAGTGCCTTGCTTTGAGGGCACGGAGAGTTTTTTGCTCTGTTCAAACACTCAAAGTGAAATTATGAAAGAAAGAAAAAAAAAAAACTCCAAATGTTCCAACAAAGTGAACTTTTTTTTTTTTTTGAGGGAGGCTTTTTATAAATAATAATAAATAATCTTGAATCGTCTTTGTTGAAGGGATTTGTTGAGTCTAGTTGAACTCTGAATGTTTTTTTTTTTTTTTATATATATAAATAACAAAATGTATTTATTAAGTTCCATTAACAAGATGGGAAGTTTTCTTCGAGCTTCACTGGATCCAAATGAAAACAGTTTCACAGCAGATCAGATAAAAAAACGGTACAAACCTGGTTTTATGTTTAAGTAGAATAACATCTCTAACAGCTTTGCCGTGTTTGTGTGACACTTCACTCGTCTGCTCACAGGCTTTTATCCTTCATATTTACTTTATTAAAAAGGAAACGATCAATCAAAACTGTGTCTGATTGATTCATTATGTGTTTATGAGACGGCGAGACTTGATCACCACACTCAACACCAGATTATTTAACCATTAAATTGTTAGTTTTAGTTATGGACTGCTGCTTTAAATGAGCAAAGAAGACAAAAAGATCAACAGAAACAGTCCTGATTAAACCTTCAGCTGCAACACTTTATTGTCTGACTCTAGTATTTTTTTTTTTTTTTTTTTAATTTGACTACTTTTTAGGGTAGAAACAAGTAGATTTTATTTCCTGGCAGTGTAGAGAAGAGCTTCGAAAACAAGCATTGAGCAGTTAATGAAGAAAATATAAAACTGCAAATAATAATAATGATGATAATAAACAATCAAGAGTCATCAGCGTCAGTTTTTCTAAAAACTGTAATCAATCAAAACTTTTGGTTTTGGCTCAAGAATCAATAGCATAGAAATCTACGGCAGCGTGTTTCTGCTGCTGTGACAAACAGATATTTGCTCAGATTCTTGTTGCAGCGAGAAACTTTACTAATAACACAATCCTGTTCATGCTGTTCTGGGATATTTTTTTGTTATAAAGGTGCCAAATTATTAAGTTTTTACAAGAAATGTGATTTCCACATTGCCAGGAATAAAAATCTAGTTGAGAAATACTGAATCATTCTGTTGTTTTATCACCTATAGTCATTTCATCAATCTTTCTGAAACAGGATGTTGTTTCAAAGTTAAATGAACATTCAGTGACTACATCTCCCATGAGGCTTTTAGCTGAAATGCTGCAGCTTCAGTTTAAAATAGCAACAACAAAACAAAACACAACAAATGATGGTATGAAAGCTTGATATTAAAACTCTTTGGGTTTGTGGCTCCTGTATCATTTTAACAGTTTCCCACCAAGATTTAAACATATTTTCTGTTTGTGTTTGTGCATCAGAGAGGTTGATAACGTGGTTCTCTGCTGCTCAGGTGTGTTATTCACCTACAGATGTGACATTTAGCAGCTGACGTGTGTTTGCTGGGAGGCCAGTGTGGTTACTGGTAATGAGCTCAGGGGAGTTAATGGAGGCTTCATTACAGCTCCTCTAATTCTGCCAGTCAGTCTTCATCTTCCTCCTCATCTCATCCTTCATATCATTACTTTAATTCTGCTTCTACTAATATGTTATATTACCATATTAAAAACACTCTTTATTGTTACTCTTCCTTACTTCTACATACTTTCAGCAACAGAAACCATCCAAATATTAAAATGTTCAGCTTTTTCAAGACAATACTGCTATCAAGTATTATAATGGAAAGTCTAAAGGAGGAATGTTTTAAAGTTGATATGTTAAAAAAGCTAAAAATGCCATGTGGAAATCCTATTTATATATATTTATTAATTGGGACCATGTGCAGTGTTTTTCACCCTCTGTAGTCCTTAAAACTCCCTCTGGATTTTGTCTCAATGACACGGTTCACCGGTAAGACGGGCACATGGTGAGCAAACCCATGGCTTTTTGAATATTGAGATCCTTTTATGTTGAATAATTGACAAGAAGAACCTGAAGGGAGGGCCCGCTTCCACTTCCTGTTGAAATGGCAACAATACACAGCGGAGCAAAATACAGCAAAGTCACATTAATGCTGCTGATTAAAGATGGATGGATGATACCAGACAGACCAATGAGCTGATGATGTTAACCTATCCACATATGACAGATGATTTATTAATCCTTTATTAGTCTCCCTTTCATAACACATGGCCGGTCTCACAGGAAATTAGTACTTTTTTTTTCTTCTACAAAACAAATTGTCATGTTTTTGTCTGATAAGTACGGTGGCCTGTAAGGAGAAAAACACAAATAAGAGCCCCAAACTCAAAGAAACGAGTTACACTTTACAATAAAGGACACTAAATTTCTTCTCTGAATAATAATAATAATAACACGTTGCTGTCGACAGGCTAACAAACCCTCCTGTGTCAGTAGCCTCTGAACTTCAAGTAATTGTTTTTGGAGCCAAGGAAGAACGTTTAAAAGTCAGCACTCAGCTTCAGTCAGTGATGTTAAAAACCACAAGAAAGTGGATCATATCAGTCCAGTTCTCAGATCTTTACACTGACTTCCTGTCTGTCAGAGAATTGACTTTAAGATACTGCTGCTGGTTTATAAAGAACTGAATGGTTTAAGGCCAAAATACGTATCTGATCTGGTGCTACATTGGTGGTCTGGGACAGGTCTGCTTTTCAATTCAATTCAATTTTATTTATATAGCGCCAAATCACAACACAAAGTCATCTCAGGGCACTTTTACATGGAGCAGGTTTATGGTTTATGGGGCTTCCTGTGGATCAGAAAGCACAAAGAACTCCAGGGAAGAAGTAAAGTTAGTAACATACATTAATGGTAACAAAATACATACAGATAAAGAAGAGGAGAGAGGAGCTCAGTGCATCAATGGAAGTCCCCCAGCAGTCTAGGCCTATAGCAGCATAACTAAGGGCAGTCTAGGCCTATAGCAGCATAACTAAGGGCAGTCTAGGCCTATAACAGCATAACTAAGGGCAGTCTAGGCCTATAGCAGCATAACTAAGGGCAGTCTAGGCCCTAGAACTTTGCTAAAATCTGATCGTATCTGAGCTTCAGACACACAGAATCCTTCATATATACATACTTATATATACATGTATAGCTGACTGTTGAGTTATGTTATTTTATTCATTTACAAAGTGACTATATGATGTAATTGTGTTTAATGTTTATTTGTTTTAATCTCTGTTTATTTATCTAGATGTTTTGTGTAAGTATGCATTTGTTTCTTGTGTTCGACTTTAGTAGTTTTCATGGGCAGTATTGCTACATATTGCTGTAAAAGCAATAAATATATAAATATATATATATATAAAAGAACTTCCTACCTGACCCATTGACAGGTATAATTGCTGCAGTCAGTCTGCGAGACATTTCAGTGCATTTCATGCAGTGGGTGATTTGGAGGAAAGTGCTGGGAAAGGTCACTGTGGTGCTGTGAGTCACAGACAGACGTCTCTCTGGCATTTGGGAGGTGGTGGTGTTTTACAGGTGGAGGTGTGGAGGCCTTTGGATCAGAGCAGAGCAGCAGTGACATCTCTGATTTCTGTCAGGACGGCATCAAAGGGACAACACCTCACAGTGAGACTACAGATGTTTATATCTGAGACAAAGCAAGGTTTTAAAAGTTTAGACAGTTGATTCACTGCAGAGGATTTAGTGGCATTTAGCTGTGAGGTTTCAGATTGCAACCAACTGAATACCCCTTCCCTCCCTCCTCCTCCCCTTCCAAGCATGTAGGAGAATCTATGGTGTCCACAAAACTTGAGAAATATGCGGAGGACTCTCTCTAGAGCCGGCGTTTGGTTTGTCCGTTCTTAGAGACATGGTGGTGCAGACCTGCTCCCTCTGTAGATATAAAGGCTTATTCTGAGGTAACAAAAATATGATTCTTACTTTCAGGTTATTATACATTAATTAAAACATATTTATGAATATAATATTCAATTTCTGCTAAGTCTGTTCTGCTAAATGTGGCTAAATTCTACACACTGTACCTTTAAAGGGTAACATGACCTTTTAAATATTTAACAAATACATTAATAAACAATATAAGGTTTTGTTAGGGTTGGGATTTTGGTTTGAATTTGAGGTTTGAATATATCTTCAGCTGTAAATTACTCAAGTTTTAAGGGATTTTGTTGTTGGACTGTGGTAAATGTATGTTTTTAAAGGGTTTCCTGCATGGATTAAGGGATTTTTAAGGGGTAAAAACCCTAAATATTTACAAAATTACATTACAATTACCTTAAAGAGACCCAAGGTACAGATTCAGGTCTTTAAGGTTTAAGAGGTTTGTATGGGGTAAATTGGAAACCATTTTAACCAGCCAGGCATTTCAGATGAGACTCACTATAATATTAATACATACAGTGTCATAACAATATATTTTATAAAAGAAGTTGCCAGTTAAATGGAAAAACCAGATAGATGGGTAAATCTATGTGCAGACGTGCTGATCCTTGCAATGTTTCCATCCTGGTTTCCAGCAGGTTGAAGCGCCAGCCGTCTGGAAGTGAATCCATTATTGATGTTGTGTTTCCATTCTGCTCTTTGCTAACGGGCTCACATCACCATGGCTTTACTTGGTGCTGATATTTCCCCAGAGTGACACATCATGTCTCAACACCGCAGAGTCATCCCAGCAGTTTATACTCGTTAATTTTTAAAATTGTTTCCCCTCGACGTTTGGTTCCCGTTGGAGATATTTTTGTCATGATGTTACATTTAGGAGAAACAGGAGGGTAAACTACTATAAAAAACACATGTGAAATTCCTGTAAAATGTCCCCATCATTGCCTGGAAGTGACTTCATGATAATCCACATGACTTTATGTGAATTTATCAGACTTGTATTGTGTTTAATATGTGATGTGATGTAATTGTTTTCACGTGATATCTTATTTAAAATTTTAAAAAATTACACAGTGGAAATTTATAACATGCGAAATGTTTGAAAGGAACATATGTATGTGATTAAGTTTCATAATAAAGTCATAATAAATGAACAAAAAAATTTAGACAGTGAATAAAAATAAATTGAAACAAACAAAAAAAAGACCTCAAAGGTAAAACTTACAATAATAATAATAATAATAATAATAATCTCTTTTCTTTCACTGATCAGGATTTCTCTTTTGGAGTTTTTCAGCTTCCTGCAGCAAAAGTTGACAAACACTTACGGTCAAACAACAGTAAAAAAAAAAACCTTTAGTTTATTTTAAAAATATGGATTTTTACAGTCCAACAATTGTAAAATATAAACAAGATCTCGTTATGGAACATCACCAGAATGTTAAACAAATGTATAAATCTGCACAAAAAATGAAAAAGATTGCAGAATTACTTTAAAATTACTTAATTTAAATGAAGACTGTTGTTTTCTTACAGTAATCTTTGGTAAATTCATAGGATTATCCAATACAGCCACAAGAACTCCCCATCAAAGTACAGATTTCTGGATGTAAAACAGAAAAATTATGTAAAATTACATTCAAATTACCCTCATTTAACACCCATTAACTGTATCTCGAGAGTTTTAAGCTTTTATTTTTATGTGATTATCTTATCTATTTACAGTAAATCCCTGGTAAATGTTGGTTTAATACTGTACAAAAAAACAAGATCATGTGATAATAGTTTACAAAAACACAATTCTAATAATCAGTACTTTGCATAAACATTATTTGACAGTATTTAAAAGCAGCGATCCAATATATCTACATACATTTCCCCATTAATTTATGAGGTTACCTTTACATAAACATTACTTTATAGTAGTTGCAAGCAGCTCTCCAATATATTTATAGGATTTTCTCATTATCTTTCAGTTTCAGCTCTGACACAAAGCATCAACATGTCGCTTCAAAAGTAACTGGCCAATAGGGACGCAGCCTGTAACACCATGAGAGCTTTGTGATCGAAGTTTGAAGGTGAACCGAGGAGAACTGCTGCTGTTTTAAAAGCAAAGCTGCTCACAGCAAATATCGATTTCATTTAGGTTTCCGCTGTTAACTCAATTTTGTTTGAACGTAATTGATAAATAAAAACTGCTCATGGCATTACCTACTTTTAGTGCCTAAAACCTTTGCACAGTTCTGTGTATATAAAGTATATGTGAATATAAGTGTATATTTATGCTTATATTCTGTATGTTTATAAGTGTATACTATATTTATTTTTATATTTATTATATTTTTCTTAAGATCAGATACTTTATTGTCCTTCAAGGGAAATTTGTCTACAACACACTTGCCATCAATGTCAAAATGCACATGTACACATAGAACATTGATCATACAAACATACATTCAAGATTGAACTTAACATGTTGAAATGTGCTTAAATTCACATGTGGAGTGAGACAGTATATTTTTAGTGATAATAAAGGGGAACAAAGAAGAAAGGGGAATATGAACAATAATTCAAAAAAGCCAAGTATAGTCAAACCAGATAACAGAAAATCATATCCTCTTCCATGAATAAAAAAAACAGCAACTCTAAATTATATTTAAAAAAAGTCTTCAATCGTCTGGATCTAAATGTCAAAGATTGGAACTGTGATGGGAAAACTCTGTTATGCTGTGAATCGTGTACATCTGTGTTCACTTTGTTCTTTCCTTCCTTCTTTCCTTCCTTCTTTCATCCATCACACAAACACAACAACACCAAACCAACACATTAGAGAGATTATATCCCCTCCTGCTTTGACTCTTTGACCTTCTTTGTAATTATCTTATATTCACAGTTTTTTCCTCATCTTGTCCTTTTAGCATTCTGCTTTTTTGTCCTGCAACAAAAAACAGAAAACATCTTCTCATCTTCTCCTTTTATACACGTGTTTATAAAACTCTGCACAATCATGGTGGCTGTTGCTCAGGGGGAAGTAGAGCGGGTCGTCCACCAATCAGAAGGTTGGTGGTTTGATCCTCCGGTCCACATGTTGAAGTTGGGAAAGATACTGAACCCCAAATTGCTCCTAATGGCTGCATCATCGGCGTATGAATGCGTGTGAAAGGATGAATGATGGCATGTATTGTGAAGTGCTTTGAGTGGTCCGTAAAACCAGAAAGGAGCTTTATAAATGCAGTCCATTTACCAATTAGCACTGAGAGTTCTCCTCACAAGAGGCGGACTGACCCTCTGATGATCTTCATGTTACATCACAGCCTTCTTCATCACCAGGACTCCTAGATCCCTCTCTGAGGACAGTCAACAGTACAGAAAGTGGAACAACAGCAGTTTTCCACGTATTATGACATATAACAGATTTCTCACAGTCTTTGTTGCATAATCACGTCCCTGCAATCTCTCTGTATCCACTACTACCACTATCACAAATGTCATCAAATGTATCAAGTGTATTATTAAAATGACAATTTAAGTTACTGAGATCATGAATGCAGAGGTATAATGAAAAGGGAACATGCATTTCTAAAGCAAGAGATTATATTTTAAAAAATTTAGACTTCCTTCCTTTCTGGCGTATGTGCCAGGCGAGCATTACCTTTGGGACAGAATGGGCGCCATTTTTAGTCCAGTATCCAGCTCTTATAATACATCCATGTGCAGAACAGTCAGCTGTTTATGAGCATGTGCAATCAGCTCATCAGAAAGGTATAAAGCTGAGCCCTGACTTTTGACTTGCAGGCTTTGCATTTCTACACACGTTCACCTCAAGATCGGAACTTAACGTTTAACATCTGACGTCACAACATCATATAAATAACAGAGAACCACAAAAAGCACGATATGTCCCCTTAAAGTACACCCACCAAGCACTTTATTAGGAACACCTGTGCAGTCCATGCCATTAACATACAAGAGGGGAACAAACTATCTTTCAATATAACGCACTCCAGTACACCACCACCTCCAACTACGACCTCAATAATAAACATAAAGTAGAATTATCACCTTTCTGACAAAAATGTAATCAAAAAATCAATGTATTAAGTGACAGGTATGATTGATATGTATGTTTATTTGTCGGCAGGGCCTCGAGGATGATGGCGTGATAGTCATATGGACATAATGTACATCATGTACTTAGGAGAACTCTGTAAAGCTTTGTCTAGCTCTGTCAGGAGGAATCTGTAAACTACCAAAGTGCCTCCCAAGGTCGTCAATATATACCAGTGACTTTCCTTTGTTTCCTCTGAACTCTCCATGGAGACTCTGGGTACTCTGTTGCTTGTGTTTGAATTAGAGAGACGCTTGACTTCAACCAACCTCAGTCTATTTGATCATTTTATATATCAGAGCCTCATAAAAGCAGAATTTATGGCAGAGCTGTTGTACTGGATTGCATTAGATTGCACAGGTGTCCCTAATAAAGTGCTCACTGACTGTATATTACTTCAGGAAGTTGAGATGGATGACTTGACAACTGAGTTAAGATCCATAAGTACTGCTGTTTTTAATAGCCTCTTTCTCTGCATATGCTTATAGCCTTGTATAGGACTGTATATTGGAAAAAAATGGAAAAGAGCTTTTTGTGAAAATGTCTAAAATGTTTATGTGACATTGTCTTTTCCAAAAATCTGTCGGATTTCAACAAAGAAACAAACACATGTATGCTCCTAATGGGTGAGAGGAGGTTTGGAGTTCATCGAGTACACTCCATAGAAGAGCATAAATCTGTGCTGATGGGTGACAGTAGATGAGTAGCACTTGAGGGTTTATATGGAGCAGATATAGGACACAAAGTCTCCCCACTCTGCGTTAAGCTAATGGCTCTTCTCAACATGTCAACGCCTACTGGTTCTCTTCTCCCTGACAAAAAAACACTGTCACTGTAAGTTAAATACAACTGAAGAGAGGTGAAGAGGAGAGCTGCTGTCGCTGTGAAGACACAATGTTCCTGTTGGATTTTGGAATAAATCCCTTTAAAAACATCTCAGCCACACTTTAAGTCCAAAACTGACACTTAAAGATAGTGTTTAGGAATGAGTTTAGATGTGTTTTTTTTCTCTACACACTCTGATTTTCCTCACCTGTCCACCAAAGGTCGTTAGTTTACCACCTGGGCCATTAATCAAACTTTAAGAATCATGCTTAATTTGGGTTCACAGTTTTTCAAGTGTGTCTTAAACCAACAATCAGGAGCCCAAATGAACATTACACCTGTTTTTCTTGCTGTAATCATTCCTCCTGTTCATAAGATAACTTCATAATGACCTTACAATGGAGGTGATGGGAGAACAAAAATGTATTTAAAAGATTATGTGAAGCTAATATGAAGCTTCAGCGTCCAAATCCAGTAGATATCTTTCAACGTTACAGTCTTTTTAGTGGCAAAGTCCCTCTTTTTGTTTCTATACTTCCACCTGCAGCTCAACAGGGAAACACAAAGAGGAGAATTTGATGCTAAAAAGACTGTAAATGTGTCAGATATCCACTTGATGTGACTAACTCAGACTGATGAAGCTGAGTAGAAGCTTCACTTTTAAATGAGAATGGACACCTTACCTCCTCATCCTAAAACTAGAACTAGAACCAAAAATGCATCAGCCTGATCATTATCGGCAAATTATGAGTGATTTCCTACTATGGGAAGCTTGATGAAGATGGCATCTGATCCTGTCTGCACACCTGAACCTCATTTCTTCTCATTTCCCTCTTAAAGTGACATAACACACCTTTCCAGTCAAGATAAGCGATAAACAGATTGTCGTATTAAAACCAGCTGCTGGACAACAAGAGTGTTTGTGTCCTTCCTGTTGTCCTTCCTTTTTTTTTTTTTTTTTTTTAATTGTGCGCTGGCATTTGTTTTTATTGATCTGCTGAGAGCTTGTAAAGGGAAACAGCCATGATGGGAATGAGATAATCCTCAACCTGCAGTGATGGAAGATAACAGAGCTATAAAATGTAATGGCAGGACAACATAATGGGGGCAAAGGCACTGAGCACTGCACTCGATTACACCATGAAACACACCGCTGCTAGAGCCGCACAGGGAGTGAGGTATGTTTAACACAACCTTGTTAAAATGCAGCATTTCACATTATGTTTTAGAAGAAAGACTGACACTTTTGTCAATATGGAACAGTAAAATTGAGTTGCAGTGTATTTCCTGTAAACACAGTCTTGTAAAAAAATACAGCAGTCTTGTTGAATCAACATCATTTGACTTTTTGTGGCATTAAATAATTTACATAATAAGTTTTTTATACTAACACAACCATGTAAAAATACACTCAGGTTGTGTGATCACTGGCGGAGACCCTATCTGTAGCAGAAAGCCTTTTTTTCAATCTAAAATTTGAATGTAAAATTAATTTCTTGATGTGTTTTTACTATCTAACTCTAAAGAAACACAGGCTCTATTGTGTTGCTGCTGTAGAATAACAAGTGTTGACCATATTTTTAAAACACAGATGGATGTTTCTGACATTTATAGAATTTAATTGTAAATTGACGGGAGGCTATTAACTACATTTTCTAGACACTCACCAATATATTTCAAAAAATGTGAAATCATAAATACTCCTCCTCTTTTGTTGTACTTTTTCTACTGAAGTATTATCTCTTTAACATGTCTCGGTGTTTTATACAGTTACAATTGTGTTCAAAATGCAAAAAGATATTTCAAAAAAGAGACGTTTTAATGTTTTGTGACATAACAACTAGTATGGAAACAAGTACAGGTCCAATATTCAACTTATAAAAGTGAGATATGGACACTTGAATTTTTTTTAGAATATGTATTAATACCTGTCTGGAGAGGATCTTTAAATAAAATTCACCAAAGTGAGCAGGATGATTCTTTTCTTTTTTTAACCACTGGAGTGCAGCCTTTTCCCTAAATTTGCACTGAAAATCAGAACAGGAAGAAGTGCACCTGTTTCCTCTCATACACTACAGCTGCTACGTTTTCACTTTTTGTGTGATTTTGTTGTAGTTCACTAAAGAAATTATGCAGAGAGAACCTCATACTTCCTAATGTTGTTTTCACTCTCATTTCCTTCCTCTCCTCCACTTCTCCTTTTAAAGGACAGGTTCACAATTTTTCACGTGTGTTAAACCAGCAGTAAAGTGTCTATATGAGCAGTGACAGAGGGTTTTTCCTCGCTGTAATCATTCTTCCTGCTCACAC
This sequence comes from Euthynnus affinis, assembly GCA_029490765.1. Classification (NCBI taxonomy): domain Eukaryota; kingdom Metazoa; phylum Chordata; class Actinopteri; order Scombriformes; family Scombridae; genus Euthynnus; species Euthynnus affinis. The sequence goes on from CM055847.1 coordinate 2,038,294, forward strand.
TTGATATTAAGAGATCTCCTTCAAATGTGCTTTTAATGGAAGTGATGGAGGACAAAATCCACAGTGTCTCCAGATAGACATTTAAAAGTGTGTGAAGCTTCTATTCAGCTTCATCAGTCTGAATTAGTCACATCAAGTGGATATCTGACACATTTACAGTCTTTTTAGCATCAAATTTTCCTCTTTGTGTTTCCCTGTTGAGCTGCAGGTGGAAGTATAGAAACAAAAAGAGGAACTTTGCCACTAAAAAGACTGAAACGTTGAAAGATATCTATTTGATTTGACTCATTTGGATGCTGAAGCTTCATATTAGCTTCACATAAACTTTTTTGTTCTCCCATCACCTCCATTGTAAGGTCATTATGAAGGGATCTTCTAGTATGAACAGAGGGGGAGAGGATTACAGCAAGAAAAACAGGTTTCATTGTTCATTTGGGTTCCTGACTGCTGTTTTAAGACACAAAAATTGTGAACCCGACCTTTAAACATCCTCCTTCTCTTCCTCCTCTTAACCTATCCTGTCTCCTTCCCTTCTCCTCCCTCTCTCTCCCTTCCTTCCCCTCCCTTCCTCCCCCTCTCCCGGTCTCTCTCCCGGCTCTCAGACCGCAGTCAGTCAGTCAGTCCACCAGCAGCGGACCAACAATACTGCTCAGTTTATCACACATTTTAATTAACCTGCGGACGGATTTCTTTTAAAAGTGGAGCTCAATATTCACCTGTAGGACTACAAATCTCCTCTAAATGATTTTTTAACGGACTTTACTTGCCGGAGTCCATCGTTAGGTTTCATCTGAACTGGAATTACTGACTATCCTGGAGACGTTTTTGATTATATTTAACATTTATTAGAGATTACCCCCAGCTGCTTTTACATTTGACACGTTTAACACAAGTTACAGAGCTTGGCTGTCAACCATGGGATTTATTTTACCGGCACAAAAGATGCCCCTTTTAAAGTTTCAAACACGGGTTTTCCTACACGTTTCCTCACTAAAAGTCTGCTGGGAAAAGCCAACATCGAACAAAAAATCATTTTAATCGTCAACAACAGTTTAACGTGTGATTTTTTTTTTTTTTTGGAGGGATATTTTCTTCCATCCAGAGGAGCAAAAACGGGACCTAACGGCTGCTGCCATAGTGACACCTCCGTAACTGCACCGCGCGCGCGCTGCTCACTCGCTGCCGGCCGGGGAAGGAAGGCACGCGCCAGGCTGGGTTTCGCGGGCATGGGTGGTTAGCTTGTTTTCAGCCACAGCCTCTTCCGATTAAAACCACCAAACTTACCAACACCATGAAGAGGAAAGCAGACACTCGCTAAGGTACAGAGAAGAAGTCCAGTGTTATAAGTGATAATATCATCTTTTATAGGACGTATTGATTAACATTTGTCCGGAGGGAATTGATGCTTTTAAGCAGCAAATCGTTCCTTCCCATTACTGGGAACAGCAATACAAGCTGTATGGAAGCATATTAGTGCCAACACATTGTATATAGGCTATGAGGTGCAATAATTTAATTATTAGGAAACTTTTGTGATTAATAACTGAAAAAAAACCTTTATACCTTTAAAAAATAAGTTGGCAAGTTGTTAAAATGAGAAAAATATCTTGTTTTAGGAGGATGTGTCTTTGTGTAATAGTGATAACATTTCTTGATATAAGATAAAGTTAAACATTTCTTAGTAAAATGGAATAACCATGTAGTAATGTAGTAAAAATGTGCCATTCTGACATGAAAATACCTAGACTTGAAAAGGCTCTTGCTCTTGTTATTTTGAGATATTTATTCATAGCTACAATGATTTATTATTGCCAATCTATTTTGATAATTGATTAATTGTTTTAAGTCCCTTTTTAAGAAAAAAAAGTCAAAATTATCTGATTCCAGCTTTTCAAATGTGAACATTTTATTGTTTCTTTAGTTCTCTATGACAGTAAACTGAACATCTTTGGGTTATGCAATATTGTTGAGCTCTGGGAAACAGTGGTAGACATTTTTTTTTTTTACCATTTTATAGACCAAACAAGTACTTGAGCAATCGTGAAAATAACTGATTCATTGATAATGAAAATAAGCGTTAGTTACAGCCCTATATTTATTACAATATTCATTTACATGTTATTATTATGTTATACAGTTATACATACATACACACACTATAACCACAAACACAAACAAATCAGCAATAAGATTCATATAGAGGAGAAACTAAAAGCACTTTGAATTGCCTTGTTGTTGAAATGTGCTATACAAATAAACTTGCCTTGCCTTGCCTTGCTATGCCTAAATTGTCATTCTTTGAAGAGGACATCAAGCCAATTACAATTCTCCAAGAATTCATAGCAAACTTGACTTTCCATTTCTTCATCAGAATAAATAGACACTCTGAGCAGATTTATTTTTCTTCTTTTTTTCCTAGAAATGTCAGCAATAAACCCCCATTTAAAACAATTAGCAGTAGTGCAATACTTAGCCAATTCAAATAATTAAATTTTGTACAGGACTGGGTTACCAACTGAATTCCAAAAATGAGAAAGTATTATGATGTTTTATTTAAGTCAAAATGGCAATAAATAATGTAATTGCAAAGGAAAAGTTATGTGTTCAATTTTTTGTACGGTAAAACATTGTGAAGTATTTATATACTAAAGTATATACAATCTAAAAGTAGCTGAAAGAACGACTCCTTACAGGCTGACAGTTATTGATTATTTAATGTGAACACAGTATTTCATCATTGTAGCAGTGGGTCTTATGTGTTGCAGTTTATCACATTTTATGAGCTTGTCATGGGGTATGTTTGTAAAATCTTTATCTTTAGAGTAACTATTAACCACAGCTGTCAGAGTAAAAGATTACTAGAAGAAGAAAAAGAAGAGAAATTCAGATTCACTGAATTTTTTCCCAACACTTTGAAAAAACATAGTCGCTTTAATATGAGCATGACACATTCAAGTGTCTGCAGCTACAATCTCTGCCTCCATATATCCAGCTTTACTCCTCTGTGAATGTGAAAATGTGTTTCAGGTTAATTAAAATGACCTTTGGTAACACAGTTTGAATTCCTCTCACTGTCTCTTGTACAATGCCAGCTAAAATGTACAGGCTTGTAATGGATCATGAGTGGAATACCTGAAGCCTGTGGTTGTCATCTGTCAATTAACATAGCTATTATTAAAGTGTTATTAAATCTGTCATTTCTAAGCTGGATGAAGCAAATCTTTAATGCTTTTTCATGATCATTTATACGGTCATGAAGGGTTGTTTCCCTCTTTCATGAGAGTGGGCTGCACTCAGTGGTGGAAAGTACATTACTCAAGTATTATACTTAAGTACAATTTTGAGGCCCTTTTACTTGAGTATTTCCATGTGATGCTACTTTCTACATTTCAGAGGGAAATATTGTACTTTCTACTCCACTACATTTATGTGACAGTTTTAGTTACTTTTCACATGAAGATTTGACACAATGGATAATATAACAAGCTTTTAAAATACAACACATTGTTAAAGATGAAACCAGTGGTTTCCAACCTTTTTGTCTTTTGACGTCTTACAAAAAGCAGTGTGTAGTCGGGGTCACATTTCACATGTCTATGAGTTGTTAACAGCTCCACCAAATAGTGATTTTTCCCTCTAAACTTCTCACATGCTTTCATTTCAATAAATGTTCAAATGATCCAATATTTCAGCAAAAATCAAAGATATCAGAACCTTGTTTCTTATTCTTTCCTCTTGTAAACAGTAACAGTGAGTAGAAGGTAGATCTCAGCAGGTTGATCTTGAATAACAACAACCTGCAGGATTCAGAGGAGCAGCTGCTGCAGACTGATAAGACCTTCAGAAACGTCACATTTCAGCAAAAATCAAAGATTAGAGAAAAAGTCCAAAAACTGAAAACAGATTTGTGTATCAGAACTTTGTTTTTTCTTCTTTCCTCTCCCATTAATCATCTCACGACCCCTCAGATTTATCTGCTGACCCTTTGGAGGGGCCCCGACCCCTAGGTTGGGAACCAGTGTACTAAACTAGCTAACTGTATATAAAGTAGTGTAAACTAGCTCCACCTCCAGCAGCTACAACAGTAACATGCTGCTCTAACACTGATGCTTCAGTATTAATAATCTAATGATGTCATATATAATAATATATCAGTCAGAGGGACCAAACCACTACTTTTACTGCAACACTTTAACTACATCAAACTCATAATACTGATGTACATTTACTGTAGTAGGATTTTTGATGCAAGACTTATATTGTAATGGAGTATTTTTACATTTCTGTATTGGTACTTTTACCTTACTTGAGTGTAATACTCTCAGTCCATCTTGTATGAAGTGGTGCAGCCTCTCATTTTCTGCTTCAGGGAGTTTTTCTCTCACGACTCACCATGGCCCCAAACTCACAAAGGCCAATCAGGACTGACGTGGATGAAATATTTAGTGTGAATTCGACCATGACCGACCAAAGCAGGTCTCAGTGTCCTGATATAACAGCACAAGACTTAATTTATGTTGCATGTTTTGTTAATGTCTCCCTTGTCTGTATCTGCAGTTCACAGGGATAAATTAATTAGCTGTGGTGGAAGTGGACTACCTGCTGGGCAGAGGATGGCCTGCTGGAAGGAGGGCACCACTCTCCTGCTGGTTCTGCTGGTTCTGCTGGACCTGCAGCCAGCCACTGGGCGATCACCTCAACACCGCAGCTTGAGACGTCAAACCCGAGGACACCATGAGCACCGGGCGCAACACAACATCACGCTGGCCGTCATCTTACCGCAGAGCAACACAGATTACCCGTGGGCTTGGCCTCGCATTGGCCCCGCCTTGGAGCGGGCTGTTAAAACCGTGAACGCTGACCCCACCCTGCTCCCCGACCACCACCTCACCTACGCCTTCAAGGACAGCGAAGACAAGGATGGCATCTGCTCTGAGTCCATCGCCCCGCTCATGGCTGTGGACCTCAAACTTGCCTACGACCCGTGGGCTTTCATCGGGCCTGGGTGCTCCTACACCTCCTCCCCTGTTGGCCTCTTCACCACCCACTGGGATGTTCCCATGGTAACGGCGGGTGCCCCGGCCGTGGCTTTTTACGGCGGAGTCTACCCGTCCATCACCAACACAGGCCCCACCCACAAGAAGCTTGGGAAGTTTGCCCTGAGGATCTGCGAGCACTTTGGTTGGCGGGAGCACGTGATGCTCATGTTCAATGACAACAAGGTGGACGATCGGCCGTGTTACTTCGCTGTGGAGGGTTTATACACGGAACTGAAGAGCATCAACATCACCCTCGTGGACAGAGTGTTTGAGGAGAACAAGCCTCCAATCAACTACTCCCAAATCCTCTCTGACAGTCAGAATGACGGCCGAGGTGAGTCGCTTTCTAGCTTAATGTTATTGGTTAAAAAATGACGTTTCCAGTCCTGTTTGTTTCTGTTGTTTAGCAGCACATCTTAAAATAATTTCTATATGTTTCTGTAACCCACATGGTTACTAAGCCATTTGTAGTTTAGTAGTGTTACCATGCCACACCACTAGGTGGCACATCAGCATCTTACTTATGATCAAGTTTACTCTCACTCTGACCCGAGAAACCGATTACAGAACCATGTTACAACCGAGCTGATGAATATTGAAAGCGTTTGTACTGTATGAGAGGAGCCATTTCAACAAGTGAGCCCTCTGGAAAGAAACTCCGATTGGTTTAGGAATTGAGATTCCGAACTTTGGCGGTTTGGTGGCGAGCCAGGAAGGACTGTCGATTGGGACGGAAAGGTGCACAGCGTGGCCAGCTCTACCCGGGTAGTAGTAGCACTAGAAACTGAACTGAACACGTCAAACTCTTCAAACAAAGAAGAGGGGAACATTTTGTTGTATTTATTTTTTAAAATTATTCTTATAAAAGAGCTCTATTCTTGTTTATTTTTTCATGCACTGCAAAAGGTTACTATTGTGTAACAACAATAAACGGTCAACGTCAACTTTCATACTCTCTCAGTTGATTGATTTAAGGGTCCAACTCTCCGAACCTAGGGATTGTAGGTGTCATTATTATTTTCTCATTGTCATTTAGGCTAAGGGCGCTACATTTCTATTCCTGCACATGCTCAGTGATGTCTCCCTTCTACACAGAACTACTCTCCTGAGACTAAAAACTGCTGCTGTTAATCTTTGGAGCCATTTCTTAACAAACTAACGTGACTAAACTCTTCATGATGAAGCAACATGTCACCCAGTGTGGCAATGTGGCTGAGCGGTGTGTTTTTAAATGTCTTTGGACAACAGAGGTCTGAGGCACAGCTTTGGTCATACATTGAACGAAATGAATATCAATGAATTAGTAATGATTGCTGCGGTACAGGCAAAACTTTGTTCATTCTAAGTCTTGCATCTTTCACAGAAATCTCTATTGAAGTACATGATTGTCAGCCTCTTTGTGTTCAGCTCAGCGAGAGCCTCCTGCTTATCTGTGAGTCTTGTATTTGAAACTCCTCTCACAGTCGACCGAGCTGACGGGGAAGAAGATGTAGGGCACTGCTACGTCTGCAACCTTTGGAAATCCCTGGACACAGAGTGCTGATAGACAATCTATTCTCCACTAAGCTCTGCTGATGGGTTTGCCGGGGAGGGGGGGTCAGCTGTGTGTAGGCGTCAATCTGCTTTTCCACGGCTGGAGTTGCCGAGGATCAAACACCCTCGCCAGACTCCAGACCTCTTTCGCTGGATTTATGTCCCAGTGCTTTGAGAACTTTGTGAAGACAAGGTGGAATGCATCATGGAGACGGTCAAGCATGTCTCTCCTCTCTCGAATCCTCATCTTTCTCTGTAGCTCATCTGTTTTGACACCATACCCACATGTTTTTGCTGTTCCGTTCACAAGGCAGGCCTCCAGATCCCCCGCTACATTGTGTGAAGAAACTGCTGTGGTACAGCGGGTTCTTTCCAGGACTGTCAGAGCTGTCATCAGCCCTCAGAGATCAAGGTCAGCTTGACGGTGAGGGCCTGCATCTTCTCCTCTGTTTCCAGCCGACGTTTGAAGATGTTAGTGACTGTCTGGGAGGATAACTTATTTGCCAACAAGAACCCTCTATACAGATACTTCACTCCCTTAAACCACGTATTCCATCTGGTGCTCTCTTCTTTGATAGGGAACCTTTGGCCTGCAACCTTTCTTTGATATCGAGGAAGCTCACCAATCTTCTCTTTCTGACAGGCTCTCTGAAGAAGACACATCTCATCCATGTCATAAGAGATACAACTTCAGAGAAGCACACTATTGGGCATCACACTTTTCAGAGCCTCCTTCTATGCTTTCAGACAGTAAGCTGCTTTATCTGTGACGACTGTCCAGACATCACTGAGCCCAGTATTGCTTGGGAGAAGGTTTAATAGTTACATCTGTAATAATTCATAATCATCTAATAATTCCAATTCATAGTCATTCAGAGAACATGCAAATGTGCATATAGGAATACGGGAATGTATGTGCATTTATCTATGGAGACAAGTCATAATAAATTTATTGCAGTGGTATTATAATGATGTTGCAACACATTTATAGTGAATCATGATGATGTTCAAAGGAACATCTGACCAACACAGAGGAATAAGATATATCAGGTTTTGTCAGTCTACGTCAGCGTTTTTGCATTTTATACGCCCCAACATCCATCCCAACTGCCTCCTTTAGATTTTGGTTTGCAATTAGTAACACATAAACCTAAAGACAGGACGTAAACTTCATTAGATCTTTGGTTGTGGTGCTGAATCATCTTAAGTCCTAATAAACCCAGTTTATAGCTCTGTCTTTTATTACAACAAATAATTACAGTCCAACGTCTCCCACAGTGGAGCTTTCTAGTGTTACATCAGTTTTTATCAGTATGATCCAAGTGAGAACACTGTAATTAGTTTCAGGATGTCCACCGTTCTGGGAAGTGTGTAATTATCCAACCAATCCTTCACTTGTGTTTATTGAAGAATGTCCTTTTAAGCCTGTTATTAACATATGTGAATTCGCTGCCTGTAAAGAGGATCAATTCATCCTTTCAGTGTCTCCTATTTCCAGTCCAAAGTAATTTAATTTTAGAAGGAAAAGATGCCCTCATAGAAAGTGTAAGCTATAAAAAGCAGGACAGCGTCTTACAGCTGCCCCTTCGTCATGCATCGACTTAACTAACAACTAAAATAAAACTTTTATTTTCTACTTCTGTACTTCATGTTGGAGGTTTTTTTCTTCAAAATTCAGTTTTGAGTTCCACTTCTTTTCTCCCCTGCAGAGTCCTGGCTGCTGGAATTAGCCTCAGCTCAAATAGAAAATGACAAATAACAACACGGAGTGAACGGCAGAGTGACAGAATGAGAGCGCAGCAGGAGATGACCGGTAAAATTATAGCCGGGCCACATGTCTAATTAACAGTCAGTTCCCCTGAATTACCTGCATATAATAACAAGTTGTGACGCTCATCATGAAGGAACTCAGTGCTGTGATGGACATGAAGGGCAGAGGGTATACGGCTCAAATTATGATTATGTTGCTTTTTTTAAAAGGAGCTCTAAGAGAAAAATGTGCTTCTCCTGTTTGAAACTCTTTCCCTGCCTGGCCATCCCAATGTTCTTTTAAATGATGCATTATAAAGGCTAGTAACTGATGTTATAGGCTTCCTTTTTCTTAGTAGATGTGCACATTTCATGGCAATCAAATAAGACAAAGAGTCTGGACCATAGACTCTATAAAAATATGGACGTAGTCACCGTGACGTCACTCGTTGGTTTCTGAAGAGCAGTTCTGTAGCTCAAAGCGAGTCGCTCTGGCCGTCGCCATCTTGGCAGTACGCGACGCTACCTAACTCCCAGCCAATCAAAAATGGGCAAAGAGGCGGGGCAAATGGCTGAAACAAAGCCACCTAGCGGCTGGCGGACCTGTCACTCAAAGCAGCCATGTCCGTCATTATGCAGAACTTTACAGCTTAATAAAATTTAAACGGTTGAGTTATAAAGAAATTCACCCTTCTTACAGTTGTCATGAAATTATCTGAGAGACTGAAACAGTTTTTTTTACCGGGCTGTAAAGTTCTGTATTTTAACATGGAGCTCTATGGGGAATGACTCGCTTTTGGAGCTACCCTCAAGTGGCCGTTAGAGGAACTGCAGCTTCTGGAACGTCCGCATTGGCTTCATTTTACAGCCCCAGTGGTTGCCGCTGTAGCGAGGTGTGACGTCACCCGTTGGTTTGCATCGGAGCCAGTTTGAAGCCCAAAGATGCAGATTATGTTTGTAAAGTGCTGCAGTGCCTGTTGGTCAGTTGCTCTTGTTTGTTATGTGATGGCATCTTATCGCCTGGAGGGGATCGTACGCGTGTCCACAGCTAGCTTAATATTTACTACTGTATGCTCAAGGCTCTCTTGTGGCTGTGGTGATTAACAATTTTTGAAAACCCTATTTTATAACACCATTTCTTAAAAGCTTAGACTTTCTTTCTCGTCTTTTCAGCAGTCCTCACCATTTTACATGCAACGTAGTAAAAAGGCATTTTTTTGCAGTCGGCTAGGCTAAAAACAAGACTATCCTATTCTTTTGCAACCACATTTTTGGCCTTTGTTGTGGCTCAAAAACTGACGATCATAGAAATATTTGGTCTCACCGCGACCTGGAGCTTTTGCAGATTAATTCCATACCTGATGTGTTATGATCCACTAAAGTTAGGCAAGACATGAGATGAATAAATGCCTGTTTTTGTTATCTTCACCGCCATCTTGACTATAAACACCTGTCAGAGATTTGTACTCGACTGAGTGCACTCTTCTGTTTCGGTTATTTAAATCCAACATGTCACCAAATACTTAGCCTTTTGTGAAGATGAATTACAAAATAACAATATAATGGTATTGATGACACATTGATAAATTGTTTTTTTTTTTTTTAGGAATTCTGTGAATCTATTCAGATTCTTGGAAGATTGAGTCAAGTCTTTTGTGAATCAATCTTTTTTAATCTCAGGGCTCTCAAACTCAGAATAAATAAAGAGGTTGTCCTGGAAATATGAATCACAAAACATGTTAGTCTCTTTCTTATCTTACTGGATGAATAGACTGTGATAAATTTACCAGCTTTTATCTTTTCTTTGCACATTCATATTGACACACACACACACACAAAGATAATAAGCCAGTCATGATTGCAAGCAGACAACACAGCGGTGCATTTCGAATGTCTTCATGTTGATTCAGCTGCACAGAGCAGAGTTCACAGTTACACAAACTGTCTACTCGTCATGGTTTCTGCTTATCGCTCTGCTATGTTCACCTTGTGAGTGAGGTGGGCAGTGCAGCTTGTTAACCCAGACATTAGCTCCTGATCTTTGCCGCAGGGCACCATCACGGCAGCAGCAGCAGCAGCAGCAGCCAGAAATATAATCTGAATCGATGCGTCCACAGGCCAGACAACAGCTCAGCACTGTAAATGGCTCTTCCCTCAGGACACAGTGGAAAGTCTACATCAGTGAATGATGCAGCAGATTTACTTTTTTTTTTTTTTTTTTAAATGATAAAACAGAAACGCATGAATCAAAAAGAAGCAACAACAAAACAGCCTCATAGCGACATAAATATACACTCACCAAGCACTTTATTAGGAACACCTGTGCAATCCAATGCAACAATTCTACTTTTACTACTATTATATTGCAAAATATTAGGAACACCTTTCAATACAACACACTCCAGCACACCACCACCACCTCAATAATAAACATAAAGTTGTATTATCACCTTTCTGACAAAAACTGAAAATGTAGAAGCTTTGTAACAGTAGAACTGATGTTGGAGCTGTTGTGTTGGGTTGCATTAGATTGCTCAGGAGTTCCTAATAAAGTGACAGAGACATGAAAAATAAAAGAAATTAAACTCAACTACGTCTCAAGATCATTTCTAAAGGAAAATATATGACAGTAAATTCATGTTTCTTACACAATATTTCACTGATAATTGAGTGATTCTTGGAAATGTATTCTTAAATATCAAAATATAACTTCTCTGTTGCAAAAATGATCCGTGTGATAAACTGAATGAGTTGAATGACCTCTTTGAAGATAAAGAGTCAATTATAAAGTTATAAATTTTAAAAAAAAATCACTTAATCATTGAAGTCAAACAAGCAATTCCAGCTTCTCAATTTTGTTTTTTGGGTTTTGAACTCTTGAATGAACAAAACAAGCAACTGCATGGCATCATCTGGGCTTTAAGACATTTGGAATATACATATATATATATATTATATGAGATGATGAGAATATTTACTAAGATATTTTTTATTGTAGAGCTGATGTATGACATGGAAATAAAAGCATTAAGAGTTGTTTTGATGCTGTTGCTGTCACGTGTTGCTAATTTACTGTTTATATTTCTTAAAAATAAACTAATAAAATATTATTTCAGTTATTAAAAGGAAATAAAAGCAAGCTGTATGAACTTGGAAAGCATGTAAAGAAAATGAAGAAGTTGCATCGCAGTCTGTGTGATTCATAAATTCTTGGACGCTTTGTGTTGCGAGATGAGTTGATGTTTAACCTGAGAAAATAAAAAAAAAAAAGAAAGGAACTGACAAAGAGTCAAAGACAAAGCTAAGACAAATATTCATCCATGTACAAATCGACTTTGAGAAAAAAAAAAAAAGGAAAAAAACCAGCAGCTAACAAACACGGCTTCAGTAATAAAGTCTTTTAACAGACTCATAAATTCAGCACACAGTCCACTGCTTCCCGTATCTGTGGAAGGTGTATCAATCTGTAAACCAAACAAACACAGCAGCTCTCAATCAGGTCTCAATGAGCTTCCCTCTCCGGTTCCCACAGAGGGATAAAACCTCCCAACAGGGCATTTATTAACAGAGGTCAGGAACCTGCAGCCTTATATGGAAACTACAGTCGGCCTATCAGATCTGTAGGTATTTCCTGCCAAACACTCTCAGGCTAATTTTACATTGTGTCTCTGCCTTTTCTCTTCTTAATCAAACACTGTGACTCATTTAAAGCTGATCAAAGGCAGTGAAACAAAAATATTAACAAGAAAAGAGTATTAAGATCAGTAGTGAGATTTTTTTTTCCCAAAATGATGTTTTTTTTTTGGGAAAATTAATCAAAAGACAAACTTTAAAACGTTATCTTTCCAGTTTTAAATTACTAAATGAAACTGTTGGCTGTTATCTGATAAACTTGCATCACAAGCTGCGTCTGTATGCTGCACAAAAGACAGTTTATTAGAGAAAGAAATGCCTCTATATGTATTATTTTGACATTGAACCCTTTGAACCTCAGTGGTCTTTTAATTTCCTTCTTTTATAGGCTTGTTGCATCGTCACTATCCAGTATGTGTCAGGCAGGAATGCCATTGTTTTGCATGTATTTGCTCTAGAAGACATTTATGGATTGAAAAAAACCTAAAAATGTACATTGAAATTGTGTTTTTTTATATATATACAGCACAAATAATGATCTCAGTCAAAGAGAAGAAAAGTGTTGCACCAGATTTAGCTGCTAGCTGTTTTCCATCTGCAGTCCCTGGACAGATGTTTACTCCTAATCAGCAAATGTTATCATACAAAGACACTAAATTAATGTACTGAACATGTTGCTGTGCTAATAGAGTCATTTAACTCAAAGCTGCTGGCTTGCCTGTTAACTATATTACAGTTTGTATTCATATCTTAAACAGAAATGGCGCATTTGGATGGGATTAATATTACAGAGGAAGGTGGGGATTGGTAGAACATTTACTGTGGACATTCATCAGGACTAGCCTCAGAGATTACTGGTACCTACCTGTCATTACGCTCTCCTGATGGCTCTGTTTCTGTCCTTGGATCCTTCTGACCTATTGGATCCCGAATAAGCTTACATGTTGGTGTTATCATGTTTAGCCAAAGAGATTAGTAAAAATATTTTTCCACTTCCTTGATTTTCACATAAAAATCAAATTTCATACTGACCAGCAGAAAGAAAAGCAGCTTGTTAAAGGTTTAATATATCAGGATCTTGCTCTGGAGGGGATTTAAAGAGGACATGTTCTGCAAATTTTCACGTTTATATTTATATCCTGGGGCTCTACTGGAATATCTTTGCATGATTTCCAGTTAAAAACTCCTTATTTATCTTCTACTGGTCCTTTATGCAGCCCCTCAGTTCAGCCTCTGTCTGAAACAGGAAGTTTTAGCTTCCTGTCTCTTTAAGGCTCCGCCTCCTGATGAGCCCGCTCTGTTCTGATTGGTCAGCTTTCAGGAAGCTTCCTCCGGCTCTGGAGGCTACGTAAACAAACTATAGTAGCAGGATTTCACTTCTTTTTCTTCTTCTTTACTCCAAATATGAACTAAATCAGATCTGAAATATGAGAGTAAACAATGTGAACAATCCCTTTAAATGAAAGTAGCTGTAATAATTATTTGGGTGGGTGTGAAAAATGACCAACATAGACACTCTGGACTGGATTAAACTCACTGACTCTCTTCCCCTGCAGACATAAATCCTGCCTGAATGGGGCTTTAGACTCTGATTGTACTGCGGATGTTTTCCTCTGAACCTGAGAGGCCCAAAAATGGATTCAATCGATTAACAGTGGCGACCCGCTGAAAAGCTGTGTGTGTGTGTGTGTGTGTGTGAGTTTCATTTTCACAGCACAGCAGAAGGCCTGATCTATATTCAGACTGGTTTGTGTCTCATTAATGCGAAGCCATATGTTCCAGACACACTGAGAACTTACAGGAGGGGAAAAACATTTCCACTTTCACACCAACCTCTCTCACACACACACACACAGTTTAAACTTTATCACCTCAGCATTACGTGCAGAAAGGTGAACACTGACACTGGACATTGAATATCCATTTCTTCATGAATTATTAGAGGCGATGTAGAAGCAGCAGATGTTCATTATTTAGCAAAGTTAACCGTAGGATGATGTCGCGCTGTCTGTAATCTCAGTATTGTCTTTATACTGAGTGTAGAAAGAGCTTCTTTTGAAATATTTGACTCCTTTTGAGTGGCTTCAGGGTAAGCATTTCATCTCTTAACTGGGTAATTATGTGAGGATTGTGGTTGCAGATTGGGAACCAGTAAAACAGTTTTCTGAAAAAGAGTGTAAAGTTCACATCTGCTGGGTAAAACAAGGTTGAATAAACTCTGTGTTGGACATAAGTATCTCTTGTCTGATTGGACTCGCCATGAGGCTTCAGTTCGGGATTCAGCCTGTATTTGTCCATGTTTTCTCTGACCCTTGCTCTGCCTGTTGTGTCAGAAGAGATGTCCTTTAAAGGCAAAATTAAAGTAACTAACTGTCTTTTTTTTTTAAACCACTGTCATAGAGATTTGGGGAATGAGGAATCAGACTGGCATAGAGTTTGTTGAAGCTGTGGATCGCTTTCCGTTTAGTGTTTGTTCCTGTGTAGTAGTAGCACACACTCTAATTATCTGTTAACTACCCCTCTGCTCTTCCATCTGTTTCACTCTCAATAACTGAGTAACAGCAGCGTAACGAGTTTAGTCATTAACTCGACTACTTCACTGTCTCTCCTCTGCTCCGCTGTGCTCCGAAAGGAGAGGAGAGAAGCTCAGCGCGACCATAACTGACAGCAAAACACAGCAGAGAGTCTCACACAGTGAGCTGAAATGAAACAAGTGCACACAAATAAACAGTCTCTACTGGGTTTTGTCGTCATTTATGGTCATTCTGAGTGTCTCTCCACTGCTCTGTTTCAGCGCTCAATACAGTAATAACAGACTGTATAAAAATATGGACGTAGTTACCGTGGCGTCACCCGTTGGTTTCTGAAGAGCGGTTCTGAAGCTCACCATCAGGCCTTCACCATCTTGGCAATGTGTGACGCTGCCTCACTCCCAGCCAATAAAAAATGGGCAAAGAGGCGGGGCCAAATGGCTGAAGCAAGCCACCTAGCGGCTGGTGGACCTGTCACTCAGAGCAGCCATGCCCTTCATTATGCATAATATTACGGTTTAATAAAATTTAAACGGTTGAGTTATAAAAAAATTCACCCCCCTACAGTCGTCATGAATGGGGAATTTAGGGGAATGGCTCGATTTTGGAGCCTCAAGTGGCCGTTCAAAGGATCGGCAGTTCCACATTGGCTCCATTTTACAGCCCCGGATGTTGCCGCTCGACGGTAATTCATTAATTACTGAAGTTAACTTTTTAAAAAGGAAAAGGCTGCGTATCATTTATCTTATCTGTCAGTTATGTTTCATATATTCATAAGCATGCAAGCTCATTAAGTAATATCATGCTGTAGCAAAAAATGTGCTTGTGTGACCAACTGAGAAAGTTGGTAGCACCAGCGCTACCAGTGGAAAAGTTAGCCTGGAGCCCTGTTAGCATAAAATGACTTTTGTTGTTCTGATGTGGAAATCAAATTAACCATGTGAGCTGTTGTAGTAGGCTGCAGGTAATACCAAACCATCTTTTTTTAACCATTCTGACCCACTAATATAAGACTTTATGCTAGTTATACATGAGAGGCACAAACAGCTTGGTTAGCTTCACAACGATGTGAACGATCTGCAGCCTGGTTTTGGGTGCAGAAAGCTCGCAGACAGTAATTCAAACCTTCAGATTATGCCTTTTGATTGGACATATTAGAGCCTACTCTTCAGCAGAGAAGAGCCTGGAAGCTCCATGTTCACTCGAACAGCCCTCCAGTTGATTGATAGATCTAGCCTGTTAGCTCCTGCTGCTTTTTAAGGTCAATAACCCGTTAGGACCAGAGAGGCATCAGGACATTTTAGCACTTGATTGCTCTCATGGAGAGACAGACGACTGCGTGAAATTATTCCCTTTCAACCTCAACAAGAGAAACTAATTAGAGATTCCAGCATGCTTGCGTTACTCCAGAGACCAGGCTGGAAGTAGTTAATCTTTCCCGAGTCTGCTGCTCCTCTGCTCTCAAACTAATCTGCTCTGCCCTCATTAACTGAAGCCGAGTTGCAGTTTAGTTAGCTTTTCACAGCTAACAACAGACGCTAATTAAGAGCGGATAGCTGAATGAGGATGTAAAAGCTCACAGGAGACCATGAGGGCAACGAAGCATTTCAAGCTACACTTAAATGACGATTCTCATGTAGAGACTGGTCTGGTTTGCTGTTGGTTTATTTTCACATGAAGACTTCAAGCTTCAGGATCTGAACAGCAGCGCTGACCTGCTGGAGGAAATCTCTCCGTCTGTGTCTGTCCACAGGAGAAACAGCAGAAATCCTCTTCACATTTTGTCCTGTAGCTCTTTAAATCTTCGGCTGTCTGTTCCTGAAGTTCTCAGCTGGTAAAATCTTGGAATCTTTTTTTTTAATGTTAAATCGCAGTGTGACTGGAGCTCCACCATTACTGAACCTGTCCCTGAAGCTGCTAGCTGATTCTTCATATTTCTCCAAAGACATTTTTTCTTCCTTTTTTATTAATAAAAAACTACCAGACATGCATTTTGACTAAATGTTAGGACTTAAATTGATGTCAGCTCAGTCAAAAATTGGGGTTTTAAAAATGTAAAAAACAAAACTACATAGATGCTTGTTACATACTGAAGCTCACAGAGATGTCTTTACATTTCTCATTTAGTCTGACAGTTAATTACATTCATCAATCAGCAATCAGCTGTGATTGCCGGGAACTAGATTCACAGTCTCAGCTGTGTGCTACTTAACTGATTGTCTGCCCGAGACAAAGAATTCAGAAATCAGTTTACCTGATCTGTTACTTTATGATAGATACTGTTGTATTTACATCCACTCCACCAACAGTGCTGTCCTTTGTTATCTTGTCTTTCATTTATGTTCAGTGTGTTTTCCTTTAGGAGAATATAAACTGTAAAATAAAAACGGATTCAGTCATTTAAAAAAACAAATGTCTTATTGGCTTTTTAATCGATAAAGACTTTCTAACTCTTGTACTTGTGCCTTTCATTTTTTATGGACACATTAACTACTTGAATAAGGTGCAAAGAAGCTAACAGGACTTTTTTTTTAATCCTTTTTGTGTCTCATTTACAGTCTGAAGGGGAGGCGTCCCTTATTGTCAGAGGAAATAGGCCATCTGGGTGTCCTTATATTTAATTATAAAGATGCAGGCATCCACAGAACTCCTCACACACATCCTCCTTTCAAAAGATGAATCGCTTTTGCTTTTCTTTTGTAATCTTTCATACATCAGCAGATCACAAAATAAGGAATCTAGCAAACTTTTCCACAAACAAAAATCCAAACTAGCAGCAATAATAACACAAAGTCAGAAAGTATAAATGTGCTTTAACACTGACAGTAAAAATACAAAGCTGATTTTAAAACAACCCTTGTTAATTGGACACATCTGTCTTAAAAAGAAACCAAGTTATACATAATATATTTTGTTCAAAATATCCTGCAAATCTATTTTAATCTCTCATAAAGAAAGGTGGATCTCTGTTAATGAGACAGTAAAGTCCTTTCTCTTTAACATACTCTCATGTCATATCGTGTCCCTGGTTTTCAGTGTTTATTTCCTCATCGTATCAGTCCGCCCTCTGCTTTCCGATCACACAGAAGAACAACACAAACAGTCCCAAAGCCAGCAGCTTGGCAGTGTGTCCGGGTTTATCTGCTGCTGCTGCTGCTGCTGCTGCTGCTATAATGTGTTGGCCTCAGTGCAGCAGAAGTCTATCCATCACTGTCCCCGGTGCTGGCAGTCTGCTCTCAGTTCCTAAAAGGCCATTTTGATTCAGACCCAGACAGTTTCAGCCAGGCAGGTACACCTGATGCAGCGTTACTAATGGAGATTAATGGATTTCTGTGCATGTCCTGACATCAGAAAATGCACTGACTCATTGATCACAATCAAAGCTTCAGATGGGAACTTGTTTCAAATGTTTTCAAACCTTGAACGGGACGACGGTTGGTTTTTGCTCTTTGGTATGTTTAGGCAGATCTGAGACAAACCAAGTCTGAGGCGATTCGTTTATGGCGGGAATTAGATCCGACCTCCATTTGACTGACTACAAGGCTGCAAGTTTGTTTGTTTTAAGAATTATTTTTGGGCATTTTTGCCTTCATTGGATAATAAAGAGGACACAAGGGAACAGAGGTGGTATGACATACAACAAGGGTCTCTGGCTATGATCAAACTAGCTCCCAGGACCGCTCCAAGGCTGCAGGTTTGAGCTAAACAGCTCCCGTAGCCAGGAGCGCTTTGCATGCTGGGATGTTGATGAGTGAAATCAACCAATCAATCAAACCTTACTTGTAGAGCACCTTTCATGCAGGTTAGTGCAATTGACAAGCCAATAATGTAAACAGTAAAACAATCAAACCAAGTATGTTGTCTTCTTGAGCTTCTTCAGGGACCCTCTTCCTGACACAACTGACCAATGAGAGGAGAGAGCATTCTCACCTGGCTATTTCTCCTCATCTGATGCATTTTGGTTCGCTTGAATGTGTCTTTGTTTGAAAAGAAACTGAACCAACTGGAACCAAAGTTTACTGACTCATCCACTGATTTGGATCTCAACAAAACAGCTACAAGCTTCAAAAGGTAAAAGTTAAAAGGTTTTATTGTTAAGTTGAAAGTTTTTATTGGCCAGTGAGAAGATTGTAGATGTCTAGATTCCAGAAGTTGTTGTTTTAGCAAATGCTTTTCAAGTAAAAGCAAACTTGGTTGGCCGTCAGTCAGCATACATGATCAAACAGATGATAACTGTGTTCCTGAACGCCGGTCCAACACTTTTGTCTTGACTGGAAAATCTCAAACACTTGATGGATTGCTATGAATTTTTGCACAGACATTTATGATCCCAAGAGGACAAAGCTTATTGACAGTGGTGATCCTCTGACTTTTCCTCCTAATGCCACCATCAGGTTGACATTTGTGGCTCAGGCTGAAATCAATGGATTACCATGTACCGTTTGATCCATTTTGAACTTTGTTGGTCTCTCAGACTTTTCATTTAGTGCCGTCATCAGGTCATAAATGCAAAAGAGGCTGTAGAAAAGTAAAGAGAAAATACCTGAATGTATCTGTAAATTGTTCATTGCCAATGAACCAGCAGTGTCTAACTGTTTCCTTTGTTTTCCTACAACGTCCTCGTCTAGTGCTTCAAGTTAACATTAACTAGTTTTAACCACAGTTGTTTTTCTATGAGTCATGTGAGACTCAGGTCGTTAATCCCGGTCTCTGGTGTCGGTCCTGAACTTTGAACATCCACACACACCTACGACTTCTGCGCTGTACAAGAGCAACAACTTGCTTTTAACAATATGTTTGCATTACATCAGAGTGTTGGTTGTACACGTCCTCAGAACGCTCCGATAAATGCTCCATCCAATCTCCAAGATGCAGTTAGAGCCCATGAACAGTGGGAGATGCTGAATATCAGTAATGTCAGCAGACTCTGAACAAACCACAACAATGGTAGAAAACTCTGAAGGGAAAATGAGCTTCAACGATTTTCCTGCTGTGACTTTGAAATGAACAACACACGTAAACTCCTCGAGTGTCACCATGTACTTTATAAAAAAATGCATCATTCAGGACACATTTGACCCTTAGTGAACTTTTAATCCTTCAGGTACTCATGAAGTTTGGGCAAGTATGTGAAACACCCTATTAAAATTTACTGTATCAGTAAAAGCAAGTGGATCAAGAGTATAAGGATGTCACGCTGCTTGGATTATAAAAAAATAAACATTTACAGTGAATGTAACACAGGCAGCGGTTATGTTTCCTCTAAAACACACGTGGCGAAGCAGATTAATATATAAACGTACTGTAGCTTGGGAGTGACCGGAATTGGACGTGGTCCTCAGGGTTGACAACTACCATCATGAATAATTCATAACCACTGTGTGAGTCTTCATAATGTAATGCATGAATTATTGAGTGAGACATCTTTAACTTCTGTGGTACAATGTTAGTAAATGACAGAGACCTTTCCTATTTATTCATATGATCTCTTTAAACTTGGAGGAACATTGAACACTGAACTCACAGTTACGTCACGCCTTAAAAACCAGCAGCTCTGCTCCGATCTCTTATGTAACCGGCAACAACAGCGTCAGCATTTGAACATAGCTCGGGGGGGGGAGGCGGGGGGTGTTTATTTGTCTGTCTGGTTGCAGCACAGCAAACATCAAAACTCTCAAACATACAGACTGAGCTTTGATACAATTTGTGGTTTAACGCCTGGTATGGAGCCACCGTTTCTCAGAGATCTTTACCAACCACAGTTATGATGTCGTCCAGCATTTGTTCCACCTGTTTTTGATCTCTTAGGTTTAATGTTTCACATCCTGTTTCATGTGTAAACAAATCTCAGAAGAAACATTACAATCTCTGAGCTGTTTCGCAGGTCTTTCAATGCTCCTTCACATTACAGAGGCTGTTTTTTTTTGTTTTTTTTTAAAGGAATCGACTTGTTGCCAGCTGTGACTCATTTTAGCCACCGTGTGCCATGTGTGCCTAACGAACCTGTGAGTGTTGTTATATAATGCAGATTAGTTTCCAGCCCTGCAAATGTGTTCAAATGAGCTGATAATGTTGTTACTGGGTACTCTTTCTGTATTTCCCACACGTATGTTGTTCCATTTAGTTTTAAGAAAACACACTTTTGATAACTTATAGTCTCTGTATGAAGAGTGGAAACCCTGAAACATGATGGATGAAGGATGGATTGATGAAACTCCATCTTTTAATATCCAGTATGAGCAGGAGGAATGATTACAGCGAGGAAAAACCTTGTTCATGTTCGTATGAGCACTTGACTGCTGTTTTAAAGACACTTGAAAAATTGTGAAGCTATCCTTTAACGTGCCAACTCTCACCTTGTAAGTGTGTTCATGTCATTAAAGAAAGCACTGTGTGGGAGTCCGGTTCAGCTTGAAGGTTCTTACCATTAAAGGGGAATTTTTCCTCGCCGCTGTCGCCAAGTGCTGGTCGTGGGGGGATTGTCAGGTCTCTGTAAATTAAAGAGTACAGTCTTGACCGGTCTTTTGTTATGATTTATATAAATAAAACTGAATTGAATAGATATAGTTCTTTTAACGCATAGTGCCCAAAGTTTAAGGGTTCATATCATGTAATTGGAAGTCCTCATGTAGTGGAAAACCCTTCAATGACTGTCTGAAGTCTTGGACATCAGCAGAAGCTTCGTATCTTCTGTGATGAAGCCCTCCCAGACCTTCACCGCAGACACCTTCAGCACTCGATTGTTGTGGACTCTCTCGACCTTTTGTCTTCAGGAAGTAGAGTTCAGCTCTCAATCAGACTGAGATCCAGTGATTGACTCGGCCAGTCGAGGATATTCCACCTCTTCACCCTGAGTAGCTCTTTGTTTGCTTTGGCTGTATATTTAGCACGGTTGTCCTGCTGAATGATGAAATGTCATCCCGTGATGCATTTGTCTGAATGTGAGCACACAGAATGCTCCTGTATACCTCTGCATTCATCCCGTTGCTTCTGTCAGCATGAAATCATTAATAAATGCCAGCGTGCCAGTTCCACTGGCAGCCATACATGGCCAAGCTGTAACAGAAGCACCACTGTGTTTGACAGATGAGGTGCTCTGCTTTGGGTCCTGACTTGGCTTTTTTTATTTCATGAAGCACAGAGAAGAACAAAAAAATGTGTAACTGTCCAAATACTTAGTAACTAGACTTTATATAATATTATATTAAGATATTGCCATTCTTTGCATTCTTCACAAACATCTTTTCACACATAACATATTTTATTGTAAATATAAGTTGGTATAATTAGTTTGTTACACTATAAAAAGCCTGAACCATGGAAAACTGGACTGTGCTCTCTGTGTTTTGGGTGAACCGCTGTTCATTTCCTTTTTCCAACCATGAGTGGGGACAGTTTTTTAAAAAGCGTAACTATAATCGTCCCCTAACCATAACCCTGTGGTTATTGTTGCCATGTTGACGTGGGTGGCCTAACTTTAAGGAAGTAGTAACTTTAACCCACATCACATGTTCCTCTAAAGGCTTGATCCCACCAGGCGAATGTATGCCACTTTTGAGCTCAGACACAGAAACAGCATTGATTATCCGTTCAATTTTCAAAATTAAACTCCCCATGCAGACCCCTGATTACATATCAACAATAAACACAATTAAAAACAGACAAATAAGGAAGCCATTTAACAACGTAGGCTAACTTAACCGTAGTAGAAGAGCAAAAATCAAGGAAAATGACCAAATCAACAAGCTGAGCAAGTTAACAAAAGCTGGCATTTTAGGTGCCCTGCTACTGCAGTAATTACAGTAGCCTAAAAGCGCTTTATCAGCTCGGCGTAACTACAGCACTGTGCACGTAGCAGACGTCCATATAAGGAAATCCGTCACAAACTGACATCAGCTCGGGCTGAAAGTAGAAAAAAAACGTTGGAAACCGAGCGTTCAGAGCAACCTGAGGATTACTGCTACACACGTTTACCTTGTTATTTGACACGTCGGCCACTTTTACATGAACATTCAACATTGTAATATTATATATATGTCTGATAATAAGGAAAAGCATGATACCTCCCCTTTAACCACAGCGACGCCACGTCAAACCACATATCTACTTGTTTAATCTGGAGGACTTGTTGATAAGATCAGTAAAAACAATGGTCTTCATTTGACTGGAATTTTAAAAAAAGAAATTGAATCCCCCTTCGAGGTCTCTTCAGTCTTTAGTGAATCTCCCACCTTCGTTTTTTTTTTACTCCTCTCAGAAGCTGTAATCTTCACTCCGATCATGGCGGCAGATGAGGAACAAGGCTACTCGATAATTACAGATAAAGACACTTTGTGTGCGAGCGCTGATGGAGGCGTTAAATGTCAGCGGGGAACAAAGAGTACGAGTGATGCAAACAGCCTCTGGACTAATCATCAGATGGTTTGCAAGGGTAAATTTATCAAACCATCATAGTTTCCTTTCAACACAGCAGGAAAAAAAAAAAGCACACAAGCCGCCTTGATAACCTCACACACTGTCAAAGTGATTATCAAGATAAATGGATGGCTTTTATATTAAATATTACACATTGTGCAAGCTCTCAGATGACACACTGAGGCTGGAGAAAAACTGAGCTATTAAAGGACATCAGGTCAAAATAACAAACAGCTGAGGGACAATAACAGCACAATGTAATGCTGAAAGGGAATATTTTAACCTTTCACCCATGAAAAAGATGAATAATACGAATAATATGAAATAAAACTGGTTGCTTGTAGGCTGATTTTCTTATTTTAGGACAGAGCTGGTCTTTATGCTAAGCTAAGCTAAGCTAAGCTGTCACATGGGGGAGCAGCAGGAATGGACTCAGATAACAGAGATGAGGTAGACCCAAAAAACCTTTAATTCTGCCGTAGTCAAGGCGAGGCGAGGCAAAAAAACAAAAGGAACATGGACGACAACAACAAAGCCGAGTGATCCGACGAGGACAGAGCAGAAAACCAGGACTTCAACACAGAGACAAAACCAATGAGGGAAGAATGGGGAACAGGTGGAAACACTCAGAACAATCAGACTGAGACAAATGAGGTGACCTGAAACCAGAGGAGAGTTACCTTTCAAAATAAAACAGGAAATGTCAAGACAAAACATGGAGACAGGACAAAAACTTGATCTCAGCGCGGTGTGACGTAAGCTAATTAGCCTTCACACTTACCTAAACTTTCCACCCGAAATGAGTATTTATACCAAAATGTTGAACTGTTTCTTTAACTGCTTTTAAGTCATAAAATAAATTAAAAATAAATAGAAAGGGCTGGGTATCAATATTCTTGCCTATATTGGGAGGATAAATATGTTCTGTTGTAAAGTATATACAACTGCACAATTCATATGTGTTAAAGAAAAAAAAACAACAAATAATTAATGAAGACTAAGAATCTGACAGAAACATTTATTTATTTATTCATTTATTTATTTGTTTATTTGTCAGGGACGATGCAAAAAAACAGGACATGACACAGATGCATTGCATGTAGGATTTCGAGCCCTGGTTTGGCTTTTCTACTTAAAATAGGCATAAAATATTACTACTAGAAAATACATTAATTAAATAAAGCTCATAATAAATAGCGACATTTACATCACATAACTATCAATTTACATGTGTTGCACATGTGTGCACATGTGTATGTTCCTTAATTCATAGCGATAATGTAATATTTATCAGTATATGTGTCCATGTACATAATGCATGTATGTACATATGTATGTACCCGTTTGTCTATCTATGTGTACATGCACATGATCACAGGTCAATGATCGCAGGTTTGGTTTTGTTTCAGCCAATGTTTCAGCTTTTCATTAAATGTTTTCAGATCAGTTTGTGTTTTTATTTCTGTTGGTAGATGTATCTCCTCTTACTGAAAGAAGATGACTGACTGAAAGCAGCAATACAAACCTTCAAATCTATGAAGTGGAATTAGCTTTGAAACTGCATTTAGACATGTATCAATATAAATAAAAAGAACATAAAGCAACCGAATAATCACAAAATGAAGAGAGAGGGAGGAGTTGAACTGCGGCCCTGAACCATGATTTCTAAACTCTTGGCTCGGAGCGTAAATTGATTTTAGGGGAAACCTGATCGGCACTCAAACATCCGCTGACATCAGGTCGTCCATGACCTCATCACCCCACGGCAGCACCCCCCTGCACAGGAGTGGGGTGACGTCACCGCCTCATCTCCTGCTGTTGTGGCGGCTTTTCCCTCCCTCGTCCTCGCTGCTGTTCCTGTACCATCTGGCAGTAGTTAAAGATTAATATGCTGGAATCTCAGAGCTGCCGAGGAGCCCGAGAAGACGGGGAGGGTTGTTTTTATTTTTTTTTAAACCCGGGCTGCGGTGACATCAGTGATATCAGACTGGGCTGAAGACATCAGCACAACCAGAAAGATCAAGATAGAAAAGTTCACCAGGTTTAGATTCAGTGATCTCATGTCTCAGTGCACCCGCTGACCCCTAAACTTTACAGTACATCGCCACTGAAAACGCTGCTTCAGTAATGGCTTATAAAAGGCTGCTCGCTCCAATTAGCAGCCAAATTACCGTATATGTCCTTTCATTTAGTTGTTCCTCTTTATCAGTGCAGCTTATGTTTGGCATATGTTCTTGTTGATGTTTTAAATCGACTTCTATTTTAAGTGACTGATGTTTAAATAATGAAATCATAGAACTAGAAATAGAAATAGAAAGAAAAGCTTATGTTGCTTTAAAGGAATGGTTAGCCTAGCTTAGCATAAAGACTGGAAGCGGGGGGGAACAGCTAGCCTGGGCTCTGTCCAATGTTTTAGAAACACGTCTACCAGCACCTCTAAAGCAACACCATTAACATGTTGTACTTTGTTTGATCCGAACACAAACAGAAACATTAAAATGACAGATTTGTGGTTTTAGGGTTGAGTTGCATGCAGGAACTATTTCGTAATATAAAACACACACATTTGATGTTCTCACCGTCACTCTTGGAATAACTGTACATCCCGAAGTTATGACTTATTCTACTAAGATTTATAGTTCACAGGCTCCCTGAGGCCTGAATTGTTGAATCGATGAGGAAAGATGTGTCTGACTGATTTTTATTACTTTCTGAAACCAACAATTTGACGTTCAGACCCACTACATGTTCTGCATGTAAGTGAAAAACAAGCCAGGGGTTGACCTTCCAACTATGTCCGTCACTTTTCGCGTAAACAATTGAGTGCAACTCTATGAACGCCATGAAAGCCCTTAGAGGAACGGCCACGATGGACGCCACTAAATCCTGCACACTGGTCCTTTAAGTGCGACACAAACAGGTGTTGAGACCATAGACTGTATAAAAATATGGACGTAGTTACCGTGACGTCACCCGTTGGTTTCTGAAGAGCGGTTTTGAAGCTCAAAGCGAGCCGCTCCAGTCGTCGCCATCTTGGCAGTGCGTGACGCTGCCTAACTCCCGGCCAATCAAAAATGGGCAAAGAGTGGCTGAAACAAGCCACCTAGCGGCAGCCATGTCTCTCATTATGCAGAATTTTATGGCTTCATAACATTAAAACAGGTGAGTTATAAAATAATTCTCCCTCCGTACAATCGTCATGAATGGAGAAATTAGCTAAAGAGACCAAAACCGTTTTTTGTAAATTTTTGGTCTGCGGGGAACGACTCGCTGTTGGAGCCTCAAGTGGCCGTTAGAGGAACTGCAGCTTTTAGCACTTCCGCATTGGCTTCATTTTACAGCCCCGAAGGTTGCCGCTTGGTTGTGACACACGTCAAACACGTCAGCACACAGGCATCATGCAGACAGAAGCTTTTCTGAAGAGTTAATGTGTGTTTACGTTGGAAAATATTACGGGGGGGGCGTTCACACCGACAACTAGCAATGACGTTGTGTCATGGAGTCATATATGATCTTTTAGGCCGTCATTCTCAACCAGTGGGCCGCGGAGGCAATGGTGCTGCCAAATGGCTAGCCCTGTAACCACGGTTGTCCATGAGTCAGTGAGTGAATAATGACGATTGGTCAACTAACTTGCTCAAATCAGCATAACAGCATCATCACTAAAACTCCGCTATTCATTAGAGCTACAGACCATAACAACGCCAATAACAACAGTCACACTCCTCGGTGGATGACTGGTGGTTGTATGTGAACTTGGCAAACTTGTTTTTTTTCTGTTGTCATTTAACCGTAACGTTTGAAGATATAAAGTTTAAACACGGTGGTCCAAACTATCTGACGTCTCTGCTGGCTTCATTTTATGTGTTGCTTTGCTAGTGTGCTTCGTTTGTTTTGTTTAGGTCGTTGCTAAGGGTCGGTCTACTTGCTGGAGTAGTAAACAAGGCTTCATTACATAGGGTTCTGATTGTTTTCCAGGAATTAGTCATACCTCGTGTATTTCCATGGAAACGGAGATAACAAGCAGAACTCTTATTTTTGAAATGAACTGCCTCACAATATGGATCCATTTTATTTATATCCTTTATATTATTGGTAAATGTTGTATAATCACAATATTACACTTGACTATTGACGTCATATTTTGTTTTGTGTATTCTTTCATTTATTTGGGAAGGTGGAGAACTCCTGTTTTAGCTCAGCTGTTCTCACTATATTAACATATTAATTATCAGATTTGACGGGTGAAAAAGTGACTTGACGTTTTGTCTAAATCCCAAATCACAAAGAATTTGTTCTGCAGAATGGAAATAAAGCATTTTGTATTGAAGCCCTGCTGCTGTGTGTCCTCCCCCTCCCGCTGCTGCAGAAGCCTGCAGCTTGTAGATATGCACGAACAGACTCTGAGTTACTCTGATAAACTGCTTGATACCTGCAGTGCAGTGTTTAGGATTTAAACCCATCATGCATTGGGAGATATTACAGTCCCAAGAATGACTTGTTGCTGGTTTATTAGATTATTAGTATTTAATACCATTTAACTTGGGAAGTATGACTATTTTTTCTTTCTGAAACTTTATATCTGGTTGGAAGCTGACACATCATCAGTAATCAACTGTTATCACCCAGCTGCTTTTATTTTGGCGTCCAGAGCTGCAGCCGGTGTTTCTCCCACAGTCGCATCCAAATCAAACATCTGGTCAGAGATAAACGCTCAGTGCCAACTGAAATTAAATTACCTTTTTTGGTTCTGCAGCAGCAACACATCTGTTCTGTAAATCACCTGCGTTGAAAGAAAAAAGCAGAAACCAAAAGGGAGATATTTATGTTTTAACCTCGACACACACCCCTCCGGTCGGCTGAGACAAAAAGCAGCATTCCTGATGTTTCCCCCAGTCAGACCAAGAAATGTCATAAACCTGTGCAGCGTGGTGTAAACCCAACAGTGGACTTTACCACAGGAGTCCTCTGTTTGCTTCATGTTTCCAGCTGTGAGTCAGTTTCTTGTTCTGGAGTCACGTCGTCAAACTTAATGTGGAGGAAACCGACAGAAACGTCTTATTTCCATCATGTTTTCCATCGTCTGAGCTTTAACTGCTGCTCTTTTAATGACGTCATCTCGTCGTGTCTTCTTCTTCTTCTGCGGCGGTTTAACGGCACCAACCGTTTATCTCCTCATATTCCACAACAGGAGCGGATGGAAACATTTGCATTTTCTTTTGCTGATTTTTTCTGCAAATTCAGTTAAAAATTTGCTCTACATGTAGATAGAAGCCTGGCCGTCATTGATTTCCAGTCAAAGCTGATCATCAGTTGACTGTACTGGTAACTCAATAAGTATAGTATTTTATTTCTGCACACATTCTGCATTGAAAGGCGAAGCAGCCATGTTCAATCTGTGACTGAGCCGGACTGATAAGCTGAAGTAGAAATGAGGCCAGAGACGGATGTGTGGGCTGCAGAGCTGTTGTTCTGGTGGGTCGGGGCCTCTGGGACTTTGAGCTGAGTGTAATGCAGATAAAAAAGAAAAAAAAAAACACGCTGTTGTGTCAGAGCTCCCGGTGCGACTTCATTTTTGGTCCCCCGCAGCTTTAGCCTCAGCCAATTACCTCCCCCTGACGAGAAACTTTGGCTCCGAGCGAGAAGCCAAATGGATTGAAGGCTGGGACGGACGTATCGAGCTGCCGCCACAAACCTCATCTGCTTCTCTTTATCTGCACCTTCTCCCTCTGCGTCCTGAATGCTGCTCTGAACGAGGGTTTCTATAATTACTGCACGGCGACTGCGTAATTATTGAAGCATTAATATGAACCTAAGAGAAAATACCAGTGGTGACCTTTACTTATCCTAACATGACCAAATAAAGAAAAGGAATTTGTGTGAAATTGCATAATTACACCTACAGCGTCTGCCATGTTGAATCTCCAGTGACCACTTTTAAAAGAACTGAAACTCAACAAACCCCGCTGAAGCAAATATGCCTTTATTAGGTCTGACAGTGTGTTTAAATACAGGATCATTACTCTTGTTATGTTTCAATTAAGCAGTAAGTACAACTGCTTGTGTATAGAAGTAGACTGTATGTTTGTACTGTGATTGCTTTAACAGCCCTGAAATGTTCTCTGTGCCTTTCTGAAGAGATGATGTAACTCATAGTATTATCTAATCTCTACAGTCAAGGTTTAAAGCCGCTAATATTTTGATTCTTAGCAATACATCTCATGTTTTTGAATTGATCCACTAACAAGTGTTGTGTGTGAATCTGAAGGCTGATACATCTTAATCTTCTCTGCTCTAAACCTCTGTTGTTGTTTGGAAATGATTAATTAAAAAGACATCACTGAGCCGCTCCGCTGCGCTGAGTGACATGTCGCTTCATTACAATGAACACGTAACACTGTTTTGTTCACGGTCAGATTAACCTCGTTATAAGACGCCAGGTTGACAGTCATGTCAGAGAAATGTGGTGAAATCTTTGGGCGTCGATTTAAAACGTTGTCTAGATCTCACTGTGAGACTCAGGAGCTCCACCAACGACAGAGTCAGAAATTTAGGACCAAAGTAACGTCTCCCAGTAGGGCTGTGGTCAACCGAAGAAAACCTTGGTCGACTAAATTGGACATAATCTTCGACTAATCGATTAGTCACAGAGGGATAATGGGACAGGGTTTTGTCTGTTTAGCATCTTCAGGCTAGGCTAACCCATCGTTGCTAACTTTGGAGCTAACCTTCGCTTTTCCAGCACTTGGAGAAACAACAGACGTGACTTTTCATCATTTAACTGACACACTGTAGTCTGTGCTGTACATTTACTGCCAGACTGACAACTTACCGCTAACCTTTTCCTCTGCTCCACTCGTATCCACCGTCACTTTCTCTGCGTCCAACTCGCTATGCTAACATGCTACGCAATATTACTTAACAGAGCAACAACACAGCGGTTCACTCGCGTCCTGAACAGCTGCACAGACTCCCAAACGCTAAATATTTCTGAATGATGGATATTTGTTGTTAATTCTGGCATTAAAACATATTTTTTTGTCCTGGCGGGTTCTCGTTGATATAATTGTAGGAGAAACACTGATTCAGTAAACGTTCAGTACGTTTAGTAAACGCTCAGTAACCGTTGAGAACAGTCAGACCCAGAAGTCTCCGTTAGTTTGGAAGAGTCCAAAGTTGTGAAAACAGCGGGGGTGTTTTGTTAGTCTGTCCTCCCGCTGCAGGAAATAATGGATTAATCCCAGAAAGCTGCTGATGTTGCACTTTTCTCCTTATGAAAGTAACACAGAGATTATTCAACCATTGAGAATTTAGTTGGACGAGAGCATATTGACAAACTAATGGACCAGCAGACGACAGCTCTATCTCCCAGAGTCTGCTGTGACTTTCAGGACTGAGACGTTTTCAGATTGTTGAATGAATGAGGTGAAAATGGTGAAATCTTTCCCCCTGAGGCTCTGACTGGTGTGAAAGAGAATCAGCTGTGAGGAAACAGAACGAGAGGGGAAACAACAGTAACCGTCTTCCTGTGAGCTCAGTTTGCCGCTGGGTTTCTCTCTTTCGCTCCTCCGTCCTGCTGTCGTCATATTTTGCAGCTCTAATTGTACCAACCGTACTTCAGCGGGAGGTGAAGCCTCCTGGAGGTGTCAACATCCTGAACTTAGACTGACACAATAGAAAAGAGAGCTGAGGTCACTCTTTATGTGTTTTCTTTGATTTGCAACAGTTTTCTGGTTTATAAACTGAGATGCCACATTTCTTCTCCCCATATAAATCATTAACAGTTCATTTTTAAGT
This sequence comes from Euthynnus affinis, assembly GCA_029490765.1. Classification (NCBI taxonomy): domain Eukaryota; kingdom Metazoa; phylum Chordata; class Actinopteri; order Scombriformes; family Scombridae; genus Euthynnus; species Euthynnus affinis. The sequence continues at coordinate 2,068,991 of CM055847.1, forward strand.
TAATACACACTTACAGATCTCCTTATAGCTGCTTATAACTACATATCAGTGTGTTATAAACCATTTATTATAATGGATATGTACTGATTATTAATATTTCTACATGAAACATAATCTCCACATAGTTAAACAAGTCAAATTTTGACCAGTTTTTCAGAAAATGGATGTAAGAAGATGCGAGTTAATGTTTCTTTCCATCCACGTGGATCCCAGATTTATTTTTTAAACTGTAAATCATGTAAAGATATTCCAGTAGAACCCCATTTTTTTATTTTTATATTAAAAATAAACCAGGAAATGTGAAGAATATGTATCCTTTACTTGATAAAACCAAGAGTACTGAAAATGCTAATGATTGAAAGGTAATATTTATATCTGTGTAGTGACAGAAACTCCTCGTTCTTCTCTGTTTTTAATGATGAGTTACAGTTTGGTAATGATGTTGAGGCGGTAGCGGTAGCGGTGGCGGTTGGCGATGGCGTGCTCTCCAGCTCAGCAGGCCGTCCCTTCACCGTCGGCTTCTGGCTCTGATTACGCCGATTGAAGGAAGAGAAAGAAGAGGAGCCAACAAATAAAATGAAAAAAAAAAGCATCTATTTGAAAGGTTCGGGACTTTTAATGAAGAAGCTGGCAGACTTCTCGCATCTGTGACATAAAAGACTCCAATTAAAGAGCCTGAGAGCGAAGCTGACGACGCGCTGGGTAGCGGATTTCACCGACGCTAGCGACGGAGATCCAATTAGCTGTGTCAGGCGTGCACATAAAATCAAAGAGTGCTTATTAAGATATCATCTCCTCCGCTCCAAGAGTCTGAATCACTTGTTAGAAACTGCTGAGAAACAACAGCTTTTACAGAGGAAGCACCAGGAAACACTTCAGACTCTTGAACGTTTCCCAAAACGCTCCACAGTTCTCTCAGTCAGTCAATAAGTGATTGAACGTCTAAGTGGACTCTGGGTCTGTTTCTCCTCCGTCCGTCCGTCCGTCCGTTACTCTTTTGGGAAATCAATGTGACTGCTGATGGAAGGAAGCTTTTGTTGAGGCACTTCCTGTTGGGCTGTGAGCCTTCCTGCTCTCAGATGTTTTAGTGTTTTGGTGAAGAGACGGCGATGCTTCGAGCCCGTGATGAAGGCTAAAATTAAAAGCCCAAAAAATAAAACCTAGATTTTTTCAAACTGGAGGTTGAGTTTAATCTTCTTGTCTTTCTGATTGCACTTGTAGCTCGTCAGCTACTTGAGAACAGAGTCTCTAATCTTTGTAAATCAAGTGTCTTCCAAATGTTAAAATGTAAATGTAAACTGGCAAGCTGTACAGAGAACCCTGAATCATTAAATATGATTTGTTTGATATGTTTGCTACAAGAGAATAACTGTTATTGTCACTGAAGACGGCTGATGAAGCAGCTACCATCTACGTTACTTCATGACTGAAATAACACGCATGTTGTAATCATTCGATTTTCACAATTTAGACATTTTACACTTTGTGCAAAAGCTCTACAGCACAGAAATGATGCTTTTTAGTTTTAAACACTCAGTTAGTTGAAGGTTTGTCTGTCTGATAAAGTCGATACACATTTAGATAAATGGGAAATAAATAAATATCACTCAGTCACATCATCAGCGGCAGAAAGCCAGCATGACTGTGGAGGTTCAGGGGACGACCTGCCGCCCCGCAGCCAATCAATGACCAGCTACGAAAACAATACAGATAGGATAATATTTTATATTCTAATGGTCCAAATGGAAATGAGTAAAGACATCAAAATGAAGTAAAATAAAATAAATAAAATGATCTTAATGCAGAATGAATGTTCTGTTCTTCCTCGTCTTGGCTGCTGGTTTCTCCACATCCGTCCTGAGCGACCGCTTGTGATCGGATCTCACGGACATCATTTCTGTTCCTGAGCTCCGTCATGTTGAGCATCGACAGGACAGAAGATGCTATCCAGCTACGTTTAGCTTCTGAAGCAGACAAGCGAAAAGTGAATGTTTTCATTTCTACTCTAATCGTGGATTTGAGGAGGGAAACCGTTCAGTGGAAACAGGAAAAACAGGAAACAACAAGTTTTTAATTCACATTAAAAACAAAACAATTCATTTCTCCTGCTGTCAGTCAAGTTGAACATCTGTGGACGGAGGGTCATGTGACCGGTCTGCTGGAAAATAAAGGACGTCAGTGGAGTTGGCGGTCCTTCAGTGTGGCCCAGGATGCATTGCGTTTACTAAAAGAATGTGGACACATGTGGTCCAGACCGCCTCCCAATGTGGTCCTGAGTGATTGGATCTCAACCCGTCCTCAGTGCATCTGGGGTGCTTTAACACCTGTATTTAGGATGTTGTTGCTGTTGACAGTGTCACAATATCTCTGATGGTCACATGACTGATGCAGCTGCTCTGATGGATTCATAACCTCAAACTCTTCCTTTCACTCGCCGCACAGACGCAGCAGAGCGGGCAGGTCGCCTTTTACGGATGTTTTATTGGGTGTGTGGATGAAATCTCAGGAACGTTCACCGTCCTCGTGAACAGGTGACGTCCATCAGGCAGAAAACAGGAGATTTACTACAAGAGAGAGTTTTGAAAGAGTGAGGAGACGTCAGACAGATTTAGGAGGAGTTTCCACGAGGCCTGATGGACGCAGACGTTCATGCTCTGCAGGAAAAAGCTGCGTAGCCGCTCTGACAGAGGTCATATTTATTCCTTATCTGCGTCTGAACTCTGTGTTTTGGCACGACGGCAGCGGCGGCGGCGGCGGCGGCAGCTAATGGCTTTACTCCAGCTGTGTCAGCAGGGGAGCATCATCATCACTTCCTGTTTTGTAAACAGCCCTTTATCGACTGCGTGTCCGTTGTATAGAAATTCCTGCAAACACAATGACTTGATTCAGGTCCAAAGCTCTCAGACGTGTGCCTCCTCCTGCTGAGCTGATGTCCAGCTTTTTCACTAATTATTATTAATATTTGTAGAACTTATTCTTTAAATCTTATATTGTTTACTAGCTTGTCTTCTTCTTCTTCTGTGCCTTTGTTGGTGTGTTACTGCATTTCTACACAACTGGAAGAGTCAGATGAAGCTGGATTTTGCTAAAAAGTTCAAATTAATTGACACATTTCCTCTTTTTAATCTCTAATCGCAAAGACTAATAATTATCAAGGGAGCATTTATGTATATAAATGAATAACAGGAAGAAAATATTCTCATAATTTTAGATTTTTTTCCTCTGATGTCTGTATATTTATACTTACTCTTGTGTTTTGGGTGCTCAAAACATGCAGATTAGGTTCATCAGTGGCTCTAAATCAGCCGTATGTGTGAACGCTCGTCTCTCTCTCTACATGTCAGCGCTCTGATTGGCTGACAGCTTCTCCAGAGCGTCTCCCGCCTCTTGTATCGGCTGTGATTGGCTCCGGCTTCCAGGAGACAAACAGTAACGGGCTGATGGATGAAGATCAGCGCTTTCATCCTGCTGGTGATCTGGGAACCAGAAGGAACTCCCATTTTTCTCTTTCTGTTAAATTCCTGCAGTTTCTCTCCAGTCGTCTCTTGTTTCTGTTCATTAAGCAAGTTTTTAGTTTACATGTTTGGCTCAGGAGGCAGAGCCGGTCGTCCGTTAATCACAGGGTTGTATGTTCAGTCTCCAGCTCCTCCTGTCCACATTGGGCAAGTAACTGAACCCCAAATAGTTCCTGACGTTCAGGCCAGCACCTCTCATGATGGGCGAGTGAAGAGCTTTGGACAAAGATGCAGCTGTTTACCATTTATTTTATCCACAGTGTGAACACATCACACTCTTATCAAACTGTCTGTCGTGGTCGCTGGGAGCTGCCCAGTAAAAACACATTAGAGTGAAACCGAACCCGCTCGGATATCTATGATCAATACTTCTCAGGCGGAGACGTCTGACATCTCGGTGAGCGGCTGTAATCACTTTTGCTTTTCTCCTGTGAGTGCTGAAGGTAACCAGCATCAAAGCAAAGACCCACAACATCTTATTATCGTCTCAGAAAAGCCAAACACTCCGATGACACCCGAGCGACGAGCGCTTCCTCTTCCTGTGACGGCGCTGAGACTTCAAACCAGCCATGAAGTGAAACATGAAATGCTTCCATTCAGGCATAAATCCTGCCTTATTTCAGCTCATCAGGCTCAGATTTATTCTCTCTGGCGCTTCGTATTTCAGTCGGCGGCCTTTTTGTTACCGACCATCGTGAGCCGACAGATCTGTAACGTCACAGCTGCTCTGTGGAGTTTGTTACTCACCAAAATGCATCTTTATCCTTCACTCACTATAAAAATATAGTTCTTCCTGATCGGCAGGGATGTTCTTCCCAACAGCTGCTGACTCTTATTGTTTTTAAAGCCTTGAACGGCAGAGCTCTCTCCTCCAGACAGACTCTTTGTTGTGGATTTTCTGAGCTGATGTTTGCAGGTTCGGTTTCTTCTTCTTGTACTTTTAAAATGACACCAATTAACCAGCATGTTTTCCTGTTTATGTGGTTTTAAATATTAATTATCACACTTGTCTGAATCTTCTGTGAGGAAGTCAAAGTGTTTTTGACGTCTGAAGCTGAGCGGTGCAGCGTTAGAGATGAAAGAGAAGAAGAAGAAGAAGGAGGAAGACGAGGTACAAAAAGGAGATTAAGAACGATAATTACCTTTTCCTCTCAGCCTGTTTCCTGCCTGACCTTCGCTGTTCTCCTCCTTCACCTTCGCAGCTGCATGAAGGCTTAATTCTTTGATTTTTAAATGACAAGAGGGAATAAGAAGCCTCCGTCACATCTCAGGATTATTGTAAGAAGAGAAACTGATGACATCCACGTTCAGGTTCAGGTTCAGGTTCAGGTTCAGGTGGAGTCCTTTCATCTTCACTACTACTCACACCGTCTGTGGAAAAAAGTGCAGCGTGAAGTGGAAGCTGGTCTCCTTTCATCTCCACACTCAGGAAGTGCCGCCGGAGGAGAGAGGAGGGGGGAGAGGGGTCAGAGAGGTCAGAGGTCGTTGTTGGCTGTGTTTCGAGGTTCCTCCTGTAGGCGCTCTCTCTCTCGCTCTCTCTCTCTCTCTCTCTCTGTCTTTGTGCTCTTCCTGGTTTCAGGGTCGTGTCTGCACTCCGACCTGAACATCCTGTCACGTCAGGTCACCGCCAAAGACTGATCACGACATGCAGCCATTAATCAACTGGAGAAGCAAATACATTTATTTAGTTATTTATACAAATTGGAGTGTTTTATGCCTTAAAAGTGGATCCTTCAGTTTGTAAAGGTTTCAGATGAGAAGCTGTGGTCATTTTATCCAAATAATAATAAGTATTTATAACTTCTCAGTGATGCAAAGACCTGCTGAGAACGGTCTGAACTCGAGAGCAGGAAAGAAGTGCTTCTTCTTCAGCTCCTCAGACGTTCGTTCAAAGATCAACAATCATGGTTCATTTACCTGCTGGCTCTCTGCAAAGTTTTGATATATGATACAAAATTTTGGTCTCAGAGATTAAATACGACGTTTGTTGCTGCCGCTTTCGTGAAGTGAAGCTTTTTAATCGTTCAGAACGACAGCGCCGCAGCTTTTTAGCTCCTTATATGTACAGATAAATTTACCTTTTAATACATGTTACAGATTGGAAAACATAACTGGCTGCATCTCAATGCCAACTAAGTTATTTTTGCTTTTGAAAAGTCTCTGTATGAACCCAGTGAAAGGTTGAAACGTAGAGGTAAATATGTGTCCACTCCTCTTTTTATAGTTGCTATTCTTCTCATGACTGTGGGATCATGTGTTCAGCTCTTCAATAAGTCTATTTATGGCATCAGAAAGTGATGTTTTGACATTTGTGCAGCAGATCGTTCATTCAGGTCGGTTTACAGCCCAAAAACGCTGAGTCACCACTCAGAAAGCTACCACAGTGTCTTCTCTTTGAAATGGACCTTTAACCTCATGAACGGTTGGCAGATTTGTGTGTTTAGACATGTGGAGTATAAAGCCTTTCCTGGATGGATAAAGTTTAAAGTTTTAAGCCGGAGAAGGTTTGGTAGAGAACCAAGGGGAGTATTTTTAGATAGAGGAGGATAAATCACACACACATAAACAGAGGAGCATTTAAAGTGAGGTGATTAAGTTTCAGCAGACTGTAAACTCGTCTCGACGGCGACAGGGACGGATTTCTGAGCTCAGTATCAATCGGAAAAGAAAGCTTTTAAACCCCGGCTGCGGTTTCTGTGGTTTCACCGTTTCACTTCCTGCTCCAAGGTTATTAAAACCTGAAACAATAGAGGCGGTAGGACAGGAACGGCGGGCCAAGGGGGAATGTCATCACGCCTCTGGAGACTTCCTGAGGCTCCCGACACCACCGAGACACGGATCTGTGAGGAAGCCAAGAAAAGTCTGGATGCTCAGAAGACGCAGGAGCAGAGGAGCGGAGGGGTGTTTCTGAAAAACACTGATACACCTTTTCACCAAGAGATTCTAGGAACAAGAGGGGAAACAGTTTCTAAGAACAGAAACAATGCAGGTTATTCAGATTGTACGTTTTCCGTAACTAGGATAAGATCCCTCCCCTCCCACTTCTGAAATAAAACTTTAGTTCTCTCACAGCTTTAGTAAATGTGAAAACTTGAAAGATTTTTGTTTGAAACTGTGAGAAATGTGATCACAGTTTGACTGAATGAAGCCACATTCAGACAGGAAATAATTGAACTCCTCGTTCGTTCTGGGCGCCGTTTTAATGACAGGATCTGGTCTGGAGGGGGGTCCAGAACTCGCTCTCGGAGTCATAACAATAAGACATGAAACACATATTGATATCTTTCAGTGTGACTCTTCCCAAGGATATCATTATCTCTGATGTCCATCACCAGTAAATCTCCATAAATCCACAAAGTAATCCACTTCTAACGGAGACTACTTGTCAAAATATAAACAAATATCGGCTGAAACTGGGCTGAAATCTTGTTAAAACCACATTTTTTCATCATATTGGTTCCCAAATGAACATTAAACCTGTTTTTCTTGCTGTTTCATTCCTCCTATTCATACTGACCATTAGAAGATCCCTTCATGATGACCTTACACATACAAAAAATGTATTTAAAAGTTTATGTGAAGCTAATATGAAGCTCTGGCCTCAGCTCTGAAGTCCAACCCCTCCCATCTGAGAGAGCTGGATCTGAGTGGAAACAAGCTGCAGGATTCAGGAGTGAAGCTGCTGTGTGCATGTTACTGTTGTAGCTGCTGGAGGTGATGTATTTAAAAGTTTATCTGAAGCTAATATGAAGCTTCAGCGTCCAAATGAGTCAAATCCAGTAGATATCTTTCAACGTTACAGTCTTTTTAGTGGCAAAGTCCCTCTTTTTGTTTCTATACTTCCACCTGCAGCTCAACAGGGAAACACAAAGAGGAGAATTTGATGCTAAAAAGACTGTAAATGTGTCAGATATCCACTTGATATGACTAACTCAGACTGATGAAGCTGTATAAAAGCCTCACACACACTTTAAAATGACAGTGTGTCCTCCATCACTTCCATTGAAAGCACATTTGAAGGAGATCTTTTAATATCCAGTATGAACAGGAGGAATGATTACAGCCTGACGAGCAGGTAATGTTAAAGTTCCTCCCATCTCTCCTACAGACACTCAGTAAATTCAGTCCAGAGCTTTGTAACCTGAGAGCCTCTCGGTGTCATTTCACCTATAAATTCCATCAATATCATATTGATTTTGTCTGCTTGATACCAAATATCAGCTACCAGAGCTTCCTTCATCCTGAGGCTTAATGGATTTCTCTCAGCACAACAACAGAGTCAGAACAGCTGATGCTCGTAGAGAGGCCTTTCAGAACAACAACACACACACACACACACACACACACGAATCCCATTGATGTCTCCTCTGACAGATGAGTCAGTGTGATCCGCGGCGGTGGAGGTGGCAGCTAATCTCGCCTCCAGCTGTCTGAGGCGCTCCGGGTGGCGAACGGGCCGCACCGCAGGCTCACCGACACGTTATTGAATATTGTTTTTTTTTCTGTAGTTGTTTCACAAACAGACCGAAGGCTTGTGTCACCGAGAACAAACAGAAAAACTGAGGCAACGACAGAGACTATTCTTTTATTTGGATCTTTATTTTTGAAGTGGGATTGTCGGAGTGACGCTGCTGCTCGGCGTCGGGGTTTCAGTCAGGAAGTTTTGGCAGCGTTTTGATGTCTTTGTTACTCTAATGACTCTCAGTCCTGCTGTTAGTCTGTCATGCCAATCTGTCTGCTTTAAAAAGGAAACATCTTAGCCGAAAACCTCTTTGGAAGTCGACTTTGTTCTTCACTCAGCTGTGCAGCCGTTAATCTTTTCTTGTTTTTGTCTTCTTTTCTTCGCAGCAGAACGACACGTCTCGGTCGTCTTCGCTCTTCTGTTTTTTTTTATTACATCAGATTTGAAAGCCGACATGTGGATGGTGACGTTTCAGTCTTATAGAGAGCAGCACTGTGTTTCAACAGCTGTTCATAAATCCATCACTAAGTCTTTCCTAAGCTCTCAGTGACTACCAGCTCCTTTCAAAGTAGTGGTTTAATAAATCAGATTACACCATTAAGACTTAAAACTTTATGTAACGTGTAAAACAGTTGCTGTAACTGCTCAATCAGAAGCAGCCAGCTATGTAAACAGGAAGTCGATCACTCAATCAGTCAGTCAACAAAGACATGACAGACAACTATGTTGATAATTGACTGATGGTTTTGAGTCATTTCTCTTGTTCCAGCTTCTTAAATGTGAATATTTTCTGGTGTCTTTAGTCCTCTGTGACAGTAAACTGAAGATCTTTGGGTTAATTCATAATGAAAATAAAAGTTAATTGAAGCCGTCATCGTCTCCTTTTCTTTCTCTACACGTGTTAAACACAGAAGATGCGACATGTGGCTGAAGAACTTTTGACGGCAGTTGTATAAATCATTATATTTGTCCCAGCGTTGCCCTTTATAGTCTCTGTTTCTGCTTCATCACTGAAATCAAGTTCTTCAAAGCCGCTCTGCTGAAGTGGTCGTATCTTTCATTTTTCATGAGCTCTGACCTTTGAACTCTTAGTTTATCTGATGCTCAGGATGTTTTGTGCCAGTTCAAGTGTTGGACCTGCAACTTTGTCTGTCTGTTGCACCATGATGTAGATAAGACCTTCTTGAACCCTGACTCCTTCCTGTCTCTCCCGTCCAGTGATATTTGTCTGCTGCTCGCCGGACGTCTTCAGGAAGTTGATGGTCCAGTTCCGGCAGGCGGATCTTTCCCACGAGCAGTACGTCTTCTTCTACATCGACGTGTTCGGAGACAGTCTGAACTCCAAGCACGGGCAGCCGTGGGCCCGCGGAGACGAGGACGACGCCATCGCAAAGGAGGCCTTCCAGGTACGCGATCCAGGGAAAAGTTCATCCAATAAACCTGAATAAGGAAAGACCAACAGTAGACGCTGGTTTCTTTTAACCAGGACCACAAGCTTTTCCCTAAACTTGTATTTTTAGTTAACTAAACCAAACATTAAAGGATTCTGCACATTTCCAGGTCTATAATTATAATGTAATATCTTTGCATGACTTACAGTTAAAAACTCCTTATTTATCTCATACTGGCCCTAAATTATTAGACGAATTTGCAGCACTGAAACAAAACGGGATGAACAGAAGGAGATTTTTAAGAAGAGTCAAAAGCATCAGTCCAAACAGCAGCCTGATTTTTGTTCATGTTAAACAACCAGCTGATGCCTCGTTAACATTTTCCCCTTTAGTATTGCTATTATATTCGATATTGAACTGTTAATAATCAAGATCATTGGATTATAGTTGTAGATAATTACTGATAATATAAAATAAACAACTTGGTTTAGTGTGAGCTTTAAAGCACACATTGTGAAACTGTGCCTCCTCAAAAAACACCCCTGCTGTTAAAAGTGTGTTTTTTTTATTATGAATTCATGATGTTTTTTATTTTATGAATAAATAAGATGATGTTAAAGCTGCTGTTGGAGCTGCTGAGTAGTTTAAAATCAGTACAGATAAGTGTTACAGCTGTACTGTCAATAACTAATTATGACTGAAGGGGTGTTGCCGGGATGCACCTGTGTGGCTCCTCGTCTCCTCCAAAACACTTTTATTTTATTAATTAAAACAACAAATGCAGTGAAAGAAAATAAATAACACAATGAACAAGGACAAGAGTCGTTTTATGGATTCATAGAGGAACAAATCAGTTCTATATGTTGTTTAACCTCCTTTGTGAACATAATAAAGTTTTGCTTTTTACTCGTAAACTTGCACTCAGGAATATTTTTGGACATTTTGCCGTCAGAGTTATAAAGGAGTAAATGTTTCCACAATAACACAAAACATTCCTCCATATGGTTGATGATAGATCCTCAGAGACACATTGAAGGGATCAGAACATCCTCAGTGATGATCAGTGTCTGGGTGGTGGAGGCCGGAGGAAGCAGGATAAGCAGCCGCGGCGGTCGAAGGGTTAAACGGCGACTTGCTGCTCTGAGTGTTTGACGTCAGCCGGTCGCATAACTTGATTTCCCAGGTTCCTCTCTTGTCGCTGTCTGCATGCTTTTTTCTTCTTTTTTTTTAAATTTGAAATTGACTTTATTCTCTACTGACCCCCCCCCCCCCCCCCCCCCCACACACACACACACATTAACACACACACACACATTAACACACACACACACAGTATTCATTCGCCAGATAATTACTGGCTGCCTCTTTTCTGTTTGTCTGAGGTGTAAAAGAGCTGCACAGAAGAGAAGTTGGCTGATTTCCTCCTCCTCCTCCTCCTCCTCCTCCTCCTCATCATCATCACTCTTCATCTCTTTTTTTCTTTCTTTCTCTTTGCTCTGAAGTACTTTTTTTGTCCCTGGAGCTTCACACAGATGATCAGACTGCTGAAGAAACAGGAAAACACTTAACAAAGAAAAGACTTTGTGTTACGATAGCTCAAAGGCTTCTGATGATATCAAGATGATCCAAAAATCTTTTTGTAGTGAGAACTTTCATTTCTCTGGAGAAAAAACAGAGTTTCAACTGCTTTATTTTGGACTGATTAGTATTTTCCCAACATGCTGATAAAAAAGCGATGCACCTATATTACAGTTTTTATGGTTACCACACTCACACTGAGATAAAAACACTAACAGGCAGCAGATGAGGATCTTTTTATGTCCGTCTGTGAAGCTACATCACTGTTTTTAATGCTTTATAGTATCAGAAATGTTCCAAATGTCTTGTGTTTTGGTTGAATATTTTGCAGATTGCTGTCGTATGAATACGTGTTTGAACGTAGACTGAAGGGTTTTGGAAGCGAAGGTGTAAACATGTGAAATGTGTTGCAGGTCCACAGAGTTTTGTTGTTTGTTTTTGTTTGAGGGAGAAAAGTGTTGAAGAACATTTCTGTGTGGAAAAAAAATGCAAATGAGTCTCAGTTTGGTTCATAATTGTTGACTGTGTGAGGAGTTTTGAAGATGTTGAACTTATTGTTATTGTTGTGATTGATGTTTCTGAAACTGGAGGCTTCGAACAACCAGCCAACCAGACCTTCAGTGCAAAGTGCAAAAAGGCTGAAGTAAAACTGAATATAGATTAGATCATTTCTTTAAATACCGGCTAAGACTTCACTTCAATGTAAAAATACTGAATTACAAGCAAAAGTGCTTCATTTAAATCCTACTTAACTAAAAACACATAAGTATTATCAGCTATTTGTTTTGCTGTGACTGACATATTAAATACAATTATTAATACTGAAGCATCAGTGTTAGAGCAGCATGTTACTGTTGTAGCTGCTGGAGGTGGAGCTAGTTTACACTACTTTATATACAGTTAGCTAGTTTAGTCCACTGGTTCCCAACCTAGGTGTCGGGGCCCCTCCGAAGGGTCAGCAGATAAATCTGAGGGGTCGTGAGATGATTAATGGGAGAGGAAAGAAGAAAAAACAAAGTTCTGATACACAAATAAGTTTTCAGTTTCTGGACTTTTTCTCTAATCTTTGATTTTTGCTGAAATGTGACGTTTCTGAAGGTCTTATCAGTCTGCAGCAGCTGCTCCTCTGAATCCTGCAGGTTGTTGTTATTCAGGATCAACCTGCTGAGATCTACCTTCTACTCACTGTTACTGTTTACAAGAGGAAAGAAGAAGAAACAACGTTCTGATATCTTTGATTTTTGATGAAATATTGGATCATTTGAACATTTATTGAAATGAAAGCATGTGAGAAGTTTAGAGGGAAAAATCACTATTTGGTGGAGCTGTTAACAACTCATAGACATGTGAAATGTGACCCCGACTACACACTGCTTTTTGTAAGACGTCAAAAGCCAAAAAGGTTGGAAACCACTGGTTTCATCTTTAACAATGTGTTGTATTTTAAAAGCTTGTTATATTATCCATTGTGTCAAATCTTCATGTGAAAAGTAACTAAAGCTGTCAAATAAATGTAGTGGAGTAGAAAGTACAATATTTCTAGTTAGTTTAGTAAATGTACTTAGTTATTTTCCACCACTGCTGTCCAGTTTATGTGTTTTATAATAAGGAACATGAGCTCAGTCTTTACTGAACATGTGTGTGAAAACAGTGAGTTATCATTCGGGCTGCGAGCCGGCGGGGGAGAGAGAGAGAGAGAGTGAGTGTTCAGCTGGATGAATCGCCGTCTGCCTCGGTAAATAAAGATTAAATAAAAATGAAGGATGAGCCGAGCCGCGACACGGATGACTGGTCACCGAGACAAAAGACAACAGGAGGAGCTGCACTCGAATAACACGCGTGTGTTTATAGAGAGGCAGCAGGTTGACGGAGTGAAGCAACAGTCAGACGCTTTCTCACAGGAAAAGATTTCACAACGTTCGAGTTTAGAAACACAAACACAGAGAGAGAGAGAGAGAGAGAGAGAGAGGCTGATTAATACCAGAGCTACAGATCCTCAACCTGGGAAGAAATTTGTTCCTTCAAATTGATTTATTTTAAACAGGAACAGTTGATTCACATTTAATCAAATCACACAAGTGTTACTCATACTGCTGATTAAATAATTATATAATTGAAATGAATCACTTCCTGTGTGATCTGTGTGTTACGTCTGCCTGCAAACCAGATGACCTTCAGGATAACAATTAAGTTGAAAGTTAACTTTAGATTCAGAGAATTGATGGCAGACGTTTCTCATTCTTCTTTCTGACATGTTAAAATGTTAATAAATAGAAATAATCACAGATAGAGAATGAAATAAACTGGGGAGGACCTGGTAGCTTAATGATAATCTCTCTACAGGTGAGACAGCTGTCAATCACAGCTGTCAATCACAGCTGTCAATCAACGCCCACACAGCAGACATCAAAGCTACCGGAAGTCTTCAAATCTTTATAAACGGAGCAATAAATTTCAGCACATTTATTAGAGGAGTGACTCGTTTATTGACTCGGTATTTCTAGAGATTGTTGGAGCATCTAGCGGCCATCTTGAAAGTAGAAAAGCAACAATTAGTCGATGAATTGATTAGTCGATCGTCCTGAAAATGCATCTGCAACTTGATTTTTTTCTGAGCCGATGTTGGCAGTTTCGGTTGAACGAGAGGAACAGACGAGAAGTTTGTTGTAATCTGAAGTGGTTCATCAGTTTCAAATCATAAATCTGTGACCTCTAGTTATGTTTATATCTCAGGTCTTTGTCTTCTTTCGTCTGACAGTGGTCTGAACTCTGGCCTTGGTTTCAAAACAACACATGATGCACATCTTCTGTTTGAGAGGACAGAAAGTACAGCTTGACCTCTTGAACTCTGTCACCCTTTACTTATGGAAATTTCCATCACACAAGTATTTGACAAATATTTTATGGTTTCAACTTCTCAAATACGAAGACTTGCTGTTTTTTTAAATTAAATATCTCAACATTTTAGACATTTTAGAAATCTCTGTTCCCTTCATTCATTCATTGACATTATTCACCAACTGACTAATCAAGATAATTATCAGCAGATTAATCGATTATTAGTTGCAGCTCTGTTATATTTGACCCAACTGATGTGGAGTAAACTTGGGTTTCAGCCCAGTTTGTAATCCAGTGTTGCGTTTAATGGTATCCACTGGTCTAAGTGGGGAAACACAGCATTGGTGTGAACCTGTTTATACCTCCATATATATCTATATAAACACCACAGAGCCTCGACTCCACTTCCTGTTTCCCTTCCAACTGCACTTATAGAACACGAGGAAGCGAGTTTTCCACCGGCTGAACTTCGGATTCAATCTGGCGTTAAAGACAACATGTTTACTTGTTTGGAAGTATCTATAACAACAGGCACAACAACAACAACATCTTTATCGATCGTATGACATGAATGCTCTTCCTGTTTTCAGAGCGTGAAGATCCTGACGTACCGAGAGCCTCAGAACCCCGAGTACAGAGAGTTTGTCAACAACCTGAAGACGGACGCCAGGAAAATGTTCAACTACACCATCGAGGACTCGCTGGTGAGAAGCGTCTCTGTGGTTTGGAAGTGTGAGCATGAATACGCAAAAACATTTTAAGGTCCAGTGAAATGAAAATGTAGTTTGTCATCGCCCTGGAGGGAAGGGATGGAAGTATCCGTCCGCCAGAACATTCGGTCCAGAAGGGCAAATTTTATTTACTGCACAAAGACAAGAGTCAAATCTGGAAGAAACAGTCAGATCCTTTACTGTTTAATACATATTAATATGTAAATAAAAGTATAGAAGTAACTCCAAGTGATAAAGTACGTAAAGTGGAGCTACTTTATTAAGATAAGATAAATTATAGATCAATCTGAGAGGTCTTCAGATGGCAGATTGGGTGGGAAAGAAGTAAAAAAAACATAATTCTGCTACGTAAAAGTGGATTTATTTTCCAGAACTTTGCTTTAATACCTCTCTGGACCTCAAACAGTCACTTATTTGAAACCATGTGATGGTAAATGTCATGGTCTATCAGGACTTTTGAATTTTTGAGACACTTGTTCCTGCCCTCTTGTCTCCAGTGTTTTACCTTCCCTGTCTTATGTGTGCTTGGTTTTGCTTTTTTGTTTCCCCTGTGTGTTCCTCTGTGTTTGTGTTTTATTTTGAAATTCCCTGCTACCTTGTGTCTGGTCACTTTACTTCCTGTGTTTCATTAGTTCATGTGTCTCACCTGTGTCTTGTTCCCCTCACCTGTGCTTCATTTGTAATCACTGCCTGTGTATGTATAGCCCTGGTTGTGCTTCCCTTGGTTTCTCCCTGCTGTTGTTCCTTCTGTTTTGTAAGTTGCCGCTCCGTCTTTAGAATAAACTTCACCACCACACATCCTGTCTGCATGTAGCTTTGCATCTGGGTCCACCTGTTCCTCCACACCTCAGCATCCTGACAGTAAATGTGTCTTTAATGGAGTTGCAAACAGCTCATAGACACAAATACACACTGATTTTTTTTATAAAGGGCCACAAAGCATTTAATCTTTAACAACGCAGTGTCATTTATAAGCTCATCAGTGTGTTAATTATGTCAAATCTTTAACTGAAAAGTAACTAAAGCTGTCAGATAAATGTAGAGTAAAAAATTTTTCCTTCTGAAGAAACTCCATTTTATTTATTTAAAGTGTAGAATCACCATGAGACATGATCCCAACACACTTCACAGTTAAAGAGAAACAACACACAACAATCAGTTTACAATAAGAAGAATTAAAGTGGAACAACCACATTAGGACATTAATGTTTAATAGATGTTAAAAGGTGATAGAGCCAGTTATGTTTCAGGGGAGGTTGTAATGTAATGACCTGACTTTAGTAAATGTACTTTCATCCACTCACTGATGTGTTCAGTTTACTTTGCTGGAAGAATATCGAGCACTTTGTTCACTTGCTGGTAAATTTAGCTTCTTCCTCACTTTTCTGGATCTGGACGGACAAACGTCACGTCTCAGGTCTCTTCACCGCCGGCCGACAAAGACAAATATGTTTCAATAAAAATAAAGGAAATGAGGAAATTAAACATAATGACAATTTCCACTCTGGAAAATATCAATAATCTATAGATGGAAAAACAAAAAAGAAGACATTATTATGCAAATGTGTAATAAGTGTTTGTCAGAGATAATTTAGTCTGCTGATCTTATCCTGTCGCTTTATCTGCACACACACACACACACACACACACACGCACACACACACACACACTCACACACACTCACACACACACACACACACTCACACACACACACACACACACACACGTAAAAAAAAACAAACAAAAGAGGATAAAAAATTGTTCAAATGTTCAACAGCTTCACAACTCTTCCTCCTGATAACAGCTGTTATTATCACCTGCAAAAACAATAACAAACCCCTCTGGAGGCCACACACACTCTGCTGTTGTTGTTGTTGTTGTTGTTGTTTATTTATTTACTGCGAGATCCAGAGGTCAACTAGCGTCTATTATCTGGGGATTTTTCCAAGAAGTGGTGAAATAAACGCTTTCAGAAATGATTTATTGAGCGCAGAGACTCACCTGATTGGACCCAGGTGTGATTTCAAAGTAAAGTTCTTTATTTATTTATCTATTTATGCCGCGGACAAAAGCAAAAAAAAGTGAAGTTACACTCTGACATTTCCTTTGAACATTTTAAAAAGCTGTTTTTATGTATTTAATCCAGTTTATAATTGATTTTAACGTGTCTGTCGATGCTTAAACTGATCTCAGAGACTTCCTGTTTAAATAAAAGCTTTTAAATCAAATGTACTGTATGTATAAGGACGAGACATTAATCAACATTTCTGTAAGTAATAATAACTTTATTAATAAAGCACCTTTCAAAATCTACAAAGTACTTTACGGTAAAAACAACAAAGTCCAAAAACAGAAAAGATAAAAACATGATAAAATAATTAATTTTTAATCTCAGAGACAACAAGACACTGTAAAAACAACAAGAAGCAACAAGATAAATGTTTCTGAGCGTGTTTATGAGAATTATATCCTTTTGTTGCATGTCACCTATATTTCCTGTCTGCATGGTCACTGCCCACTGTCTAATAAAGGCATAAAAGCCAAAAAATAATCTAGATTTTTTCATTTTTTCCCCCCATATACATATAAAAATGGACGACTGTACAGTTTGGACGCTCCTTCCCATTCACTTCAATGAGAAAGTGTCTCATAAACAGAAACAATCAGTCTGTCAATGGACTAAATGTTGAATGTTTTTCTTAAATATATCCACTGAAACACAAACAGACTGATTCCAGCAGCAGATTTCAACTATCTATCAGTTATAATATAAACTCAGTGAACTCTTTAATCCAACACAGCAGCTCTGACATGAACTTTTATTGACGCTCATACATCTTCAGTTTTTGTTGACATTGTCAGAAAGGTGATAATCTAACTTTATATTTATTATTAAGGTGCTGCTGCTGTGCTGGAGTGTGTTATCTTTACAAAGTGTTCCTGATATGTTGCCCCCTCCTCTTGTGTGTTAATGACACACATGTAATAAATATTATGATGGAGGAATGTCAACAAACACTGAAGATGATAGAGCAGTTTATTGCAGAGCTGCTGTATTAGATCACACACACGGTTAAATACCGTAATGTCCTGAATATAACAACCCTGACTGTAAATCAGTCCCCCACTTCTTGTCGATACAACACACACTAGTTCCCCTGAGAGTCTGTTAATCTAAAGAGAAGTGAAGTGAAATAATAGAAATAAAGCAGAACTTTAATCCTTTTTACCTTTTTTAAAGTCTTTAAAGTCTCCAGGCTCTGCATTCACCCAATATAGTAAGTAAATCAGTTCTGCACATGGGATATGTTGACTAGAAAACAACATAGACAACCACCAGATTAATCCTCTTTTGATTAAAGAATCTTTTGATCAATGTGTTTTGGGTTTTTTGTAAAAGTTTAATGAAATTAAACAGGAGAGATCATTAAATCCTGCAACAAAAAACCACCAAACGCGACCACAGGAGCAGAAAAGATGTTTCCTGTGTTAAAGAAACAGAACAGCAGCTGCAGAGAACGTAATATTTTGCTAATTTAACACTTTGCATGACAGTAAAAGAGCGTTTTTAATGATGCTTCTCTCAGAGAGCAGGTTTGTTCCTCTGCAGCCTCGCTGGGAAACAGAAACAGAGAGGAAAGAGAGGTCACATCTGACTGAAAATGATACCTACATATAAAAAAAAGGATGACTTAATGTTGACAGAAATAAAAAAAAAATATTCAAATAAATCCTGGTATTTCCTGCAGGTGTGTGAGGTCATGGCTGGAAGGACACACCGCCGCTGTGAGGTGTGACTGTGTGATGAACGTAATGAAACACGTTAGCGACTGTTTAGCTGTCAGATGTTAAACCTGAACGCAGGAACCAGAATCCAGATGTTGAGATGACGTACAGCCACAAAAAAAAAAAAAAAAAAGCATCTGCTTGTGTTTCTAAAAAACAGATGTGGAGCCTCATGGAGCTGCGTGGTTTGATAGAGCGATCGGAGGGTGTTATAAGTGCAGAGATGAAAGATAATCTAGTAATAAAACACAGTTTATTATCACTGATTGTGTTATTGCTCCACTCAAAGACACATTTATCAACTTAAGGAGTTAAATTTACAGCAGCTGGAAGCCTTGTTTGCATCTTACGGCTTTATGTCCATAAAATAATGTGCAGGGAGAAGAAAAAAAGTATAAATCTGATGGAGCTAAGCTAGCAGTCTTCGTGCTAAGCTAAAGGCTACAATCTGCTAGTAGCTGCTAAATATGGATCACCAGGCACTTTCCTTAATGCTGTAATACATCTAAACATATTACAGGACTCCAGTTCGTCCCTTATCAGGCACCGTGTGTGTGTGTGTGTGTGTTTTAGTGTGTGTGTGTTAAGTAGGCAGGTTGTCTGGCAGTTTTGTGAAGCCAGTTAATCAGCAGCAGACAGACAGCTGAGGGAAGCTAATGTGGTTAACAGCACAACATTACACACACACACACACACACACACTGTCACACACGCAGTATAATAAGATATCACTCCAGCGGTCCCTGTGGAGAAACAGGATACATCAGAAGAAACAAACAGATGGCAGCGAACACGACAGGATCAACAATAACGTCATAATTCATCTGTTTGTTTTAAGTCTGAAATACTGAAGCGGATCCAAACACCGGACTGATCTACTAACAAGAACATCTTATTCCTCTGTGACTCAGAGCTCCAAAAACTATTAATAACGGTAAAGTTGCAACGATAAGTTGATCGGCAAATGAATTAATTGGCAAACATTTTGGTAATCGATTGATTCAAAAGTCTGTTTTCAAGTAAAAATGACAAACATCTGATGGTTTCAAGCTCTAAAATGACTTATAAAATGTCTTAATCAACCAGACGTCACCAGACTAGTTCATAAATGTGGATTATTCTGGAACTTCCAAGAGGTTTTTAACGAGCGCAAACCTGAAACCAGTCAGAGCAATAAGACGTGTTGACGTAGCGCTGAGCGATACACGTGAAAGATGGGCGGTGCTTCGTTTGTTTTCAAGAAGGACAAAATGGCGGTCTGGTCGCAAACTTTCTCATATTACGGTTAAACATCTGAGGCGGGAAACAGAAGCTCGAGTCGGCTCTGCTTAGTTTGGCAGTTTCATCTGATTTTCGTGACAAAATGGCCGAACCCGTTTTTCCCCCCCAAAAAAGAGACGTCTGTAAACCAGTGACATTTTTTGTTTGAGTGTCTCAACCCTCAAATGACAGAATTTGATCCTTTCGGTCTGATCGCAGTTCAAAAGTCTAGAAGAGCCGCATGATTGAATCGTTTTATGCCCGTTCAAGTTTGGCTAAACCAGAAGTTAGCCGTCTCAGCCGGGGGAAGTCTCTACTGAGCATGCTCCATGGACGCATTGGGCCGACAGAGCGTCATCTCTTTGAGGGGAAGTGGCTTTCATAGGAACGAACGTGGCCTCACCTCCAACGCCGCATCCACTTCTTTTCATACATCTATGGTCACGCTGGACGGACTTCTGCAGACAGTCTCGGATCCTGTTCTGCAACGTTGACCAATGACAGTGCGGTATCCCCACGTGGGCCCACGCGGGGCCAGACGGATCTGCCAGAGCAAATAAAACCTGAGCTCAGCAGATTCAGTCTCCAGGTTTGGTCTTAACATTTGAGCAAAGTAAATTGAATATCTTTGGGTTTTCGACAGTTCTTTGGACAAAACGAGACGTTGGGCCGTTTGGACTTTATAACCAACATTTTTCACAGTTTTCTGATGTTTTATAGACAACATGTCAGAGAGACACACTGCTGCACTGTAGTTTATTTTGACTCAATCCCACACACACGCCACAGCTGCTGCCAGAAATACTCACCAGAGCACCCAGTGTGGATTCATCCGCCGCTGAAAGTAGTCCCCAAACGAATGCACTATTCCCTCCAATAACCAGCTGTTTCTGGGAATTATTGAGACTTTTAATAACTATTTATTGTGTTTGTGAGGCTGTTTTTCAGTTAGAAACAAAGGACTCGAGTGTGGAAGTCAGAAAGTATCGAGAGACGTTGTTGGTTTTGGTCTCTTCATGGGATTTGTTGACGTTGGAAAAAGATCTTTAAACTATAGATTATCTTTGACTGGACTAGCAGGTGGAATCAGAGAAGCTTTTTCTCTGTAATTTATGTTTCACTTTTGGAAAACTGTGGAAATATTTTCCTTTTCAGATCCTCCTTTTTTTTTTTTTTTTTTTTTTTAAATTGTATTTTTCTGTGTTTTTTTGGTGTTTTTCCACCTGCGGCTCTCTGCAGCCTCATTAAACCTAATCAGACAGCAGCCATGACATAACCAGCAACAGTCCTGTAATTTCCAGCCTTTTATTTTTAACCATTAACCAGGACTTAATGATGTTTTCTCACAGCTTCAAGCCAGCAAATGTTGATTTTTTTTTTTTTAAGCACCACATTATTTTAATTTAATGCCCATTATTCTTTGTCCGTTACGCTCAGAATACCTTCAAGTCTGTTTCCTTAAAGTCCAAATTAAATCACATTTAATTATCCTTCTTTGCAGTGAAGAACAATGTATTTGAACAGGATTTGCTGGCATCATTTTGTCCATTAAGTTCCTGCTGTTGACTCTACAAAACCCCGAGTATCAGAGGGCATTATGGGTCGACTGTCAGTGCTGGAGGGACGGCCATTAAACTTTGTTTTTTAGTGGACTGTTTTTGTCCTTCCAGTACGACTGAGTGACATTAATACCAGCTGTTAATGGTCACTGTTTCAAATGTAATTAAACTGTAATTAGTGTCTGTTTTAGAGCTCAGACCTGCTCCCTCAGCGGCGCTCATTAAACTGCGTCAGTACTGAGTTATTCAGACTCTGAAATATGTGATGAAAGGTTGTAATAACAGCGTAAACTAACTATGATTTAACAGGGATTTTGTTGTGTTTCCTGTCTTCCAGATGAACATCATCGCCGGGGGTTTCTACGACGGCCTGATGCTCTACACTCACGCTCTGAACGAGACCATGTCGGCGTCCGACGGTCGGCCGCCGGGGAAGGTCGTCACCAGGAGGATGTGGAATCGAACCTTCCACGGTCAGTGCACGATGTAAAGACGGTTTAAACTCACACACTGCACCTTTCTGCACGACCAGAACATGATCATTAGCACAGAAGAAACTTGAGTGCGAGGAGAAGAGTTGAAGTTTGAGCGCGAGCAACATTGTATCCGAGTGCGAGCACACAGTTTGAGCACAAGCGGAGCAAATCTGAACGCAAGCAGAGGCTGTTTGAGTGCGAGGGAAGGGTTCTGAGGGACAAATTACAAAACTTGAACGTAGAATCAATTAAGTATGCTCTCAAAGTTATATACCACGCTCTTGAATAAAGATAGGGAAAAAACTCCATACATCCTCAACACAGTGTCGCCAAAAAGAGACAAAGGTAGCGTTGTGTAAATCCTCTATGAACAGAAGAACAGAAGAAAATCACAGTTTTATATGACAGCATGTAAAATATGCTCCAATAATATTAAAACAAGTTCTCTATATTTAAAACTGCAGCAGTCATGTTGGGAAATCGTATGATGGAACCGGCCAACTGCAAACCAGAGGTGTTTCTAGGTTTTAAATTGTCCAGACAGCTGTGATGGATTCGGCTTTATTACACAACTATTTCACTCCATAAACCTGGAGTCTGTGTGTAAAAGTGACCGGCTGACCTGTCGGATGTGTTGAAGGAACACAGAGCATTACTTATTGTTAGAGCCTGACTGATCCGGTTGGCGCGTCGGCAGAATTTAATCAAGAAGTTACCGCTGCTTTGCCTCAAGTGTAAATGTTCACAGCACCTCTCTTTAATTCTGGAGACGCACTTATTGTTTCAGCTGCCGTGTGACGGTTTCTAATAAACTCAGAGGACGTTAATTAGTCGGACATTTATCTAACCTGTTACAGACCTCTATGAATCACACTGATAGCTGTAGTTTGACCAACGTTTAATAGACGGTTTCTGCTCTCTACAGTTTGTTTTTATTGATCTCGCTGCTGAGATGTAGAATAAATGCATGCGTCTCGTCGTGTGCAGCGTTGTATTAGCGTCCCCTTCCATCTGGATATATCACGACCAAAGATATTTGGAGCTTCTCTGAACTGCCAGATCATTGATCGATCAGGTAATTAATCAGGCATCATGACCTCAAACTGCACGCCAACCAATCTGGCAGAAACTCATCTGGAGGCGTCCGATTCAGGGTTAAAATCTTTTAGTTCTGTTTATGTTATCCTTCCGTAACAATTGATTAACGTCGACTCTCTGTAAACACCTCAGTCATGACGTCACGGTTTCACTTCTGAATTTGTTTTAAAAAAGTTTGCAGGGTTAGGGTTGGGGTTGGGGTTGGGAGTTCGGGATAGGCTAAATAGCACAGGCCTACTGACGGGACCCACCAAAGACCAGAGGGGGAGGTTGCTACAAGTCCCTCCATGAGGGACCAAGGACCCAAGTGGAGGGGGCAGAGGTAGGAGAGCCGAGAGAACAGGAGAATAAAAATAAAAAAATACAAATAAAAAAATTTAAAAAATGGGTTGGGAGGGTTAGGGTGAGAGAGGGACCTATGGTTAGGGTTAGGGTTAGGTTGGGGTTCAGGGTTCAGGGTTCAGGGTTCAAGGTTCTTGTTTGGATTATTTTGCACTGGCCTACGGACGGATAGCGGGAAGAGAGAAACGGTAGGTGGTGGCTATCTGATCAACACCAGCAGCCAATTGGCTCACATGATTAAGTTGAGCTTCCCCCCATGCACAGGAGCCAGATTCGAGATCCACCCGATGGCCAGCGGTAGCAGGTGAGGTTTAAAGTGCATGGGGGAGATGGATATGGAGCAGAGGAAAAGGTTTGCAGGGTTGGGGTTCAGGGTTCAGGGTTAGGGTTAGGTTGGGGTTGGGGCACTGTCAACAGTTTCACTTAACAATCAGTTGATTATCTGATAGTAAGAAACAACTGATCTGATAACCGTTTCATCATTCAAGTAATATTTTCTAGAAGAAATACCGAATATTCGCTGGTATTTTCTGCTTTTTTCTCTGTTATGTAACATTGTAGAAACATAATTTCCACTTTCATTAAAACATTTAGACTAATAAATAATTTCTATTGTTTATAAGACTTTCTAATCATAACCTGAATT
Source organism: Euthynnus affinis (assembly GCA_029490765.1). NCBI lineage: Eukaryota > Metazoa > Chordata > Actinopteri > Scombriformes > Scombridae > Euthynnus > Euthynnus affinis. Next base: position 2,092,673 of record CM055847.1, read on the forward strand.
AATGAATAATGAATTTATAATACAGATGCAAATAAATAAAATAAACACATGCAGCTCATCGTATATGACTGTAAACTTTGAGTTTTGACATCTGCAGACGTCTCTGCAGCTGTGACGGGAGTTTTCACTATTTTTTTTTGACATTTTCTAGAACAAACAATCGATCGATTGATTGAGAAAACAATCAGCTGTAGTTTAATTCACTAAAGCTCCCAGCAGCTCACGTGTTAGTGATTCAGTTGGAAGTGTGATTGACTTTCATTCACACTCAGAGTTAAATTAACGCTGAAGGGCTTAACGTTGAAATCTTAAATCCCCGAAGAGCTTCACTCCAGAACGAATCCTCCGCCTTTTGAGATTTGTGACACCCACTCGTGTGAAATGATGTCGACCCCGAGGTCAAACTCATTACAACATGCTGTTGGGGTTATTATCTGTGAGGGCTGAGGTGACGCTGTCTGTCCGTCCTGCTCAGAGACGATTTAACACCGAATAAATAGTAAATAACTGTTCCTCAGTGTAAAGGTTCAACTCATCCATAAAAACATGGAAAGCAGAAATAAACTGTGTGTGTTGTTTAATCAATTCAACAGTCTCGCCTAAAAGAAAAGAACATGATGACTGGATGTTTTCACCCTGGTTTTTTACATTTATAATAATAGAAATATGACATTTCTGCTTGTTTCACATATTCATCTGAGGAAGGTTACAGTCCCCTCCTCATCATCGCTCCGCAAGGATCTGATGTTTTCAGCTCCAGTCACATGACCCATCATTTATTCACTCTGTCTGTTTACTTTTGATTTTTACCCACAAAACTATTTTTACACTTCAAACAACAGGAAACACTTTTTTTTTTTGCGTTTCTTCTCTGATTTTTTATAAGAAAATTTAAAAACAGGTGGATAGAAAAACAGTTAATTACACCTTTTTGCTGAGACTTAAGTAAAAAGATTTCTTTTTGTTTTCTATATATATATATATATATATACTTTATAATAAACCTGATTACTATTGATTAACCCACCTTACAACTCATCTGTTATGTTTTATACTCACAACACAACTGACTCAACTAAATTTATTCCACTTTCCTCAATTTTCTCACTTCTTTTACATTATCTTACATGACTTTATTCTAATTAACAGACTATCTGACTAGTTTTCACAGTTCTTTCGATGTAGTTTAGTTCTTGTGGCTCCTTACTAAATGAAACCTTAGAGGGCTTCTAGTTTAACTGACTGCTGGGATCTCTGATAAATACGAACCCTGAACTTAAGAGCTGAGTCTGTCGGTGCTTGACTTGTGTCGGTCTCATTGTGCTCTGTTTCCCGCTTTAGAAAGCTTATCTTAAAGCTCATATCACTAAAGCTGCACCCTCAGCTAATGCCAGTTTTCTTCGCAACCTTCCAAGAATGTACAGTATGTTCTGCACTGATATCAGCGTGGCAGGAAATAAAAAGTCATTTATCTGCTGTCCAACAGTTTGGAGCCGTGACTGATTCACAGGCTTGGGAGGGTTTAAAAATGTATTATGATATAATTACCTGTTGAAAAATGTAGTCCTAATGTAACCTAATCCAAGTATCACAATATTAAAATAACTTGATTACTTTCTGACCTCAATAGCAAATATATAAAGACAATAAAAGAAATATCAATAAGATGACTTTTATTAAAATCTCTAATCTTTAATTATTCCTCATTAAAATGTGTAAAAACAACTAGACCAGACAGAAGCTTCTCTCCTGAAACCGTCAGGTTGTTGTTACTCAGGTCTAGACCTATGTTCTATATGTTGTTGAGTTGTGTTCTTACATTATCCCAAATGTTTCCAACAGTTTTCAAACCCAGAGAAATCTGTCATTTTAATCAAAGTAACGGACCGTTTCATTTGGTGGCCTGTCAATGGCGTCATACCTCCTCTACCAAAGAGTATAGTGCACAAGATGCATGCGTCGGCGCCGTGTTTGTCCGCTACAATGGCGTCTAGCAAAGAGTAACTTACACACATACAAGATAATACATGGGCTTTGTTGTGCTTGTTCCACACAAACTGTTAGAAATGGACTTTTATTCAGTTTGAAGCCACATTTTCATGATAAATTTAGCTGGTTTTTAACTTGATCTTTTAGCCGCAAGAAGGATTTTAGTCATTGGACGTCTGGATCTTAAGTTATCAGAGAAATAAACAGGGCAAACGTTAGCAGCAGCTCGGCTAACAGCCCCTCCAGGAAGTCCGCTGCTCGCCCAACATGGTGGAGAAACACTGATTTTTTTAGCTGAAACTGCTTTATTCAGTGTTTTTACCTGTAATCAGCGGGTCTGTTTGTTCTGGAGAGGAGGAGACCTCTGCGGGTAAAAACATCCTGAACCATCGAAACTGGAGTAATCCTATCCCACTGAAGCTGCTGGTTTAACGACCAAGACAACAACTCTCATCATCCTTTGCTGCTTCACACCGTCATCACACTCCGTCTGTTGTTATTGATTTGATTGAGACGCAGAGCGACTGAAATTACATGTTTTACATTCGTTTAAGTGTATTCTGTAAGAGAATAGAACAATATAACCCAGATTTTGAGCATCAAAAATGTGTTTTTAAAGAAAATCTTGCTTTTCATGAAGCAAATTCAGGCAGTAACGTTTAGACCTACAATGAGAGTACAGAGAACATTCTCAGGGAAATAGTGTTTGGCCTACTGGCTGTGTGAAGCTATACTGTATGTTGCAGTGAGGAAAGAGAGCTTTGTCCTCCTGCACAGCTCTTCTCAGAGGAATGGCAGTGGCAGACATATGTGCATATTTGTTTCATACAAATATGCTTTTTAAATATTTGTTAGTTAGACGTCTGTCTGCAATGAGGTGATGAGTTTTAGCTCAGTAGTCAGCGCAGTCGTCTACGATCTGGGAGACTTTAAGCCTTTTTCCACTTTTATTTGAATACAGATACAAATACTGGACTGTATATCCATAATTAGCAGAACTAAAGTGATAAAGCAGTAACAAAGCAGATGTCACACAGCTGCAGAGAGCTCTCAGCGAACAGGAAGCCTGTTATCAATGACAGATTAAAAAAAAGATAAATTTACCTTCTGTTTTGTTTCCTGTGAATCCTAAAATCCTAAATAGACTGAATGGCCATTGCAGATGTTGACCATGACCAACAGTAGGCCCCCCGTTAATGCCCCCCGAGTCAGTTGATATAAAAAAGGACCCTGAAGTTCATCAAGGTTGTCTTTCTTTAGCAGCACAACTGCTTCCTGCCTCCGCTGTCAGTGGGTCACTGAGTCCTCGCTGAAAAACAATGATCATATTTTACCATCTTTTCATTATGTGTTTCTCCTGAGCTTCGCTGTAGATATTAAAAACCTTACATCACTGCAGATTCGTCTCTCTCTCTCTCCCTCTCAGCGGTCTGTGTCTTGTTACAGTAAAAGAGTTCAGCAGAGATGAGATTCATACATCATCTTTAGCCCCAAAAAAGTATCAGTTTATCTTTAACGTCCTGCCCTCTGACCTCCACCGAAAACCCCGCTACCGCTGTCAGAGGGAACACTGTCGTCTTAGAGAGGAAAGGAAAGTGTCATCCATCAACATCTGATTCATAAAACACAAACCCGATGACATCAGCGAAAAGATATTCTTAAGAGCGGATCTGTCACACTTTAAAAAGCCGCCGTATTACTCCGCTGCTCCGCTCTAATCTCTGAAAATGAATGATTTACTTCAATTTGTTTGACCTTAATCCCCAAATGTTAGTCCTGTTTAAAAAGCAATAGGTCAGAAATAAGGAGGAGGAGGAGGAGGAGGACTGATACAGTGTCATGCAAACTGCTCCTCCATCATCTCACAGGTTTCTCTCTCTGACCCACCTCTTAAATATTCTCTGCTGAAGGAAGTTTTCACTGTAAAAGTTTTCTCAAGTTAAAAATGTGAAACACAAACAGAATGAATCTAATTCAGGCTGTTGGTTTAAGAGAAACAGAACAAAAAAACACACACACACAAAGATATTTTAATGTCTAAAAAAAAAACAAAAACAAACATAAGCAGAACATCCTCTTGCCCGTCAGAGTCAGATGTGAATATTTCACTGGAGAAATTATAATATATGTGTTTTTCAAGTAACTCTGTGGCTTCGTCTGGCTTTGATTCTGTTTACTCATTCAGAGTTCTTTGGACAGTTTCGCTGAAAATGAGCTGACTGAGGGACTTCAGGCCGGCGTCAGTCCTTCTGTCTGTTCCCTTATCCATCATTACTCAAATAGTCTCGCTGTCACGGATCGGATTTTGCTGAAACTTCCTGGAATGATGTGATTTTAATGCGTCGGTCAAGTATTTTGTAAAAGGACTCCGGTGGAAGTTTCTCTTTCTGTTAATGTCTTCGCACCCGCTGCTGACAGGATTTACAGGGACTTTACATCTATGTGGCAGAAAGCGACTTAAAAGTGGTCCAAGACAATCAAACATTAGAGGACTGTAACTGACATGAAACGGTTCGGTTCTGCCCCCAAACAAGGCGTGAATGTTACCAGGAAAGAAAGGAGAGAGAAAAGAAAACGGCGACAATACGTCATCCAGTTTTTGTGTGGAAATGATCCTCTTAGTTAGTGAAAGAGGCTACTTTTGCTCTCCTATCATGAGTTCCTTAACATCTTCATATAAAACTCTCACCAAGCTGTCGTCCCTGCTCTGCTTGGTGCTGGACCCAACAGATGCAGCGTCCATCCCCTCATTAATGAACCGACCCTACTCCCAACTGAAGAAGGAGGAGAGCAGCAGCACGTCGAGTAACACATCAGTTATTATTAAATCCTTTTCAATGATAAGAAAATCTGCTGCTGATTTTATTCTTTCGTTTGTTATTTCGTTTGTTATTGTTTGTCCATTCAAGAATTTTGCCGTTAAGGTTACATTTAATAACAATAATAATAATATCTTTATTTATGTAGCACCTTTTAAAAACAGAGTTTACAAAGTGGAGACACGACGCAGAAAGCAATAACAGGCCTGACCTTAAGAAGACGGCAGCAGAAGACAAAGAAAAACGACGGAGAGATGATAAAAAGGTTAAAAGATAATAGAAAAATGATCGAAAGACAACATCACATAAAAGCAAGTCTGTAGAAGTGAGTTTTAAGAAGTGATTTAAAAGAAGTCACTGATTCTGTGAGCCTTATCTCCTCGGGCAGGTTGTTCCAAAGTCGAAGGGCCCTGATGGCAAAAGCACCTTTAGTTTTAAGACTTGACTTTGGAAACAGCCAGAAGGACCCCAGCTGAGGGTCTAAAGCACATACAGGGTCAACATTATGTTATGTAGCTTGGCGCCAGACCCAAACGTGCTTTGAAAGTGGTCAGTAAAATCTTAAAATCAATTCTAAAACGAACACGGAGCCAATGGAGAGAGTTGGGTTGTTTGTTAAAACCAGTAAGAAGCCGAGCTGCTGCGTTCTGAACTGGTTTAAGGTGAGAGAGAAGGACATTTGTGTTATTCTGGAAAGGAGATTTAGACTGTAAGATGGCCTTTAGCACATTTCTTATATATATCATATATATCGTACGGTAAGGATTGGACTACTTAGTAAGATAATTAAATGTTTTAACGGTTCGATTAGGTTCTGGAGGTGTGGTTACATCATGTGCAGGGTTAGTATGGCCTATGGTGTTGGGGTGGTGGGGCCCAATGTGAGATCTTTTCATGGGGACCAGAATCCCTGGCGGCACCCCTGGCTGTAACAAAAGAAGGTGCCGTAAATGTGAATGCAGAGTTGTGGTGGTAACATTTCGAACGGGCTGCTTCACATCACTGAGACTGGAAAAGACATCAGTTTGGTTGGTTCTTTTGGTTTCTGGGGGACGAGCAGATGTTTCCCTTCAGCTTCTCCTCAGGATCCTGGAGAGGAAACAAAGAGGGAAAGAAAATGCCAGCGTCTCATTTCTGCTGGCAGCAGAACCCAGAGATCAGCAGCAGTCCGTTCAGCTCTCTGCCTCTGGCTTTCCCTGGAAGCACATTTCCGTTTTGCTGCAGGAGGAGATGTCACAGGGATTGTTTCCACTTTGTCCTGATGACGTGTTACGTTCAAGAGACTATTAATAAGATCCAGGTGGGAGGCATGTGGCTCTGTTTGAGAACAGGAAACTCCTCCTTCAGCTGCTCTCAAATCACTCTTAACACTGTGTTCATTCTTAATTGAACTGCTGATGCTGTCACATATGTGTTTGTTGATTTTGTAATGGCTGACGTAATGCCTCAGCAAATCAGAGCTGAGAACTAGATGTGCTGCAGTGATAAGTTTTTGCACTGTGACATAAAACTCAGCTTAAACTAATCAGCTTCTTGTAGAAAATCTTAGTATTTTTCAATAAAAAACTGATGAAAACAGTAAAAAATAACATTTATAATGCAGCAATTTCAATATGTTCAATATATTTTTTTGTGGTTTTGCATTTTGAGCACATTAACCACAGTTTTCATACAATTTCTGTGCCTGAAGAGACTGAAAAATGTCTTACAGTTAACATTTAGTCATCTATACTTTTTTTTTCAAATTGACAATGTAAAATGGTAAATAAATGGCTGCATTTATTTTACCCAAAGTGCTTTACAATGTTTCTGCTGCTCACTCCCTCATTCACACTCACACATCTATGACGCCAGGCTACCTCGGGCAGTGCTGATGCAAACATAGGGAGTAATTTGGGCCTCAGTATCTTGCCCAAGGACTCTTTGATATGCAGAAGAGTCAAGGATCAAACTGCTCTACCTTCTGAGCCGAAGCCGCCCTTTATGTGGTGTGCTTTAATGCGCCACCAGCCTTTAAGGTGGTCTAAGGATGTGCCAGTATCAAAGTTTCATTTTAAGGTAGGTAAAAATATCACAATATTTCCTTAAATCCTACTATTACTGTTAAAATACTTGATACCACAATCACTTTGGATTTTATTCACTGAATAGCAGCTACATGTGTGGCTCTGTGTTCATGGTGTCCTCTGAAAATGACAGAGATACTGATACCGTCAGCATGTTTCACTGTGGTGTGTGTATAATAAAAGGGTTTACTGGCACGTCTCTAGGGTGGTGCATACTCAATACAAGCCAGTGTTTGACAGATGGCGGCCAAAATCCTTCAGTTGTGTTGCATAAATAACAAGTCAAACCACACAGTGACACTGACTTGAATGTGAATGTGATGTTAAATATGTGGGACGTAGCGTTGGCGACGCAGTGACCTCTCGCAGGGTTAGATGGTGAACTGCTTCAGCTGGCAAGCAGAGAGCATTCACAATACTCTGTTTTCTTTTCTACTGTGTTTTCTTTCCAATAAAAAGTAATAAATGATGGCAACTACAGCTAATGGGACAATAAGGTCACAGAGTTTATTCAAAAGACATATTGTCTGTATCTGAAAACCTTCTGCTGATGGAGGAGATTCAATAACACTGTTTGGTCCTCAAAGGTCAGAGCTGATAAATGGCTCGTTGTCGATGCAAATTCTAGAGGACTACTCGTCTCAAGCCAACATTTAGTGGACCATTTATCTTCCAATTCAGCTAATTTGTAATTCTGCATTGTATATATTATATGGAGGAATAATTCCAAACAATTACAAAGTTAATCAGTACATTGAAGTCAGTTCATCCATCTATGCACAGCAATTGTTTCCAAATGAAACCTGAAAAAACATTTTTTCATTTCAAAACAAATATGACCTAATTGACTCTACAAAAATGGCTTCAAGTCTAATTCCTCATTTAACCCTCTTGGACTTAAAGTGCCCAGTTTAGAAACACAGAATACCTCCCTCTTACTGAGCAGTCTCTCCAAATCCTCCCCTCTCTCTTTGACATGCACACCTTCTCAATTCCCGTATATTTAAGGGAAGAGAGTGCAGATGCAGAAGCAGCCTCAGGCACCACCCTGATGATGGTGAGATAACCGAATACATTTGGTGAATAAAGAACAGTGTACTGGAGAAGAGTTGTGAGATGTGTTTTAATGTTGATGGACTTTGCTGTGTGCATGTTTTCAAAGCGGTAGATTGCTTAAAGAAAGGGTGGATTTTCACCTGGCGTCTATCACACCATGTTTGTGTTTATTCAGCCCAAACAGCCAATTTACCATCTGTACATTAACTGTTAGCTAGCTAGCAACAGATGCATAACCATTTCTGTCTGAGAGTGCTCCAGTTTCTTTCAAGTATTTCCCTCCAGTCTCTCTTCTTTTTCCCTCTTGTTCCTGTAGAGCAGATTAATAAAGCTCTGGGATTTGCATGAATTTTTTCATTCAAATTGAAATATTTTAAACTCAAGTGTCCTTGTGCCGCCCCAGACAAATTTGCATCTAATTGCATCTAATTGCACCAGAAGTTCTGGCAAACCGTCAGGTGACTCAGGAAGGGGAAGCAGGGCCTAGCCCAGGCTGTTTTTAGGAAGGGTGGAGAACTGCTGACCTTGACTGGGGACATTGTCGGGTGGTGGAAGGAACACTTTGAGGATCTCCTAAACCTGACCACCTGACCAACACGCCCTCTACGGTAGAGCAGAGTTGGGCAACTCAGGGGAAGCCTGACTCATATCCCTGGCAGAGAGCTCTGAGGTAGTCAAAAAGCTCCTTAGTGGCAATGCACTGAGTGTGGATGAATTCGCCCTGAGATGCTGAAGGCTTCGGTCATTGTTGGGCTGTCACGGCTGGCATGGATATCGGGGACAGTGCCTATAGACTGTCAGTCAGGGGTGGTGGTTCCAGGGGACCGGAGGGTGTTCTCAAACTATCAGGGTGTCACACTACTCAGCCTCTCGGGGAAAACTTATGCCAAGGAGGCTCTGGTTGATTGGTGAACCTTGGATTTAGGAGAAGCAATGAGGATTTTGTCTTGGCTGTGGAATAGTAGACCAACTTCTTCAACCTTGCAGAGATACTTGGGGGGTCATGGGGGTTCTCGCATCCAGTCTACATGTGCTCTGTGGACTTGGAGAAGGCTTACGAATGTGTCCCTTGGGGCACTTTGTGGGCGGTGCTGTGGGAGCATGGGGGGTATCAGGGTCATTGCTGCAAGCCATTTGATCATTAACCTCAGTGAAAGCTGTGTCCACATTCTCAACAGCAAATCAGACTGGGTGTTGGGCTCCACCAGGGTTGTGACCCATGGAGGAGAGTGTTTCTTTGGTTTTGGCAGATGATGTGGCTCTGTTGGCTTCAACACACCATGACCTTCAGCAGGCATTGGGACGGTTTGCAGCACCTCCAAATCTGACGCTATGGAAGGTGGACTGATCCTTTTGGGTTGAGAGTGAATTGCTGCCCCATGTGGAGCAGTTGAAGTATCTCAGGGGTCTTGTTCATGAGTGAGGGATTGAGTACTGTACTGAGACTGTTATGGTGAAGAAAGAACTGCACCATCAGTCGGTCTACATCCCAAAACTCACCTATGGTGGGTTGAGACTGTAAAGAATTTGTGGACACGAGCGACCAAAATGAGTTTCCTCCAGAGAGTGTCTGGGCTCAGCCTTAGAGACAGAGCGCCAAGCTCGGCAATCTGGGAGGAGCTCGGTGTAGACCTGCGGCTCCTTCACATTGAAGGGAGTCAGCTGAGGTGGTTTGGGCACATGGTCAGGATGCCATGGAGGGACTACATATCTCTTCTAGCCTGGGAACATATTCACAGGAAATGATGCAACAAAATCTGTTGCAAGCACGCTGGTTACGAAATGTATCGCTGTATGACTGTCTTTTAAAACACGGATCATCTCAGCCTTGGTTTGTTTGGCTGCAAATGGTTCTTTATTTATTTAATGTTTGTTTGTCTAGGGACAAGTATATAGCATGAACTTGTGCCTCATGCACAACATTTGTAGTATAGCCTAGAGTCTACAACAATGCAACAATACATATATATATATACATTAAACCACAAAACTCAACAAGAAGTACCTACAAAGCAGCACAAAACATAACATTTTTGTTGTGTGTTTCCTTTGTGTTCCTGAAAGAGCAGCTGCTTAATGCGGTCGCCCTCCGAACTGTTTGATACATGTGTAATTTCAATCTTGACTGCGCAGTGAGGTTCAAGTCTCTGTTGAAAGTGCTGAATTATGGAGCACTGAAAGTGAATTAAAACCAATAGTTTCCCAGAAATCAATCCACAAATGTATTCTTTGGAAAAGGTCAGCAGTTGTACCATGCAAAGTCTGCATGATATTTAGTTAATGAAATAAAAAGAGAGCACAAAAACTTTCCTTTTTATGTAATTTTTTCCTCCAAAATGTCCTAAATGTGAAGTTTTTCTGTTCTGTTTAAAGGTTTTGTACTCGGTGAGTGTGTAGATGAGGCCTGATAGCAGTTGTTATTGTGGGTATGAAGGGAGGTTTCTGTGCGTCAGAGGTGAGTTCTGCCTGTGGATCCAGTTGATGAATGACACGAAACTCCACCAACTTCCTCTGTTGTAATTTCTCCAAAACACACAAACCACACCGAGCCGGGCTGACGGACCATAGAGGCTCACATACACACACACACACACACACACACACACACATCCACGTCTCTCTCCTCAGTCGCCCTCTGTCAGGTCAGACTCGTTTGACACACTCATCATCTCAGGCCAATGACGAGCTGTCCTCACGCGACCCGTCCAATGAGAGAAGAGCTGCAGCTTTGATTGATCTTTTTTGAGGGTTTTTGTCTGTTCAGGTGCTGTTTGCTTGGCTGAAGCTGGAGAATGGATGTGGTGTTTTATTTAAGGGGTCACAGGATCACTGCGAGAAGGAGTAGAGCGGTGACTGATAATGAAAGGATGGAAAGTGAGAAGTAAAGGAGAGTTTCAGCGTTTATTTCTGACATATTTCATCCTGTAAGTGTTAAATCACTTCTTTTTTTTGTCCTGTGATCGATGAATCTGCCTGTCTGTAAATATAACTATCCCTATCTCTCTGTGTATCACTAGCCAGGTTTCCAATCCCAAATGTAGCACACGTTTTAACCCAATTTCCAGAAAATCTGCCAAAGAAAACTCACATCAGGGCACGTTTCATGTGGAAATAACCAGCAGGTGGCGGTAATTCCCCAGCTGTTTCCATTTAAACCGTTGCAGAAGAAGAAAAGGACACGAGATGATGTCATTAAAAGATCCAGAACAGATCGGATGTTTTCAGCTTTTCAGTGACGTTTAAATCACATGATTCATGTACGTCACCAAGTCTGTTTACATTCAAACTTTGCCACTTCAGCCAAGTAGAAGAACTTTCTTTTTTGCAATATTTTGTGATTTATAAAAAAAAAAAATATTCTGCGTTTCTTTTCAGGTTCTTTAATACACAGATTGAAAATGTCAATTCATACAATATATATACAAATACTTTACACAAGAAAACAAAATAGGCCAAAAAAAGGCCAGAAAGATAATGTTGTTTTAAAATAACAGTTAAAGGCTGGTCCAATTATTTCCATTTGCTTCTACTTTACTGTATTTCTGATCTCCACTTCCTGCATGTATTTCACATTAAAAGCCCACCAGGAAAGGCTAGAATTTTATCCTTTGAGCCATTGGAAGACTTTTAATGTGAATATTTTTGCAGTAAATGTTGAGCGTCATTGACGACAGTTTAACAGCGATCGAAAGAAGGCAAAGTTCATGTTGATGTTTAAATTAGAGCTAAATCATTGAGCTGTCAGATGAAAGAATGATGCATATTCATGAACCACTGCTTCCTTTTTTGTTTTAATATGATCTTAAACATTTAATATGATTTTGACCTTTTTTATTATGTTATAATGTCGGATGTTAAACGTGCTCAAAGGTCCAAAACTTGAGGTGAAGGTGTGTAGAAACGCTGCCTGCAAGTCAAAAGTCAGGGCTTTGTTTGTAAAGTTACCTCTACTTCCTCCTCGTGATGACATCAGATCGTTCGCACATGCCCACAAACAGCCGAAAAAAGGCCAGTTCCAGAAAGATAATGTTGAGTTTGACAGAAATAAGAGCAGTGTTGTGAATGTGAAATTTCTGTAATTTACAATTTAATCTAATGTTTTTTACCTTTTAAGAAAAACATACACAAAGTAATAAACAAAAGTGATAAACAATGATAGTAATAATGTGCTGTACACACATAACAAGCCTTAAAGACCAAACACACAGTGAATTAAACTAAAACATAAACATGTGTTTAAAAGTTTAAATAAAGACTAGTTTTAATGGAGTATATCTGCATCGTGCCTCCTTCAGCCCTCACACTGTGAAAACACTGCAGGTCACATGTGTGTACGGCGCTTTATTTGTTCTGCTCTTGATTCCTGTCCGTCCCTCTTCAAACCCGCCTCTTACCACCTCTTTGTTTTTCCACCCTTCTGCCCTCCATTAGCGTCCCTGTTGTCATCACTCTCTGTGACCTGAAGGCAAAGAGGCGGCCGTCGCCTCCAACCGTCGAGAGCTGGAGGCCGACGCTTAGTTTGTTTAAAAAAAAAAATTCGTACTGCCTGTCCGTGTGGTCCATGAGAAGGTATCTCAAAAATAATTTATATGAAATTTATTGAGGGTATTTATGATCCACAGAAGACAAAAAACTATTAAATGATGTTTCCTCAAGTAAAGAAATCAAGAATCATTTCCTTTGAAGGATATTTCTGGCGATATTTTCTTATTGTGTGTGTATCTGAAGCCTGATTTATCTTATATTCCTCCGTTGTTGTTGTTCCAGAAACTATTAAAAACACATCAGTGAGCCTCACAGCTGCTCTGGGTCACATGTGGCCTTCATCGTGAAGAGTTCGGTCACGTTAGTTTGTTTAGAAACGGCTCCAAATAACGGCGATCATGTTTTCAGTCTCCAGAGAGTAGTTCTGTGTGAGGCAGACGCTACTGAGCACGTGCAGAAATGCAGCTCAGCTTGTTATGCTACACATCAATTCCTCCTTGAACTTCAGCGCGGTCACCAAATTCCTTTTTAGATTTTAATCACCTCTCCTGTAGCGCCGACCTCAGGACAAACTTTATATATGTGTACACACAGTTTCTGGCACTGGACGTTGAGATTCTTATCCATAATGCAACACCATCAGGGAGGCGTCCCAAATTTATTCTGCAGCATGACAACGAGTCCAAACATCAAAGAACTATCTTTGGCTACAAGAAGAACAAGGAGTCCTGCAGCAGATGGTCAGATCTCACACCACATATTGATCTTATGTAGGTTTCTGCAGTTTACTTAACTTTTTATGAAGCTAATTGATAAATAAATACTAATACACGGCTTTTATTTTTGAAAGCAACTTTACTTTTAGTGCCGACAACTTTCGTTCTGTTTGATTAATGTTAAATTTAAATGGGATTTCGGGACAGGGCTTAATTTATATATGAGCTAAAGTGCAAAACACAACAGAAGAAGAAGAAAGAGAGAATAAAAAACAATGTACAGATGTGAGAAAAAAAATTAAATACAAAATAATGGGTATGTTTTTGCATAACTGTCACCAGCACCTATAAAACATTTAGTGTGTGCATGTAAATAATTAAAGTATTTACTGTATTTGGCTTCAGAATTCAGACTTTAAGCGAAATTTCACTCGTTGTAAGGATGATTTTACACGGATAACATGTTAAAAGGTGTTTATATTACAGTTTAACTAGTAATAATCATTATTAGGAGCTATATTTGTATTTTAATTTGCATTTTAATTGTGCAACATTTTCCAAACTGTCAGATTGGTGTCTGACTGTAATTATCAGCCCAGGTCAGAGCCCTCATTACGCCGCTGCCTTTCTCACAGGTATTATATAGAGAGACGCGGCGGTTACGGGCTGCTGCAGCGATACAGACGCCGTTTAAAGGCCACGCAGTGATGGATATCCGGAGAGGAGAAAGCAGAGACAGGTGGAGATAGGAAACAGACAGAGGAGCAGAGGGCAGCAGGGCGGAGAAGAAACAAGAGCCTCCCCTCAGCCGGGGCGAGATGGGGAGGCTCTGGTTTCACACGATTAGATTTCCAGGCTATTTTTGGGGGTCTCCTGCATCGCCTTGACTTGACTGGGGCTTTTCACAATGAGACAGGCAGGAGAGAGGAGAGGAGAGAGGAGAGGATCAGGTCTCTTTCAATAACAAGGGGAGATGGATGAGCAGCAGGCAGAGAGAGAGAGGAAGGGTGTTTGTTGGTGTGATTGAGTGACAGAAATGAGACGGACGGCGAGCGGAAGATGGAAAAACATGACAAGAAATGACGGTGGAGATGGAAAATGAATGACAGTAATTGAAATGCTGGTTTCAGATAAGATTTAAAAAATTCAGCTTTAACTGTTCACACTGAAGGTAGATGGAGAAAGTAAAAGGAAACATTTAAATTTGGCGCAACTTTAACCAAACTTTAAATTCAGTTTCCACCCAATTAAGAGTTTTAAAAATCGTTTTATTAAACAAGGACGGTGCACATGAATAAACACTCCTCCTAAAGTCCCAAAAGAACACAAGATATGGATCTTATTCATGTTATTCTACAAAGAAATATCATCTTTCAGGACATCAGGAGCTGGTTTTAAAATAACAGTTAAAGGCTGGTCCAATTATTTCCATTTGCTTCTACTTTACTGTATTTCTGATCTCCATTGAGGCACCGTCCATTAAACTCAACACTTCCTGCATGTATTTCACATTAAAAGCCCACCAGGAAAGGCTAGAATTTTATCCTTTGAGCCACTGGAAGACTTTTAATGTGAATATTTTTGCAATAAATGTTGAGCATCATTTCTGATAGTTTAACAGCGATCGAAAGAAGGCAAAGTTCATGTTGATGTTTAAATTAGAGCTAAACGATTGAGCTGCCAGATGAAAGAATGATGCATATTCATGAACCACTGCTTCCTTTTTTGTTTTAATACGATCTTAAACATTTAAACATTTAATATGATCTTGACCTTTTTTATTATGTTATAATGTCGGATGTTAAACGTGCTCAAAACTTGAGGTGAAGGTGTGTAGAAACCTGCCTGCAAGTCAAAAGTCAGGGCTTTGTTTGTAAAGTTACCTCTACTTCCTCCTCGTGATGACATCAGATCATTCGCACATGCCCACAAACAGCCGTCTGTTCCCTAGCCTTTGTTGCTAAGGTGGTTGCTAAGGTGTTTCCATGTGTTGTTGTATGAAGAAGTTGACATTTGGAGTAAAGAAGGAGAAAAAGAAATGAAATCCTGCTACTATAGTTTGTTTACGTAGCCTCCGGAGCCGGAGGAAGCTTCCTGAAAGCTGACCAATCAGAACAGAGCGGGCTCATCAGGAGGCGGGGCCTTAAAGAGACAGGAACTAAAACTTCCTGTTTCAGACAGAGGCTGAACTGAGGGGCTGCATAAAGGACCAGGAGAAGATAAATAAGGAGTTTTTAACTGGAAATCATGCAAAGATATTCCAGTAGAGCCCCAGAATATAAATATAGAGGCTGGAGATGTGAAGAATATGTGACCTTTAAGAGTAACGATTAATCAAAATTCACTTATTAATCCAGCTTCCACCCAGTAACATGAGCTTTAAAGACTGTAGACTCTTTCCCAGATTATTGAGCTTCATTTTTATTCTCAACAATTTCCAGGATAAACATTTATTTGGGTAATTTACAACATTTACACCTGTGACATGTGTACTTTTAATCTATAGAATGGCTTAAGAAGCTCTTAACATTGAAACACGTGTAGAAATTTAAGAGCTAAGATCTTTTAGACGTCTTGTACTTCTCTCTCTGATCAACAGTGTGAATGCAACTGTTTTATCTGAGTGCTCTGATAAATAATACAAGTGTGTGTGAAAACCAAACAAACATGGACGCCTCTTGTCAGTGAATGTACTTGCAGATCTCTCACACACACACGCTCAGGTGGTTTTCATAATTCATCACGTCTCTGAGCCATTTTTAGATCTCGATATCACACCTCCTCCTTTCACGTCAGCCGCTCGTCTTCCTCGGCAACAGGTGTGCTTTATTATGACATGCCGTCAGGAGGGATCAGCGGGAGTCACACCTCCATCATTATCAGCTTTCAGCTCCTGAGGCAGCAGCTCCACGTCTGGCTTCGTTTATCATACATCAAGTTAATTAAAGATTGTGTTGAAGCTGCTTCCCAAACCCTTTCAGAAACCACATAGGAGGCTTGTTTACGGTACCTGCTGTGTAAATAAAATAAATGCTCTCTTTTATGTGACTGCTGTGATACAAGCAGCTGAGCGTTAACTGCAGTAAAGAGCTCTATGACTGAACCAGGAAGGAGCTGCTCCATGGATCTGAAACAGAGACTGTGAAGGTAGAACTGTTTAATTTTACAGATACCTTAATTTCTATTCTAATTTCCTGGAAATTTGCAGGTATTTCATGATTCATTTTTAGGGGATTTTACAGAGAGGACGGTGCAAGAAGGTGCAAATTATAAGAAAATTATGGAAAATGTTATTTTTAGTTTTTCAGTCAGTCACTCGATGTATTTGAGTTCGTATGTAGATGTTGATTTGCAAAAAAACTTAATAAATGAGATTCTTAACGATATTTAACAGACAAAAAAGTGTGTGTAAGTTTCAGTTTGTAGTTTTATTGTCAAAAGATATATTAGCATATTATGTTTGTTAAAAATGTTATAATGAGCCAATCAACTATTTTGGCAACACTTTATTTTAAAGGATCCCTTTCTTTCCTACTAATGTATAGGACAGTAACTCTTAGGACATTTCTTTGAAAGGGTTATTTCATTTTATAATATACAGGATACTAATACACCTTCACTCTTTATAGAGTTTTAAAAAGAATATAATCTGCTAATGTGCAGTCTGTCAAACAAAACTATAATTATAGAGTATTTTCTGTCTGTAATAATGAGTGGGTACACCACCCTCTCTGTAAAGTGTCCTAAAAATTAACCATTAAATACCTGAAAATTACACCGAAAATTTCCAGGTAACTAATATAAAATTCAAGGAACTGTAAAATAAAACTTTACTGTTTTTCTCAGTTTCTCAGTTATCTCATTTGATCTTGTTTATATTAGAATATGGGCTGAGAAGTTGTAGTTTTCAGTTTGTAGTTTTATGTGTCAAAAGATATATTAGCATATTAGATTGTTTCTTAAAAAATGTTAATAATAATAATAATAATAATAATAATAATCGGTTTAAGTAATAATCAGTTTATCAACGATTTCCTACTAATGTATAGGACAGTAATTCTTAGGACATTTCTTTGAAAGGGTTATTTAATTTTATAATATACAGGATACTAATATACCTTCACTTATTATAGAGTTTTAAAAAAGAATATAATCTGCTAACGTGTAGTTTGACAAATAAAACTATAATTATAGAGTTTTTTCTGTCTGTAATAATGCGTCGATACAACAGCTTTTTTTATCATTTGTACCAAATTGCACCACCCTCTCTGTAAAATATCCTAAACATTAACCATTAAATACCTGAAAATTACACCGAAAATTTCCAGGTAATTAATATAAAATTCAAGGAACTGTAAAATAAAACTTTTTTTCTCAGTTATCTCATCTTATCTTGTTTATATTAGAATATGGGTCAAGTACACACACACTTCTCTATCCTATTGTTGAAAACCAGACAAAAAACTAAATTACTACTATTTGAAATCAGCCGGGGGGGTGATGGTAGATGGGGGGTGTTTGTGTGAAGGAGGTCCACAGTGTCAGACTTTGAAACCCCTCTTTGCAGAGTGAGTACAGATATGAATCTTGGTCATTTAATCCGTAAACCATCTGCTGGACTGCAGTGTTTTCTCTTCCTATCTGTGCGTTTTCTTTAAAATCCCACTTCAACTGGCCGTTTCCAGGATCGCTGCCAGTTTTCAGTCACACACTGAAAAACACATTTGAAACCCATTTCAGTCGCTCCCCGAGAGAGAAAGAGAGAGAGAGAGACCCCGCGCTTCAGAACTGATGCTGTCATTTGGCTGAAACGAAAGAATCGCTGCTTTCTTTGCAGAAATGGACACCTGGAGGGAAAGATGGCAGCAGGGACCGAAGAAGCTGTCACTTACAGTAGTTTATGTCTCCTGCTGGCTGCCGTAGATTAGCCCTTTCTTCTCATAACCACACGCACAAAACACGCACGCACTGACTGGAGCTCCGGAGGTTTCTAACACGGACTTTTATGTGTATTCATGCCGTTGCCGTGTGATGAACCTGTTTACCTGCTCTGCAACCCAGTCCGACCTGACAACGTGTGATGAAAGAGCAGAGACCTTATAATGAGATTTGTCATCCTTTCCTAATCTTTGATTTATAAGCCGTCGGCGGCAGAAACCAATGATGAGGCGATCCTGGTTACTAAGCAACAGGTTTCGGTTTTCAGGACCAAAACAGGCTCCCTCAAAAAAAACAGAGCTGTCCCTGTGCCGTTTGTGCTACACAACAGCTTCTCCAGATGTCGTGAAAGAAACAATAATGAAGTCTCACAGATCTGGTTTCCGTCTGAAATATCACAGAACGAACGCATGAATTAACCTGAGTCTAGTTAATTAGTAACTTAAAGGTCTCCAGTGCTGTTTTTTGACCACTAGTGGCGCCGTAGAGCAAGTTTGGATGAATGTCTCCTCATGTTTTTTGCATCTTATCAGGACAAACGTGCACCGCTGACTTTCACCACATTTCTGCAGTTCATATATTGCATTATGATGATATAAGATAAGATAGTTAAGATAGGGGCATGGCTGTTTGATAACCAGGAGCCTCACAGGTGAACCAAGACCAGAATGCAGACCATCACCAGACGAAACAAGACAAAGACCTGAGATACAACCAGAGGTCACAGATTTATGATTCAGAACTGATGAACCAATTTCTCTGATTTGCTTAAAGGCTGCTCTTGAACTTCCAGAGCTCAGAGGAGTCACAGACGACATCCAACAAAGACGTGCATTCAGCAAACTCCTCTTTTGGTTTTTCTTTTTTAAGCTCAGAAAATACACAACCAACTCTTGTCAGTGTCAGTAAAGTTATAAATGCTCCAATAAAAGAGACAGAAAGCGAATGTAAAACATTCAAGGGGAGTTTGATTCCCAGTAATCAAACCACAGGTTCTCAGCATCAGTTAGAGCTGCGTGATATGACGATATATATCGTTTGACAATATGAAAAGGATATTGTTTCATTTTATGTTATATCTTTTATATCTTTTATATCGTTTATATCGCAAATCGCACTCTTTACGGCGATATCTGTCATCATTTGACGATGCTTTGTAAAGTAAAAGGATAAATAATCAAATATGTACGGAGCACCTAAAGTCCCAAAAAGTGGTATTTTTTTTATCTTGTGTGCACAAGTTATTTATCTGGGCTGATAACAATCCTACGTCTCCGTGCAAGAACAGCAAGAATTTCACTGTATAATGCTCCAAGATGAAAATAAAACTTGATTATCTCAGTTCTCTCCATTATATAGTTGCTGTTTGCATCGGAAGTCGTTACAGACGCATCAGAGTTCATATAGTTTATAGTGCGCACAAGATAAATAACTTAATAACACAAAATATTAGCTTGTGTGAACAAGATAAAAAAATACCACTTTCTGGGTCTTTAGGGGCTCCGTATATATGAGTAAGTAGCTTTTATTTGTCGAGTATATATGATTCAAAATATAATAAGAAATAGTGCTTTCCATTTGGTCATTTTATATGAAATATTTATTCATTGAATTTACAGAAAATGTGCTGTATCATGATGAGATTTTGGTCATATCGCCCAGCCCTAGCATCAATAATGTCATAAAAATATGGATAACATAGCATGAATTCTTTCTTCCTTGCCGAAGTGAAATATTACCGAGGATTCAGCGATATTTATTTATATGTTTTTGTCAAATCGGCTCCATTAAAAGTCTGCTGAGTCAGCTGTTAGCAGTGTAACATGAACATACAGACAACTATCACTGAGTTACTTAAAGATATGATGAGTCTGACTTTCTACACAAAGTTATGGAGGTTTATTCACAACAAACATCAGAGGTAATGATGATATAATAAACTATGTGGATCATGTCTGTGTGTTTACATTTGACTGAGTTATAACTCAAAGAAGAGAGAAAAAACCTCTGTCTTAGATCTATTGGACAAGCCGTCATCACTGCACCTGCATTCATCACTCTAATGTGTGTCAACGATTTCACTTTCTGCACGTTTCTGCCAACCAAATCTGTCCAGGAGCTCCTGCAGAACCAGCGTATGGCCATAACAAAAGGTCACAACCTCAGTCCGGTTTGAACAGGCGTCTCTTTTCTGCTCTGCTCTGTTATCAGCTGCTTTAACAACAAACAACAGCGTCTTTGGAAAAAAAAAAAAGAGGAGGAAGGGCTGCACTCAGAGAGGCAGAGTGAAAAAGCAGTCTTCACAGAGAGGTGATATTGTTTAAGGATAACAGCGCATATTTTCTGACAGTCTCTAATGGAAGACAGTCTGGCTCCTTCCTCACCTTCACATAGCTGACCGATGACGATGTGGATTGTCTGTTTCGGAAAGCTGCTGAAAACACAGCAACGCCCCCCCCTTAATCCTAAACATCGGAAAGATGTGGAGGAGGAGGAGGGTTTTTTTTTCCAAAGCTAACAACCATATTGTATATTAGTTTATCATCCATTTAAAAGCCACAAGCGTCTGTTCCATGTAATCAATTTGAATTCTCCATTAAATCCTTGTTTTCATCACTTTCTGAGCGTCGAGCTGACAAACGATATGACCAGATACGGCTAAAGATTTAGCTCGATACCAGCGTGACGTCTCCTGGCTGCAGCTCCTCCTTTTTTTAAATGATGCATTTCTTCTGATTACAATGACAGAAATCAAGTGAGCGCAGGCATCATCGGTTTTTCTTTTAAAAGCAGGAAGTTGCCTGTTTATCTTCGCTTCCCTGCGTCTGGAGAGTCACAAAAGGTTAACCTCAGGATCATTTAAACATAATCGCTTTTAAACGTTTCGAACAAATCGCTGATGTTGTCGTTTCTGAACCTGCTGAACACAGGCGGCACAATAAATAGATATATATGTGTGTGTGTGTGTGTGTGTGTGTGTGTGTGTGTGTGTGTGGCAATATTCCCAATCCATCAGCCGCAGTGAGAAGTGTCTGTCCATTAGTTAATGGAGCGGAAGCGGCAGAGAGAGAAGGGAAGCTGTAATCTGATCTCCATCTCGCTCAGCTATTCATGGTTTTTACAGTCAGCCTGCCTCCTTCCTCCCGTGCCCTCTTTGTCATGGATATTATCTCTGATGAAATCTTATTACTCTCCACCTCTCCAACCCTCTCATTCACGCCTTTTCCTTCTCTCTCTCTCACACACTCGTTCCCCTCTTCATATATAATTTTCCCGAGGACTGTGGGCCTTATCACCCCTCTATTAAGTATTAATACGCAGCATTCGCAGGATCAGACGGCCCAGAAATCATCAATAAGACTTCCTTAAAAAACATAAATGTGCTCGTGTACATTTTTAATTCAAATGAGACAGAAAAAAAAAAGAAATAATAAGGAGAATGTGTCCAGTCAGAAAATGAAAAAGAGTTCATTTTCCATCTGGCTGCAGTAAGTGAACCCAACGCTGACACATCATCACCCCCTTTTTTTTTTTTTTTATTAAGCTGTTGAACTTGTTAGCAAACAGCTGCTTTTATTTCCACATCCAGCAGTTACGGAGCAACATTATCATTCATTTTGGAGCCACCTGGTGAATGTAATGTAAGTCCAATATTCACTCTCTCTCTCTGTTTTTGCTCTCTACCGACTCCTGAGGGAAATATCTGGCTCTTTAGCTGCTTAAATGTTCCACTATGTCAACTCCTGTCTCCTTAGAAGTTACATTCATATATAACTAATAACTGTTTTCTCAATGACGTCAAACCTAATCGCTGCCAGGTTTATGCTCACAGGTGACGTTTATTTCAAATAAATGAAGCTATATTTATAGATATATGTCGCTGTGAAGTCAGGAACAAGACGCAACAAGACGAACAAGCAACAATGCAAGGAATGTGTATCTTGAAATGGAGTAAATGGTTATCAAAGCTTCTGTATGTAAGAATTATGAAGCAATTTACAATTATTAATCGTTTTTTTAAAATTATGAGATCTTCCTCTGTAGTTCCCCGCTGCTGGTGGAACGAGTTACCGGATTCTGTTGGATCTGCAGAGTCCTTCTCAGTCTGTAAGAAAAGATTAAAGACCCGGCTCTTTCCTGAACACCTCTGCACTTCATGGACTGTACGAGAAAAGAAAGAAAACCTGCTTCTATTCACTCTAATCATCGTTTTGTTGCTGCCTGTTGGCATCTACGTCCTATCAGGCCCAAACTGAAACTGGTGTTACTGGTGTTGTTGTTTCCTGACTGGATCCCTGCTTGAGTTGTATCAGTCTCTCATTTTGGATAAACGCGTCTGCTAAATGAAAAATGTAAATGTAAATCTTCCCAGAGACTTTGTGGGATGATTTTCGAGGCTTATGATATAAAAGTTAGGATTAGATGTCCTAGAATCGTACTGAGTGTGTGCCCCTTTTCTCTTGGTTTGCCATGATGAAGCTTTCTGGTTTGTTCTGCACAGATAGTAACACCAGATAAGATTAATGATGGGAGGCCAGCATACATATGTCAGAGGAGGTCGGAAAGGGTCAAGGGAGGATTGTTATCTAGACTGAAGCATCTTAAGCTGGCCATAAATCGAGACTGAGATAATGTTTGATGTTATCTGCGGAAAGAAAGCTGTAAACGTCCAGTTGTAAGATATATAATCTACCTGTGAACGCTCTGACAGGGGAGCCTTTTCTCTGTAACACCACTCGTGTGTTGCATTATAAAACGTTCCTTCTTGTACAAGAAAATGAATTCAACTTAAAAATTTGATTCTTCAGATCCGGTCCATCATTTAAGAGTCATTAAGAAAGTTCTTGTGACATTTTACTACACAACACAACAGAATCGTCGCTACACCCTGCAGATATTAGCTCTTTGCTTAATGAGACAGCCACAACACATTTCACAATAAAACACCACGGCAACGACAAGTCGCCCACTCCTGAGCACATGCACCTAAAACAACATCATTTCCTAAACGAAGGAGCAGAAAACGAGCTCCAGAGCGACAGCAGAACATAAACTTACCGCTTCTGTTTCGCCTGCTGCCGTCCAGAAGTCGTAATAAGCACACATTTCACAATAAAACCCGACCAACCACAGCTCACTGAGAAGCTTAGCGGCGCCAAACACAACATTAGAGATCATTTATGTAATTATGAGAAGTCACAGGTGTCATTTAAATGATCTCTTTCTACTATATTAACAGCGGGTTGTTTATTTAAGCTTTTTATTTCATGTCTTCACCTTGTAGCTTCCTGATGCAGCATCTCCCATGATGTTCCTGATTCTCTCCACACGCCTCCTGCGTACCTGAATCCACCAGCGTTTTCTGATTGATGGTATTCTGGTCCTGCTGAACTCTAATTAGACGCTCCATTATCACGTCTCTGCGGTTGGTTGATTCAAACGCAGCCTGAAGCCAATTTTCATCACGGGCCTCTTATGTTCTCGCAGCTGCTACGATTGTTGCGTTTCCCTCGCTGGGATCCATCTGTAGGAGAGAAATAAGTCACATGTACCTGCTCTCCCAATGACTCATAGGAGCGTTTTCTGATATAATAACTGTAAGGAATAATGATGTTTTATGGTGTGAAAGCACTGAGGTTAAGACACAAAAACCACTCGGTTAGGATTTGGGAAAGATCAGAGTTTGAGTTAATAATAATAATAATATCTTTATTTATATAGCACTTTTTTAAAAACAGAGTTTACAAAGTGCTTAAACAGGCAAAGCAAAAGCAGGACAATGCAAAGCAAAGACATGAAACAGAAAACAACAACAGATCTGACCTTAAAAAGATGGCGGCCAAAGACAAAGACAATAAAGAGACGATAAGCAGTTTAAAAGAAAGTTGAAAAGTTTTTAAAAAGTTCAAGAGAAAGATGATCAAAAGACAACATCACATAAAAGCGAGTCTGTAGAAATGGGTTTTAAGAGGTGATTTAAAAGAAGATACTGAATCTGCGAGCCTTATCTCCTCAGGCAGGTCGCTCCAAAGTCGAGGGTCACCTGTAGATTTAAGCCTCGACTTTGGAACGACCAGAAGGAAGAACCACCTGAGGATCTGAGGCTGCAGGCTCGTACGGGGTCAGCAAATCCGTTATGTAGCTTGGAGCCAAACCCAGACGTGCTTAAAAAGTGATCAATAAAATCTTAAAATCAATTCTAAAACTAACAGGGAGCCAATGGAGAGAAGCCAGGACTGGGGTGATGTGATGTTTATTAAAACCAGTTAAAATGATCACTTGAAGCGTGTGTGTGGATTACAGTTACTTCCTTAAAGTTATGCAACCCTCCGTCGTCATGGCAACAGTAAACAACGCGACAATTGAAGTTACGATTTTTAAAAAAGCCTGCCCTGCAGCTGTTGCTTTATATTGTCGTCATCTGAACAGCCTCTAGATGGCGTAAACACGACTAAACTTTGCTTTTTGGTGGCTGATTTTTCAACCTGTGCTGTTGTTTTTCTTTTGTGAGGACGGGCTGCCAGCTACCATTCGCTGCTGGGCCTCTGTCCCAAACTCTAATCTGTGTGTTATTCAGTCTGTAGTGTAAAGCTTGAGAGCGCAGGGTTTTCAGAGCCAGCAGACCTGTGAGTGTGATCCGTGTGGTCAGATGAGTTGTGTCTGTTCCTTCTCAGTTTTGACAGTTTGTGTCTCTGAAACTGGAGAGATTAATTCTTTTGGATTTGAAGCCAGTGCAGCTTCATCCTCATTGGTATTCTAAGAGACCTCAGTCTTCTTCTCTGTGCTGCGTCAGCTTTTTCTTTCAGTGTAAAACACTTTAAAGTTACTCCTTAAAGCAGCTATAATCAGTATTTTATCCATATTACTCCAATTTATGATCTGTCAGTGTGTAATGTGTTGGTTGTGGCTCGTAGTGATGAACCTACAGCCTCAGACTCTTATAGTGAGTTTCAGCTCATTGTTTATCTGTCCGGCTGCAACTTTTACTGTTCTGGTTCACTCTCAGCGGCTCTCATAGCGTCGTTTTCAGAGAAAAAGCTGTAAAAAGCTGCCTGTACACTACCTGCTGGTGAACATAGCGGAGCATTTAGCAGCTAAAGAGCCAGATATTTCCCTCATGAGTTGGTAGAGAGCAGAAGCTAAAAGACAGAGAAGATTGGACTTTACATTCAGCAGGTGGACAGAAACACGACTCCACATGAAGGATAACGTTGCTGCCTAACTGCTGGATGTGCTTAAGGCTTAAACATGTAGGAATATCTGCCACAGAGTGTGCATGCGTGTGTGTGTGTGTGTGTTTGTGGTCAAAGCAGAAGTTAAATATTTAAATAAATGATTTATTATTTTTACCTTTTTTTCACTGGTTTTTGAAAAATGGGAAGAGCAATTGTTCACTTAACATACACACTTACAGACAAAGAAAACACATACTCATTCCTGGAAAGCACACATAAAACTCACACACAGGTCAATGTTAACGGTTTGTGTGTGTGTGTGTGTGTGTGTGTGTGTGTGTGTGTGTGTGTGTGTGTGAGCAGTCTAGATATATTTATGACTTTAATAAGCTCTCAGTGCTCTGACATTTCAGCGGCAGGAGCACACCCCCGTCCAATCAGCGCGTCTCTAAATGTCATCCTCCAACATAAACACACCTGACCTCCGCTCTCTCCGCTTCATTATCTGACCCCGCCCCCTCATGACATCACCACCGTACATATCAACACTGTTATCACAATAAGACCAGCTGCTGCTTTTCAGCAGGTACACAGTGATTTTTATATTCATTAACAAGTTTTCATTGTCGTCACTAGTTTGATTATAAAAAAAAATCTTCTTTCCTCTCCCATTAATCATCTCACGACCCCTCAGATTTATCTGCTGACCCTTTGGAGGGGCCCCGACCCCTAGGTTGGGAACCAGTGGACTAAACTAGCTAACTGTATATAAAGTGGTGTAAACTAGCTCCACCTCCAGCAGCTACAACAGTAACATGCACACAGCAGCTTCACTCCTGAATCCTGCAGCTTGTTTCCACTCAGATCCAGCTCTCTCAGATGGGAGGGGTTGGACTTCAGAGCTGAGGCCAGAGAAGCACAGCTGATCTCTGACAAACTGCAGTCACCAAATCTGAATAAAGAGTACATTATGCAGATACTAGCTCCACCTCCAGCAGCTACAACAGTAACATGCTGCTCTAACACTGATGCTTCAGTATTAATAATCTAATGATGTCATATATAATAATATATCAGTCAGAGGGACCAAACCACTACTTTTACTGCAATACTTTAACTACATCAAGCTCATAATACTTATGTACTTTTACTTTTATTTACTGTAGTAGGTTAAGTAAAGGATCAGAATATTTCTGCTGCAAACAACAATATAAATGTTCTCAGATTTGTCTGAAACATTAAAAACTGACATGATACTGAATATGTTTTACAAGGAGACAACACAAGGTGAACTGCTTGAATCTCTGCTTGTAGAAAGATGAAGAACGTAAGTTACTTCAGTGCAAAATTCCTCACTAGAGGACTTTTATTCCAAAAGCAGATCAGCAGCAGTTTAATCTAAAAAAAAACTGAGCTGCTTTCTATTTCTAAAGTATTTTACATGGTATTTAAATGTTTTATGCATAAAAATAACACTTAATTTGTATTTATATTTCTGTACTGTAGTGTTCTTTTTTTAAAATCTCATTTGTTCTTCGTTTGTTCTTGAGCTGCTTTTATGATTTGGTGAGCTAAAAATAATTTTTCCACTCTGGAGGACGATAAAGTTATATATTGTATTTTATTACTATGTGAACTTGATGAAAGTACATTAATATCTACTCTAAAGTACCGCATGCTGTGAAGAGAGAGAAGGAAGGAGGTGTTGGACTCCATCGCTCTGATTTATAGGCGGGAAAAAAAGAAAATAGCCATTAGAGGTTAATTACAGCCAATTAGCAGTTATAGAGTGTGTGTGTGTGTGTGTGTGTGTGTGTGTGTGTGTGTGTGTGTGTGTGTCAGGGGATGGGTAGCTTATCTATTGAGATCCAGATGACTCGTCTCCATAGCAACAGGGCAATTAGCAATTGAGCAGGAGAGAGTAGACTGTGACGAGTCGGAGGGTTTAAACATTAACATGAAGAAAACAACAGAAACAAACAGAAACAAACAAACATTTTTCATAATTTAATTTAAAAAATAAGATAATTGAAACCAGCAGCTTTCTGAACAGAAGGGAAAAAAACACATTTAACAATCGATAATGTAGGAAAATGTTCAGCAAAAATACTTTTACTGGGGAGGTTTTTTAATTTCTTTATTTGAGCCTTAAAAACATTGAAACATTGAGGTTTCCTTCATTTGTTCACATGTTGAGATACAGAGTTAAATAGGTGGAAAAAAAGAGGAAATAATTAATAATAATAAACTTTATTTAGAGATCAGATATTTTGTTGGCATTTCACTCGTATATTCAGAAGCAACATTTTTGCAACTTGCTAAAAACATTTCTTAACATTTTCTCATCATGTTGAGAGAAAACATGATTCATCCTGCATTATAGTTATAATAAAAACATATTTAAACGTCATTAAAGTCGTATTGGAGCATATTTTTTAGGAGACAGATGAAAAAAATCCTGCTAATAGCTAACTGCATCTAAACTGCTCTTTGATTTGATGCATTTAAGCTACATTTAAATCACATAAATGTATTAAATTACGGATTAATTTATTAAATTACCTCATTAGTTCAAAAAACTGGAAGAACACATTGTGTTTGTGGCTGCTGTTGTTCTCAAATACCAAACCCTTTTTTCCCAACTTCAGTGTTTCTGTATAATTAAGAGCTGTGTCTCAAATCTCATACTTCTGTTAGTGCTGTTATGCTGGGTACAGTGTGTACTTACTGGCGTAGTGCACAAATTTTGACGGGGTGGTGTCGTCTCAAATCAAACATTGCTGTTGTGCACTTACCACAAATTAGCATTAGCTAGCATTAGCATTTGCATTAGCATTTGCGTTATCGTTTGTGCTACCGAATCATTTCAGACGGCTAAATCAACCCAAAAGACACATGGATGGCTTTTATCTGACAGCAGTTTAGAGGCGCTTAGTGCTAAAAACACATGTATAACTTGCATTTGTATAATGTGGCAATGTTCACTGTAGTTACAACGCACCCGGCCGCCATTTCCAGTTTGAAAAGTGGTCCTTCCTGTTCCACTACGTAGCAAAGATGGCGGCCATAGTTCCACACTCAACTTTTTGACTGTTTTGAGTCCAAACGTCTCGGTGTGAACACATTTATGTACTCAAAATGTTAAGTGTAAATACAGAAGTATCTGATTTGAGGCACAGAAGCTGTTTTTCAGCAGTTTTAAGCCTCTTCTGACTCTACAGACGTCCTGCATATTTGTCTCGTCATGCATTAATTCAATGTGAACCTTAATTTCCTCCCTGAAACAACAGAGGAAATAGAAAATGTCTGTCAAATCTCTGCTTACAAGAAGAAAAAAACAAAACAACATGCAGGTTATTGTGACAAAACAGATCCATAAATCGATACTAAACAATCAGTTTTGTTGTTTTTCTTCTTCCAGCTCGTCTTCACTGACCTTTATTATAAACTGTTGTGTTTGTTCCTCAGGTGTCACAGGTCTGGTCCACCTGGACGAGAACGGAGACAGAGAGACGGACTTCGCCTTGTGGGACATGATCGACACCAACACCAGCAACTTCCAGGTACACACACACACACACACTCACACACACACACACAGCTAAGCTAAGCTCTACTGTGACCTTCATCCACCTCGATATGAAGGTTTTTTTCTGCAGCACTTAATTTATTTTCCTCCTTCACACTCTGATAGTTTCTGTCTCAGTGTGAAAGTTCTGTCCTCCGTCTCCTCTTCATAATCCTGTAAATCTTTTGGGAAATTTATCCAAAAAAAACCTGATGAAAGTCATCAGAAGTTAAAGTCACAGAACAGAGAAATGATATTACTGTTAAATTATTCTTTAACTAATGGATCAGTCGTCTTTATCCGGCCTGCGAACTACTTTTCATCTCTCTAATTCTCATGAATCTGGTGGTGGAGGAGGGTTATATAGATGGTAATATGGTATTAAGTTCATTTGTCACATTATATTATAACGAAACAGAAGAAGAACTTTTTAAAACTTTATTTTCAGTGGAAAAAAAACTTTGAGAATTAATGTAAAAATAATTATTTAAACATAAACGTAGAGAAACAGAAAAAAAAACGTTTGAGCTGCTTTAAGAAAACAGAAATAATGATTTGGTACCAATTAATTTTAACTTTTTTACTCCATGTATGTTTTTATGGTCTTATTTTCAACTCTTATTCCTGTGAAGCACTTTGTGAATTTAATTTCTGTCAAAGGTGCTATACTAAATAAACACATTATTATTATTATTATTATTATTATTATTATTATTATTATTATTATTATTATTAGATAATATTAATAGATCCATAAGGTAAATGAGTACGTTTGGAAATGAAGATCCAAATCGATGCAGCAGAGACATCATCCTCTCTTGTCAACACCTGGATGCCTACATTACCCACAATGCAACTTGACTTGATTAACTCAACAGTACAGACTGTGTTGTGTTATGCTAGCAGCGGCTAATGTAGCCTGGAGGTCTGCTAACCTCCAAACCCTCAGATTTATTTACTCTTAATCTTCAACCTCAACCGACGCTGACTCAAGTGACATCACTTGAGGCATTTTTTTTAAAATCAGGTTTCACACATAAAAGGCTTTAAACTACTTTATAAACACACACTGAGGTAGAAAATGTCGACAAATCGACCAGGACTGGAATCTGAAGGATTATAACTTAAATTTCTCACTAAGATTTAAAATCTAATTGTTTTTATTGCAGATAGTTTTGGTGTACAACAGTTCGGAGGAGCAGCTGACCGCCATACCTGGAACAACGCTGCAGTGGCCGGGTGGAGTTTGTCCTCCTGACGTTCCCGTCTGCGGCTTCAAGAACGACAACCCCATCTGCCTGGCGAGTCAGTGCATCGACCAATCGGCTTAAACTATGAGGCGCCTTCACGAACTGTGCGATTATGGGATGTCTGAGATGAGAGCTGAGAGATATGTGGTGAAATCTTTATAGTTGTCAATCCAAGACGGCGTCCACAGACGGACGATCTGCTACAAACCAACCAATCATAAAACGGCAGGAGCAGCGCGACATTTCATAAGTGCAGTTTTTTAAATAATGTTTAAGGGAAAACTGCTCGTAGCTCTACAACTCATCTCACATCTCACAATCTGGAAGCCTCAAACTGATAAAAAGAGTTTATTACAGGCCTTTTTCACAGTTTGATGTGTAATAAACTTACTAATAATCGTTTATGTTGCACTGAAGCTGCTTTTTCCATGTACGTATCACTGAGGTTTCAGTTGTTTTGTCGACTCTGACGTTGCTACAATCTGCAATAAAACTGTACACAAACATTAATATTCATCCACAGTTGATATTCAGTTATTAAACAGACATTAAACAGTCTCTCTCTCTCTCTCTTCCTGTCAGAAACCATCACCATCCATCAGATGGTCTCCATCGTGGTCTTCTTCATCTTCACCATGACCCTCACCGTCACCATCTTCGTCTACAGGTGAGAGCTGCTGTTGCTCCTGGCAACACAAACAACAACAGCTTTACAACAGTTTTTACTACTTTACTGTAAGTCTACATATTTATATTTTACAAGCAGTTTATAAACAGTTAATAACTGGTTTATTACACTGTGTTGTAGTTGTAAGTAGAGCTGCGATGATTAGTTGATTGACAGAAAATTAATCAGCAACTACTTTGATAAGTGGATTATCAACATTTTCAACATTTTTCAAGCAAGAATTCTTCTGAGATTTGAAGATTTGCAGCTTTTATGTTTCATGAAAGACAATAAAGCAAATATATTTGTGTTTCTGACTGTTGGTCGGACAGAACACAACATTTTACAAACATCTCAATTTAATGACAATGAAAATAAGTGTTGTTGCAGCTTTGTTTGTGAGCAGATATAAGTGTTTATTAATGTATTTACTGTTATTGTGGACACACAGAAGTGTTTGCTGCTCTGTATAATAAAAAACAGCCGTAATAATATAAAATATGTCTTTGTTATGTCTTCCTAATAATTACTGACAAATACTGGACATTAATAAAGACTAAAAAATGT
This sequence comes from Euthynnus affinis, assembly GCA_029490765.1. NCBI lineage: Eukaryota > Metazoa > Chordata > Actinopteri > Scombriformes > Scombridae > Euthynnus > Euthynnus affinis. The sequence goes on from CM055847.1 coordinate 2,123,969, forward strand.
CCTTATATCTGCTTATAACTACATTATAGTGTGTAATAAACATGTATTAAATGTTAATATACTGCTTATAAATGCTAAACAGCAGCATATTGTTGCCACGTAACAAAAATATTTGCTCAGTTTCTTCTTATAACGAGAAACTTCTTTTGTTTTAACACATATAACAAGATATTTGTTATGTTATTCTGAGATTTTTTATTATTAGATACTAATTTATTCAGTTTTTTTAAAAAAAAAGACATGTTTTTTGTAGTAACAACACATCACTTTATCTTATTATAACAAAGTAAACATCTCTTATTACAAACACTTGTCTCATTATAATGTGATAAGTTGTTAGAGATGTAGTATCATCCAGTTTATTTAAGCTCAACCTGTCAAACACACTAGACACGTTTCTCAGCAGTGTTTACTTCACATGATATGACTGATGTGTGTGTGTGTGTGTGTTTCTGCAGCTGCTGGTGTGTAACTGCTTTCTGTCTCCTGCAGGAGGATGAAGCTGGAGAAGGAGCTGGTGGCTCAGCTGTGGAGGATTTCCTGGGACGACATCCACATGAGTAACCTGGACAAGGTGTTACGCAGCGGCAGCAGGATCACACTGTCACTGGTCAGCACACACACACACACACACACACACACACACACACACACACACACTCTGTTCACTGGAGCTTGTGATGTACTTGTCTTGTCTGTTATTATCCTTCTTTCCTTCTGTAATCATGTAATCAAGTCTTTTGTTCGCTGTGAAATGAAGAATGAAGCAACTTGTGTGTTCGAATCACATTTAACCTCACACACACACACACACACACACACACACGCACACACACACACACACACACACACACACTCTGACCCTGTGTCTGTCTCCAGAGAGGCTCTAACTACGGCTCCCTGATGACTGGAGATGGAAACCTGCAGGTTTTTGCAAAGACTGGATACTACAAGGTCAGTTTGCCTGTTAATATGTGATGATGAGTCAGACAGGAAGTAGAAGACTAAAGCTGCTCTCTTCTCTGTTTCCAGTGGTGAAAAATAACAGATTACATTTACTCAAATGCTCTACTTGCACTTGAGTATTTCCTTTTAATGCTACTTTAGGGGAATATTGTAGAGCTGCAACTAACAATAATTTAAATAAAATGTCAGAAAAGAGTGAAAAATGTCCGTTATAATGTCGTAGAGCGAGAACGTCACATCTGCAGATCTTTGTTGTGTTTTTTTTTGTCTGATTAACAGAACAATATCCAAATATATTCAGTTTATTATCATATATGATACATAAACCTCTCATCTGAGAAGCTGCACTCACCACATTTTTGGCAATTTTTCCATAAAAGATTACTAAAACAATTATTAAATAGTTGCAGATTAATTTTCTGTCCTTTGATTAATCGTTGCAGCTCTAACATATTGTACTTTTTACTTAAGATTTTGCTTTAATAAACAAAAATATGCTAAGCTTATGAAATATAATGCATTCATAAAGATTAAACCAGTCGTTCCTGATGTTTTTGGCTGCTTACCCATCACAATAAAAGTTGTGTCTTAGAAGTATTAAGTCAGTTTTTATTTGCATAGTTTAATATCACATAATACAGATTAATCTGCACAATCTGCAGAACTTCCTCTGTCGTTAGACTCTCCATACAGATGAAGACAAACTCCCCCCAAAAAAACCCTTTAATGGAAAAAACATGGAAGAAACCACATGAGGAGCAGCAGAGGAGGGACCGCTCCTCCAGGACGGACAGACAGGAAGTAGATGTTGTGTGAACAGAACAGACGGAGATTAAGATCAAACTTAGAGAACGGAAAAACAAGATGACAGAATTATTGATAACAGTTATGATTATTAATATCACCAAAGAGTGATTTCTTCTCAACAACACAAAGAAGAAAAAAACAGATTTGTGTATCAGAACTTTGTTTTTTCTTCTTTCCTCTCCCATTAATCATCTCACGACCCCTCAGATTTATCTGCTGACCCTTTGGAGGGGCCCCGACCCCTAGGTTGGGAACCACTGGACTAAACTAAAGTCACATGTCCGTCACAGCAGAACGAATACTTTTACTGCGGATACTTAAAGTACATTTTACTGATAATACCTCTGAATTTAAATGGTGATTCACATGAAACTGTAAATGTGAAGCTGAGACATTGGGGTTGAAGCTGAGACCAGGATCAGGATCAGGATGGTGTTTTGATTGGATGCTGATTAAACTCTGTGTGATCTTCCAGGGAAACATCGTGGCCATCAAATACTCCAACACCAAACGCATCGAGCTGAACAGGAAGGTCCTGTTTGAGCTCAAACACGTGAGTGAGAAACTTTTTATTTCAAACAGAACAACAAGAAATTAAGAGCAACATGATCTGATTATTAAAAATACCTTGAGAGAAAGGGAGATGAAAAACATATTATAGTAAAAAACTAGAAAAACAAAATGACTGAGTGATGATTTGCAGGTTTAGAGATGTTGAAACATTAACGTGGTCGAGTATCTGAAATATTGAATCATTCGGAGATCAGAAAAGATTCTTGTGTATATTTTTTCATGCAGACCGATGCAGAAATGTCACAGCTCCTAAATGCCAAACTGGCAATTAAAAACCTTCCGGCGGGATCACTTAACCTCCAATCAGTGATTCAGAACAAACTGTTTGCTCCCAGAGTTTTATTTGAAAAACATTCCAGGTAAATAATGTCGGTCTGCTCGTCTGTGCAGCGTTTTAGTCCAAAGTTTAGTTTGTTTATGACGGCCTTCCCGACCTTCTGAACTTCCATTTCTACACAAGAAATATCAAAGTTTATCAGACAGACTCCCATGAAATTTATGCAGCACATTCTTGCTCCTCTGAAGATGAAACCTTCAGATTTTAATGACTTTTCCTCCTCCGGCACCACCGCCAGGACAAACGGCGCTAGCAGGACTTCAGACTTTTAATCTCACTAATCAAGTTTCCTTCTTAATTTTGTGCAAATTTTAACAGAATTTCCTGAAAATGAGCAAAATTAAAGGCAAATTATGCAGCGTTTCAGTCCACTCAATCCAGTGCAATTAAACCGTTGCAGGATGTATTAATATATTAATATGTGGAAGGTTACCGTCTCCTCATCGCTCCACACAGATCTGATGTTTTCATCAAGTCACATTCTTCCTGCACGTCATCATTTATTCACTAAGTCTGTTTACTGTTTACAACTTTTTTTTGTTTCAATATTTAGACTAAACTTGAGTTGTTGGTATTTCTGTAGTCAGAGGGAAATGAAGCTTTCTGAAGCATTGAATCATTGTTTCAAAGTATGTGATGGCAACATCTGTTGGGAAACTCTTGGTATCACATTTTTGTAATATTTATAACGGTTAATCATACTTTGACTTTTCAGAGGTCGATACTGCGTGAAGTCGTCTGCTTTGAACGTGACATCACTGCCACTCAGGCTTTATTTAGATTGAAAATGTGCATAAATCAGGGGGACACTGACTGTAAAGAGTTGAAAGTGTTTGGAAGGTTTTAAGTGTTAAAAATGTTCCTCTGTTTGTGTAGATGAGAGACGTTCAGAACGAACATCTGACCAGGTTCATCGGCTCGTGTATCGACCCCCCAAACATCTGCGTCATCACAGAGTACTGTCCAAGAGGAAGTCTGCAGGTACACCTGTCTGTCTGTCTGTCTGTCTGACTGACTGTCTGTCTGTCTGTCTGACTGTCTGTCTGTCTGTCTGTCTGTCTGTCTGTCTGACTGTCTGTCTGTCTGTCTGTCTGTCTGTCTGTCTGTCTGTCTGTCTGACTAACTGTCTGTTTGACGGTCTGTCTGTCTGACTGTCTGTCTGTCTGACTGACTGTCTGTCTGTCTGACTGTCTGACTGACTGTCTGTCTGTCTGACTGTCTGACGGTCTGTCTGTCTGACTGTCTGTCTGTCTGTCTGTCTGACTGTCTGTCTGTCTGACTGTCTGACGGTCTGTCTGTCTGACTGTCTGTCTGTCTGTCTGTCTGTCTGTCTGTCTGTCTGACTGTCTGTCTGTCTGACTGACTGTCTGTCTGTCTGACTCTCTGACTGTCTGTCTGTCTGTCTGTCTGTCTGTCTGACTGTCTGTCTGTCTTGTTTAAAGTCTGTATTTTGTGTCTTCAGGACATCTTGGAGAACGACAGCATCACTCTGGACTGGATGTTTAAATATTCTCTCATCAACGACATCGTCAAGGTGCGTTTCTTACTTTTTCATTTATATTTTATATTTTATCAGTTCCTACACTCTTCTACACTGTTTTATCATCAGCACAGATATTTAATGTGTCTCCACTGGTGTCCTGGAATATCACATCATCACGTGTTTCTACAGTCCTGCTCTTCTTCTTCTTCTTCTCCTCTCTGCAGGGCATGGTCTTCCTCCACAACAGCGTCATCTTCTCTCACGGCAAACTCAAGTCGTCAAACTGTGTTGTCGACAACCGCTTCGTCCTGAAGATCACAGACTACGGTTTGTGCAGCTTCCGATCCGAGAACGACTCAGGCAAGGACGCTCACGCCTACTACGCCCGTGAGTCGCATGTTCAGTTTTATTACAACTATTAAAACAGCCTCTTCAAGCTTTTAACATTTATTGCTTTTCGGTGGGGCCAATTTTTCCTCTTCACATAAGAAATGATCAATTTCAGGACAAGTTTCACATTCTTATCATCTCAAACCGGGTATCATTTTCTACGTAACCCTTTTTTATTTAACAAAACTTCTCAAGTGTTTCATTTTCTGTAAACATAAGCAACTGAACGAGACCTCTGCCTGGTGAAATACAGTCAAATATTGGCAAAGTTTTGATGTAAATCAGGAACCATCTGATCAAAGAATAAGTAAATAAACTACCGTGGTCTCTACAGGGTTCAGTGCAAGTCAAACATAAACATAAATACATACAGCATCAGAATAATATCCCCTAGAAACTGTAAAAGAAGAGCAAGACTCCTAAAATGTCATGTCATCTTGCCGACCTGTTTATCCGTCCTCCTCCGCCCTGCAGAGAGGTTGTGGATGGCTCCGGAGCTGCTCAGGATGGAGTCACCTCCTCCGCAGGGAACTCAGAAAGGAGACGTCTACAGCTTCGGCATCATCCTCCAGGAGGTGGCGCTGCGCCGAGGAGCGTTCTACCTGGAGGGAGACCCGCTGAGTCCTAAAGGTGGGAGACAGACTACAGACGGAGTGCGTTGATACTTGATTAGACCGCTTTTTTATTTACATTCCAGCTTCTCTGGGCATCAACTGAAAGCTTCAGACAAGCAGCTGGGATGAGATTTTATTGCTATTTATTGCGATTAAACCACAAAAGATTTTACAAACTTAAAAACAAGTAAAAACAACAAAATAACAAGACTTGTTGTCTGAGATGCAGCCTGGATCTGGATAATTATCAGGACACGGATGAATGACTTCACAATGTCAACAAAACATTTTGGGTTCTTTTGTTTCATTTCCAGTAATTTTCTTTCTTTCTTTGCACCATTTTGTTTCCAATTATTTTGCATTGTTATGTTTCTTTTCAACCATGAGATGCAGCATTGCTTTCTGATTATGAAACTTTTTCTTCATTTGTGTGTATATACAGTTTATTAACAGCAATCAACAAATCAATTAAGTACGACTCCTCATTGTGCCGGCGCGTTTCACTCTGAGGTTGGATGACAAAACAGAAAAAATAAAAAATCCTGTTTAAAAACGATGTGGTCTGAGCAGACAGAATCCAGAACCCAGACACATGTTTTGGGGTTTTTATGTTGGTACTTCGGTAGCCACATGCTGATAACACGTTTATTCCACTGAAAACATTCTCAGATGTGAAAAAGTTGATAAAAAAAAAGCCCAAAGGTCCAAACCACAGTCACAAATCATCCTGGAAAGTTGACATACCCAATTTTTCTGTTTTAGTTTGGCTGCTTTATGGGCAAAAAGGCCTTCGGTTGAGGTTAAAATGATGTCTTTTGGAATGAAAGTTTGGAGCTTGTACTACAGATTACCAGAGCATGACTCTCTAATAACTATTTCTAAGAACAGAAGAAGAAAAAGCAGTTTACCTGCCGCAGTTCGGGCTTTTTGTCCAGAAAAACAAGCGGACTGAGGAGGTTTTGAGTCAGAAAACAAGCAAGAAGAGTCAGATCAGGTCAGATGAGGAACGTGTTGCAGCAGCTTCAGGGCTTATTCTGCTGATGTAGCATCAACCAGCCTTTGATTTTCTTGTCTTTCTAGTTTAATTAAGAAATAATTCTGCCCATCTGTTTGTCCTGATTACCTGATCGCAGCCACGGCTCTTTAACTCTTACATGTTTCAGGTCGAATCTGACAAATGTTTGAGCTGTAAAAACACCCTAAACACCTTTATTTTAGCTTGAAGTATTGTGGTTTTTCTTTAAAGTGAGCCAGAATATACAAAAATGGAAAAATATTTCACCTTTTTTTAATTTTTGTACAGCTGATACACGTTTTTACATCCTGTAGAGGTTGTTCTGGGTTATATTTGACTTGTATTTATTCAAAACTTCAAAATTCCAATCATGATGTTCACCTGTTTTATGTAACATGGAGCTGTCACATTGTGTGATTGTGAATAATTCTCTGTGAACAAAAAAACCCAAAGCAAACACTCTCTCTGCTCTCTGAAAGCTCCATTAAGGATTAATCACCCATTCATTGATGACTGATGAGGTATTTATGAATGAAAAATAGACTTGTGGTAGAATATGAACAGTATGTCAGGGATAATTGGAAAGTGACAATTTGCTGTTTTTACCCAGTTAAATCTCCTCGATGTAGTCTACCTCTACCACACACAATCAGCCATAACATTAAAACCACCTGACTGATATCGTGCAGGTTCCCCTCGTGTCACCAAAACAGCTCTGACCCGTTGATGCAGGACTCCAGAAGACTTCTGAAGGAGTCCTCTGGTCTCTGGCACCAAGACGTTAGCAGCAGATCCTTTAAGTCCTGTAAGTTGCGAGGTGGGGCCTTCATGGATCGGACTTGGTTTTCCAGCACGTCCCACAGATGCTCAATCAGATTGAGATCTGGGGCATTTGGAGGCCAAAGCAACACCTTGAACTCTTTATGATGTTCCTCAAACCATTCCTGAACAGTTTTTGCAGAGTGGCAGGGAGCTGAAAGAGGCCACTGCCATCAGGGAACACCGTTGCCATGAACTTTGTTTTGGTAGGTGGTTCATGTTAAAGTAACATCCACATGAATGCCAGGACCCAAGGTTTCCCAGCAGAACATTGCTCAGAGTGTCACACTGCCTCTACTGGCTTGCCTTCTTCCCATAGTGCATCTTGGTGTCATCTCTTCCCCGGGTAAACGATGCATATGCTCCAAGTTGTCCACATGATGTCCCGTTGGATTCAAACTTAGCTTCATGGCACTTACTCATGCTATTCTCTCCTGACTAGATCCCTGCTTGTGCTGTATCGCTTTGGATAAAAGTGTCTGCCAAATGAATTTGTTAATTGTGAAAAAAACCTGATCCATCAGACCAGGCAACCTTCTCCCATCGCTCCAGGGTTCAGTTCTGACGCTCATGTGTCCACTGTAGGTGCTTTTTGGCAATGAAAAGTGGTCAGCATGAGCACTCTGACCGGTCTGCAGCTACGCAGCCTCGTTTGAAGCACACATTTGATGCTCTGTGTGTTCTGACACCTGTCTATCATGGCCAGCATTAACTTATTCATCAACCTGTCATACAGTAGCTCTTCTGAGGGATCGAACTAGATGGGCTAGATTTCGCTTCCCTGGTGCATCAATCAGCCTTTCCTGGCGTTGTGGAGACACTCTGACCCAGTCGTCCAACCTCTCAGATCCTTACATTTCCATTTTTCCTGCTTCCAACACATCAACTTCAAGAGCTGACTGTTCACTTGCTGCCTAATATATCCCGCCCCAATGACAGGTGCCATTTTAATGAGACAATCAACGTTATTCGTTTCGCCTGTCAGTGGTTTTAATGTTTTGGTTGAGCGGTGTACTTTTTCACATGTAAATGAATAATGTTATAGGTGTAATCGAGCTGATTGGGAACTGCAGCTGCGTTTAGTCATCGGTCAGGGAAGCAGGAAGCAGGCAGACAGGTCGGCGGTGGCGGATGGAGGGATTTGGAGCGATTTGATCTGAGTCGTGACGACGACTGAATGAGAGGAATTAGACACGGAGCATGACATGACTGAAACCAGCAATTTACACCCTGACGGAGGAGGCGGAGAAGGAAAATAAGTGAGAATAGAGAGCGACTGTGTGATGGAGAAGGTGAAAAAGAAACTGTGACCTGTTGCCAGCAGTGATGATCAGCCAGCTGGACGAGGCTTCGATCACTCAGCAGTCTTTCTGTCCAACTATAGACTTCAACCGCTAAAACAGCCTCAGAGCTGTCAGCCCGCCGTCTGACGAGGCCTCATTTATTTTAAAACCGGCTCATGCTCGAATTTCAATTGTAGTGTGGCGTCTACTGTTAATCACTGTTGTTGCTGAGAAAGTTTACAGTCAACGTGGAAAAGTTTCTGTTTTCCAAACCACAGAGGACAGAGGGAGGGGGGCAGAGGGGGGAGCAGAGTTACAGATGAAGTGTGTTTCTAGGAATCTTAGAGGAGAAAAAATATAGGCCTTCAAGTAAAACTCAGCATTAATATCAAGACTCAAAGTTCATTCTGCGACAACCGAGCCAACTCCATCTGCCGAGGAAGATGATTGAAAGCTACAGAGCAGCTACTGAACGGACTCTGTGGTGAAACTGTGAGGCATTTGTTTAATTTGAGGTCTGCATAACAAAACATTTTCTTAATGGTTGTTTCTTCAGAGAAGTTTAAAGATCCCCTGCAGACACAAATATATTCTGCAGAAACTAGAGTCCTTTTGTTGCAGCAGGAAAAACTAAAACTAATACATATGGTTCTGTTTCATTATGAAATTGGGCACACGTGCACAAGCCTCATTTCCAGTCCTAGTTAGACAGAAATAGGTGTAGACATGACAGGTCCTCAATCCTCCATCTGCATATCTTGTTAGACCTGTCGATGAAAAGAACGACAAAGAAGCAGCGAAGGTGACAGAAGTAGTTGTGTGGAGAATGAAAAAAGAGAGCTAGAGGAGGAAGTTCAAACCCAATTACTGTGTAAAGTGGGTTAAAACTCGACAGAAAGCAGGTTTCAGATTGTTTCATGCAGACTGAAGCCTTCAATCCTTGAGAAATAACATATATATATATATACATATAGTTTTATTCTTAAGCAGACTCAGAGTCTCTGAGGAATTTATTAGTCTGTTTTTGTCCACATGTTTTTAGTAAATAAAACACACAAAACACTTACAATTATTTCTGTCCTCATTTGTTATTCCAGACTAGTTGATAATTAGTTTTTTTCAGTATCTTTTGCTTTTGGCAGAAAAAGTTTCTCCTCTTCAGTCCATATTTGCTTCTTTTTCCTCTGATTTTCACCTCATCCATCTAGTTTTGGTTGTTTGTTTGGTGACGATCTCCCCTCACAGACTGTATGACCGCAAGTTATCACAAGGAATTTAGGTTATGACATCTGAAAATATCTGAAAACTTGAGCTCACTCAACCCTGATGTGCTCCTGAGTTAGTAAATACATGAATCATAATGTGGAGTAGATGCAAATAAAGTTCATAGGAGACCAGGTTGAATAACCAGACTTCATTCTCTCATACGTAAGAATCAGGCTGCTAAATGTTTCCTATCATGATTCTTCTCTGAATACCGACTCAACCCTCTCCTCTCTGTGCAGAAATCGTGGACCGGGTGATTCTGGGCGAGTGGCCCTGCCTGAGGCCGACCATCGACACGCAGAGTCACAGTCCAGAACTGGGTCAGCTGATGCAGCGCTGCTGGGCTGAGGAGCCCACAGAGAGACCCGAGTTCAACCACATCTGCCTGCTGCTGCGCAAACAGAACAAGTAAGTTACAGTAAGAGGGTTGTACATAAGTATTATGAGCTTGATGTAGTTAAAGTATTGCAGTTTCTCTGGCCTCAGCTCTGAAGTCCAACCCCTCCCATCTGAGAGAGCTGAACCTGAACTACAACAAGCTGCAGGATTCAGGAGTGAAGCTGCTGTGTGCATGTTACTGTTGTAGCTGCTGGAGGTGGAGCTAGTTTACACTACTTCATATACAGTTAGCTAGTTTAGTCCACTGGTTCCCAACATAGGGGTCGGGGCCCCTCCAAAGGGTCAGCAGACAAATCTGAGCGGTCGTGAGATGATTAATGGGAGAGGAAAGAAAAAACAAAGTTCTGATACACAAATCTGTTTTTTGGACTTTTTCTCTAATCTTTGATTTATGTGTGTGTGTGTGTGTGTGTGTTCAGGGAGTCGAGGACCAACATCCTGGACAACCTGCTGTCTCGTATGGAGCAGTACGCCAACAACCTGGAGGAGCTGGTGGAGGAACGAACACAAGCTTATCATGAAGAGAAACGCAAAGCTGAAGCTCTTCTGTACCAGATACTACCACAGTCAGTATTACAATACTACACACACTGCTGTACCAAATACTACCACAGTCAGTATTACAGTACTACACACAATGCTGTACCAGATACTACCACAGTCAGTAGTTCAGTGCTCTCTCTCTCTCTCTCTGTGTTTGTGCCTCTCTCGCCCTGCCCTCAGCTCGGTGGCGGAGCAGTTGAAACGAGGTGAGACGGTTCAGGCTGAAGCTTTTGACTCGGTCACCATCTACTTCAGTGACATCGTGGGATTTACCTCCATATCTGCAGAGAGCACGCCCATGGAGGTGAGACCTCTGCACAACTTCATTACTGCTCTTGCATTTTGAACAATTTAATTTGGTTATTTTCCTATTTTTTTTTTAAATAGATCGCTGTGCAAAAGCAATCGTCTTGTTGTTGCAGAAGAGAAACAGCTCTATTTTATAAAATATAACAAGTTATACCGACTATTTTGACCCAGCTCTTAGAACATGACAAATTAAGGGAAATACAAACAGTTTTATTTAAAAATCTGTCAGTTGTATATTTTTTTTGACAAATTGCAATGAAATTTTAATGAAATGGTCAGTAAGTAGATCAGTGGTGTTAGTAAATGGATATGTAGTGTTTTAAACTAAATGAAACCAGCGATGAGGTGAGAGATAAAGGAATGGATACGGCTGATCCTGCAGTCTGGATGGACGGACCAGGTGCATTCATACAGTCCTGCTAATGCTGGAACTGAAAGGATGTTTTTATCCGGCATGTTTAGGGAAGTGTGAGCTCCATGAGGTCTAAAAGCTTGTTGAATGCTTTTATTTCCCCATAAAACACATGTTAAACAAAGTGTTAAATATTTATCTACATGTAAGCAGTCGTCTCCTCTGGGTGTTGTTCTGGGTCTGAATTCTCCTCATTGAGATGACTGTAAAACTACTTTTGTTCAGTAAATGTCTGAAGTCTCTCAGAGTAAAAAAGGCTTCTGAGGACAAACTGATGCTTCAGTGGAGTTTATGAGCTGCAGTGTTTCATGTCTGGTGTGAATCCCTATTAAGTGTTCAGTCTAATGTTCAGCTTTGAGTTTTCAGCTAATGTTCTTCTTCTCTTGTGTCTGACTTGGTCCTCGTCATCTTGTTGTTGTGACTCTGCAGGTGGTGACTCTGCTGAATGACCTGTACACCTGTTTCGATGCCATCATAGACAACTTTGATGTTTACAAGGTGAATCAACAGAAACTGACAGAAAAGTCCAGCAGACTTCCAGTGGAGGTTCTGTTTGTGATAAAAAAAAAAAAGAAGAAAGGAATCAGATCTGTGAGCATAAAACTAATTCTGTTCTTTTATGCTTCAAAGACTCAAACATCTTTAAGATTAGATGAGATTACACTGAACTTTATCCATCAAAGGGGATCAAAGTATTTCCTGCTGTTCACTGCAAAATGTTAACTTTTCAGGAACAAAAGAAGAAGTCTCTCTTTAAAAAACACATCATTTAATTGGTATAAAACATTAGAATGAATCTGATCAGCTGCAGAATCTCCTCCAGAGAGAAAAATAGCAAATGTGAAGAACTAAACAACCATATTGAAAATTATAATCTTAAATTACTTGTTGCTTTGGATAAAAGCGTCTGCCAATAGAATAGAAAACATTTAAAAGGCAAAATAACAGTGGAGCAAAAACCATGAATAGAAATCTATTAAATATGAAAATATACAGAAAACATTAAATGTTTCCTCAAAGAAAAAACACTTTAAAATTCCCTTTTCGAGGTTCAGATCTTGACACTAACCTGCTGTTCGTGGTCCTGCGGCGCCCCCAGGTGGAGACCATCGGCGATGCCTACATGGTGGTGTCGGGGCTGCCGGTGAGGAACGGGAAGCTGCACGGCCGGGAGATCGCACGCATGGCCCTCGCTCTGCTGGACGCCGTCCGAACCTTCAAGATCCGCCACCGACCAGAACAACAGCTGAAACTGAGGATAGGGATTCACAGCGGTGAGACATTTATCCCCAAAATGAACATTTAAACCTGTTTTTATCTTGCTGGAATCATTCCTCCTGTTCATATTGACCATCAGAAGATCCCTTCATAATGACCTTACAATGGAAGTGATGGGGAAAAAAAAAGTATTCAAAAGTTTATGTGAAGTTAATATGAAGCTTCAGCGTCCAAATGAGTCAAATCCAGTAGATATCTTTCAACGTTACAGTCTTTTTAGTGGCAAAGTCCCTCTTTTTGTTTCTATACTTCCACCTGCAGCTCAACAGGGAAACACAAAGAGGAGAATTTGATGCTAAAAAGACTGTAAATGTGTCAGATATCCACTTGATGTGACTAACTCAGACTGATGAAGCTGAACAGAAGCTTCACACACACTTTAAATGTCTATCTGGACACACTGTGGATGAAGCAGATCTTTTAATATCCAGTGTGAACAGGAGGAATGATTACAGCCAGGAAAAAACCTCTTTCACTGTTTATATGGACACCTGACTGCTGGTTTAAAACACTGCAATAAATTGTGAACTTATCCTTTAAGAACAGAGAATGTTCTGTTGTAGAATCATTGTTTATATTTAACTCTCTTTCATAAATATAATATAATATAATATAATATTTTGTGTGTGTGTGTCTGTGAGCAGGTCCGGTCTGTGCAGGTGTGGTCGGTCTGAAGATGCCACGTTACTGTCTGTTTGGCGACACGGTCAACACGTCGTCACGTATGGAGTCGACCGGAGAAGGTCAGAACAATGAAGAACCACACACACAGACACACAAACCTCCCGTCAGTAAACACACACACACACACACACACACACACACGACATGCTCCAGAACAGCACGACGACGTGACAACAGCACAAAGTTTTAACTAATATAAACTCATAAAAACTGTTTAAAGAGCAGCTGCAGGAACAAATAAAGGCCAGTCACTCATAAAATATCAAAGCTGCAAATTAAAGCTGCAACATTCAGCAGATTAATAGATTAGTCGATGAATTTGTTAGGTGATCTGACTGAAAATTAATAAGAAACTGTTAACTGTTAATTGTTTTGAGTCATTTTTAAGAAGAAAATGCTAAATCCTCTTTTTCCAGCTTCACAAACGTGAATATTTTCTGGTTTCTTTCGTCTCTATGACAGTAAACTGAATATTTTTGTGTTGTAGACTAAACAAAACATTTGAGGACATCATCTTGGGTTTTTGGAAACAATTATCAACATTTTTCATCATTTTCTGACATTTTACAGATAAAACAACTGTTCAATTAATGGAGAAAATGATCAACAGAGAAATAGATAATGATGATAATGAAAATAATCATTAGTTGCAGCTCTGATTGTTTCAACTGTAAAAACACCAAAAAACTGTGAAAATGTTCTTCACCATTTCCTACAAGCCAATGTGAAGTATCAGTTTATTAAAATATAAGGCACAGCAACACAGCAAATTCTCGCATTTGAAAGTCTGGAACCATACATTTTCAGTGTTTTTGCTTGAAAAAAATAAAGATTACTTGATCATCAGAATAGCTGCAGATTAGTTTCCTGTCAGCCAATCATTGCAGCTCTACTGCAATTAATTTTGTTTTTTTCTATTACATGATGTCCTCAAAAGACTTTTTTTTTTAGAATTGGTGCATGTTGGCACTGCTGATCTATGACATAACAGACATATAAGGGATTATTCACAAACTTCAAACTTCAACTCTTCTCCTCGCACTCAGGTTTCTTCCTCGCGCTCGCTAAGTTTCTGCTCACGGATTTCTCCACTGCGCTCGGATTTTTTGTGTGTAGCAACAAGCATAGCAACCATCCTGTCAGAATCATCCAATCAATAGAAGGCCTGGTTTTGGGTTGACCAATGAAATGGAGCCGTGAGCAGAAACTTAGCGAGCGCGCAGAAGAAACCTGAGTGCGAGGAGAAGAGTTGAAGTTTGAGCGCGAACAACATTGTGTCCGAGTGCGAGCACACAGTTTGAGCACAAGCAGAGCAAATCTGAGCACAGGCAGAGGAGTGCGAGGGGAGGGTTTTGAGGGACAAATTACAAAATTTGAACGTAAAATCAATAATGTTTGCTCTTGAATTTATATACTACGCTCTTGAATAAAGATAGGGAATAATCTCCATAAATTATCCACTACATCACACGGTCTACATTTCTAAACTACAGTACAGAGAAAACTTGGGATGTTTCTGCAACTTAAACACTCGTTAATCACAGCTTTATCTACTAACACTGCTTTACTGACGAAGTGTCTCCAGTGAAAGATGAACCTGTAACAAACCTGTTTGTGTTCCCGCAGCGCTGAAGATCCACGTGTCGGCGGCGACTCGAGACGTCCTGCTGGAGTTCAACTGCTTCCAGCTGGAGCTGCGAGGAGACATCGACATCAAGGGCAAAGGAAAGATGACCACCTATTGGCTACTGGGAGAGAGCGACAGCCAATGACGAAACACCGCAGACAGGAGGACGACAGAGGATGGAGGAGAGGAGGAGGAGAGGAGAGGACAAAGGGAGTGAAGATAGAGAGGACAGGATGGAAGGAGGGAAGGAGGTAAGATGTAGCTAAAGGAAGGAAAGAGAAAAGCAAATAAAGGGAGTCAAACTGAAAAAAGGTGAATCTGATGAAGAAGGAATCTCCTCAGACGTCTCAGGTCCTCGTCGTCCTGCAGCAGGTCTGTCAGAGGACTCGTCACCTACGGGATGTTTCTTGTTCCTGTATTTTCACAACATGGAGGAAAGTAGCGGTACATTTGCCACACGTGTACACACAAAACTGCAAAACCCTGAACTGTGCAAGTGAGCAGAGAAAACACAGAGGAAGAAGGAAGGAAAACGACCTGTGAACATGAATGAAACCGGACTAATGAAGGCTGGAATATAAACAAGAAGACTTATGAACAGATTCTGCTCACAGACTTTATATTGTGACTTCCAGGTGTTTGTCTTTAACTTTACATGTTGCACAGGTTCCACATTCATCGAGTTTTAAGGAGAAAATCAAACTATGCTTCAAGGTTTGTACAAAGACATCAACACAGGATGAATTTGTTTGAGTTGGCTGAATGATGTACAGATTTATACTGTAAGACCGAGTGAGTCATGATCATAATGTGGTTTTATCCGTCAGTGCCGGTTCATGTCTTCATGGTTTCAGCTGGTAAATAAGAACATTAAAGCGGCTATAATTGATATTTTTGTATCAACGTGAATGAAATGTATAAATGTCAGTGTGTAATGTGAGAGATGTGGCTCCTAACCAAGACAATTATCAGCTCCTCTCGGCTTTACGGAGCTTTATAGTTGAGTTTCAGTTCATTGTTTATCTGTCCGGCTTCAACTTTACTGTTCTGGTTCACTCTCAGCGGCTCTCATAGCGTCGTTTTCAGAGGGAAAAAGCTGCTGTACACTACCTGCTGGTGAACATAGTGGAGCATTTAGCAGCTAAAGAGCCAGATATTTCCCTCAGGAGTTGGTAGAAGAAGCTAAAAGAGAGAGAAGATTGGACAGAAACACGACTCCACATGAGTGATAATGTTGCTCCATAACTGCTGGATGTGCAACTGTTTGCTAACAAGTTCAACATATCAACTTAAAAGCTGATGATATGTCAGAGTTGTGTTCACTGCTTGTTTCTGTTGAAAACTAGAGAACAAAAATATTCAGTTAATGCAGGTTTAACTAGTTGCTTCATTAAGTTTCATTAACAAAGTTGTTGGACTTGCAAGACAAAGATTACAAAAAATGATGAAAACTGAAGCAGCAAGGCCGACACATCCTGACTTTCAGTCCAGAGGAAAGGTCGAGCACTGGATCCTACATTTCCCATGATGCACTTGGATAATGTCACATCTTTCTGTTATAAATTTGTGGCCCAAGCGAAGATAACCCTGATGACATCACTGTGACATCATCAGGATTATTATCTGAGATTTGACAGAAGTGATCATCTGACGGCAGCAAGTAAACTCATCTTAATTTATTGGTGCATTTAATATTTCTTTCACAGTATTTTGGATTTAAACACAATGAAGTAAAAAGTAAAACAGCAAACATGAACATATTGTTAAAACTTCATAAAGTACTTGAGTTGGATTATTGAGAAGTGAATTTTTCTTTCATGAGGAAAATATTCTGAAGCTTTTAAATATCAAGAGAATCAAAACGGTCACATTGATCAATCTGCAGACCATTTTCTCGATTAATCATTTCGTCTTTAAAACATCAGAAAATGTATATTTTTTAAAAATGCCGTCACATTATCAAACAAAACATAAAAATATTAAATTTGCCGTAATGTGAGATCAAGTAAAGCATTTGAGAACTTGAAACCATCAAACATTCAGCAGTTTTGCTTGAAAAATTACTTAAATGATCAATAAATAACAAAAATAGTTCTTTTTTTGCTACTAAATATTGCAGCTAAATGAATAAGAATGAATAAGCAACTTGTATTTTGCAGAAAAGTTGCATTGCTGTGAGTTTGTGTCTTTGGAATGAAGCAAAATATGAGAAAACGTGCAAAAGCAGCAGCAGCAGAGAAAACTGTCTGAAACTGATCATCTGGGAAGAGCAAAATCTGCAGCTGTTTTATCACACACACACACACACAGATATGAAGAGTGAAAACACAAACATTATAGAGTTAATTTACAGTAAAATTCTGTTCACAACAACATCAGAAGACAAGAGAAGCAACAGTTGGTTGTTTTCACTAAATCTGACCTTTCTGTTTCTTCTCCGTGTCGTCCTGCTTCAGTGTTTTCTGACTTTTAATGTTTCACAGCAGCTCGAGTTCAGAGAGAAAAGACTGATGCAGCCTTCAGATCTGTTTACTGGATATCACCACTGACAGTCCAGAATCAGTTCATTTCTCTTCTCAATTTATCCTAAAACAAAAAGTTAAATTATTTCTGGTTAAATGTTTCTTTGAACATTATAGACACAAAGTCATATTCAAATTCAAATTCATTTATGTAATTAAAAGGGGTCTAAGTTTTAAGTATGATCACAAATCTCTCTAATCAAGGAGATGAATTTATTATTTTTTATTCTGTAGCTGATAACATAAGGCTATTTAATTAATATATCCCTTACATGTAGCTTTGCAAAGCTAGAAAACCCAAAATACCTCAGTGAAAACTTTAAAGACCCTCTCCAGACATGTTTTGAGACACATGAACATACTCTGCTTGGAATAATAATTTCTGTCTATGTTTTTTCCACAAAAAGAAAAAGTAAAATTATGTGACTTAAAATTCTCCCTCACGTAAAAACCCAGAATCTCTGAATTCAGCAGATGAATGAAAACAAACTGCACAGAAAAGAAGAACAACTGAAGGAACAAGAAGAAGAAGATGTTTTTGATTGGAGGAGGGCTCTAATATTTGCTTCAGCTGTTCATTGCCTCTATGGAAAGCTCTCTGTAAATTAACAAATGTTTTCCCGTGTTTTGTATTAAAAAGCTGTAATTACAATTCATTTTGTTCTTGAATTCAAGTTAAGAAAAGGACACTTAAAACTCAAAACTTTGGTGCAACACTTAAAGGATCTGCTCGCATGATGGACAGCTGGGGATCAAACCTGTGACGTATCAGTTTCAGGACAATTTTCTGCACATTTCTCTGCTCTGACCTCCAACATCCTGCAGACTGAAGCACCACAGAGCAGCAAATATGGGACAGAAGTACCGGAGCTGTTAGCAGGACAAATTATTTTCTTGGACTCATGAACTGAAAAAGCCTCATATTGTGAAAGTGTCTTAAAAGTTGAAGAGGCTCTAATATTTTTATATAATGCCATTACATGTGTATTACATGTGGACTCCAAAGTGACTCATATATCAGATCTGGTGAGAAATGATCATCAGAGCTTCATATCATCAAGCTTCAGTCGTCACAAGTCAACTTAGTGGAACTCAATAACGTATCATTAAAGTTTCTGTTTGTTTTGTGCCGTCAATCATTTTGTAATTTCTTGTTTGTATCATGTTGCACTTCCCCCTCTGTGCCATTTTGCATCCCTGCATTAGGCTAAAAGCTAGCTTCAGTTCAAGAAGGGATTCATAAAAGTGAAAATGAGCCATTTGTTTTTACTGGGGATCAAACCAGCAGTGTTTGTGTGTTTGTACTGACCTGTAGTGGTCTGAATAAAGTGCTGTGCAGAGCTGGTTTAATGTTGCAGGCTCCAGTTTTTGTCATGTTGATGAAATAAAATTACTTATATGTTTATCACTGTTAAAAAGATATTAGAACTTGTTACTTACAGGTTATTATTTTCAGATAATCTCTAAATTGATTTTCCAAATTTATCCCCAGAACAAATATTGATCCTCACTGCTGGCACAGCGTCTCTGCAGGTCTTGAAAAACATTGAATTTGGTGGCTTCAAGAAAACACAAAAGAAATTATATATTCACATTATGTTTATTTAACCTCCATAACAAACATTGTAAATGAATACATACAAGGCAGGCACACCTGAAAGTTATATTTTTCATTGTTTCATTGTTAATGTCAACAATGACTGATCAAGTCTTTTCTTCTGTTTAAGCTGTTTCACTTAACAAGCCTCACTGAGGCGTTCTCACCCCAAACTCTGAAAACTGGGTAGAGTGGTTTGGTGAATTTATTGTGGAAGGTGTGCAAGTGTGTCAGTGATCCTCCAGTAGACACTCTGTAGAAGGACAGGATACCAGCCTTCCAGTCCAGATACACCGCCAGTCTACGAGAACCAGCTGGAGGGACATGAAGGACGATACTCTTGAAGTTATGATGCGTTCGGTAGCCATGAGCAGAGCAGTGCAGACCCCAAGATATCTCATTGTATCCCATCACACAGTCATTCTTTGGGCCTTTGCGACAGATATCCTTGTAGGTCACTCCAATCCCAGCCCAGTTTCCCTCCCACTCCACCTCCCAGTAGCGGCGGTGATCCAGGCCCTGTTGGATCAGAACTTGGGGCCAGTAGTCGAACCTGTCCGGGTAGTCTTGATACGACTGTTCCTCTTCAGCCTGGCTAACTTTTCGGTTCCCGTCAGACAGGATGAGGAGTTTGTGGACTGTGTTTGGATCCACTGTGAGCTCACATGCATCTGATGGAAGAGGTCAAGTTGTTAGACATTTATACCACTGCCACTCATTGGCTTCCAGCAATGTAAAAATACTGCACTTCAAGTAAATGTCCTGCATGAAAAATCCTACTACAGTACAAGTACATAAGTATTATGAGCTTGATGTAGTTGAAGTATGGCAAGTATGTTGAAGCTTGTTATATTATCCATTGTGTCAAATGTGTAGTAGTATAGTATAAAGTGGCACATGGAAAAACTCAAGTAAAATACAAGTACCTCAAAATTGTACATAAGTACAATATTTGAGTAAATGTACTTGGTTACTTTCCACCATTGCTTATTATAGTAGCTTTGATGTCTGCTGTGTGGGTGTTGATTGACAGCAGTGATTGACAGTTGGCTCACCTGCTGCTCTCCCCAACTCCAGGACTCACACTGAGTCAGACTATTGTTTCAGTATTTCACAGAGTGTAATGTTACTTGATTACGATACCTGCCCTGTTAGCACAGTTTAGCAAAGCTGCAGTAAAAATGACACTTTATGGTATTTCTTTCTTGATTGCATGTGCTGGGTTTGTTTGGGCTTCCACTGTCACTTTCAACACAGAGGTTTAGAAATCTAACAGATTTTTGATAAATAAAAATTTCAAACTTACATTGTCTCAGTCCCGGTTTAAACCAATGTTCTGCATTGTGGTCAACTCTGTGGAGCAGATAGAAACACATATTCTGGATAATGTTGTGGAAGAAGCATTAAAGCTTCTGTGAAGGTTGTTCAAACTTCTTAATTTGACCCATGAAAACATCACAGCAGTAAAAGGCAACACTAAACATGGACCAACACTTTTTGGACCTATTTAGTCATAAATCATAATACATAAGTATTAGGACAAGATGATGAGCCAGGTTTCATGGCAGTCCATCAAATAGTTGTTGAGATATCTGACACAAAACTACAAATGTCAACCTGGTGGTGGTGCCAACATAAACAAAAAAAATCATCAAAATCAGAAGGATACTCCCTCTGGGAACCACAAACGTCTCTGTGTGCAAATCCATTTAGTAGAATTTGAGATATTTCACAGACAATGTTCGGATGCTGTTGGCGCAACAGTTTGTTTGAATGTCTCTGAGGATCATGAATGTTTGTACAAAATTTCATCTGAAACCATTCAATACTTGTTGAAATATTTATTCTAGATCAAAGTGGTGGACCTATTGACTAGCTAAAAACAACCATCAGACTGTTTTCTTTACCTCAGTTTAGTAAATTCACATCGTCCTTCCTCCAGAGCTTCAGAGATGAGCTTCACTCCAGACTCTCCAAGGTGATTGTAGCTCAGGTCCAGCTCTCCCAGGTGGGAGGGGTTGGACTTCACAGCTGAGGCCAAGAAACCACAACTTTTCTCTGTGATGTTACAGAACGACAACCTGTGACAGAGTGACAGAATCCATCTTTAACAGCTGGTAGACACCCTTCATAACTATTAAATTTGCATTAATAGTTTTCTTCAAAGGATACCTGATGGTTTCCAGTTTACAGCCCACATTTCCCAGTCCGGTGCAGAGCAGCTCAACTCCTGAGTCTTCAATGTCGTTGTCACTCAGGTCGAGCTCTATGAGAGGTGATGAAGGACAACTCAGGACTGAAGCCAGGTCCTCACAGCATTTCTGGGTGAGACGGCATCGGTTCAACCTGAAGGGACAAGCAATGCAAAAAATAAAGAATTCAAATGTGAAGATACAAAAACTACCACGTCAAAATGATCACATAGCTAAATCACACCTGTCAAAAACTAAACATTATAAGCTTTACAATGGCAACACTTTTTTCAGGGCTCTTGTATCTGGATTGAATTACATTGACAAGTCTTCCTTGCCTTGTAACTATTAATAATAAGATTTTGTAGTATGATAGTCAACCAGTAAATGTATACAGGACATTGAAACTTTGGTTGTCGTATCAAAACAAAAAGTCAAATGTTGTTGTGCCAAAATCATACCAAATATAGACATCAAGGAAAAGTAAAAGTAAAACAAAATATTAAAATAAAGAATCTGAGTGACATATTTTTGCTTTTCGTATCAAGTTTGCTTTGCTTTTTAGTTTCCCTTTTTGTTTATTAAGTCTTATGTAGTCAAAACTACCCTCTTTAGACAGAGTGCAAAAGCCACACAGTAGCACAATATTACAAGAGCATAAACATATACTAAGTCATGGATGAATTTATAAAAAAAAGAACTGCAGTATTGCTAAAAGATAAAGAATCTACAGCCCCACCAGCAGCTCTGTACTGAATCTCACAATCTTTCAAATAAATGGTTGCACTGGAGTTATGAGTGAGCAGCATTCCTATACTTTCTTTGACATTTACCTGCAAGTCAGCATCTCACAAGAACAGGAGTGTGTTTTCCTACAAGTCAACAGTTTGATGCTTAGCAGGCAATATTTACCTGCTTACTTTCATAGTTTCATGTCTTAGCATGCTGTCATTCGCTAAGTAGCACTAAAAGCAAAGTACAGATGAGATCTAATAAGAATGTCACCAGGTTTGCAGGTTTTTGCCATAAACCAACATATTGGATACACTTATTCTGTGGGGAACATGAATGTCAATTTTGTCAAAATTTCAATCAATCAAATAGCTATTTGTCGGTGACAATAAAAACCAAGACAAATGTCAACCTCATAATGGTACTAAATGAAAGGTCAGAGGATCACTGAGGTCATTGGTTTCATCCTCTGGGGACCTTGGAAAACACGCATTTGCTGAAATATTTCAGCCTTGGCCAAAGTGGTGGTATTGCTGCTGCCTTGACAAAATCTTTTGTTGACCAAACCACAATTTCTTGCACCATGACTTGTAAAGCATCTTCTAAATGTATTGTCGAGCCTGTCTGTAGTTGCACTGACAAATCATTGTTTAGGGGAATCCCCAAATGACATTATTGTTAGCTGCGGCCTTGACTCACCTCAGTGTCTTCAGTCTGCAGTGTCGGCTCTTAAGTCCGGTGCAGAGAACTTTGATTCCTGAGTCTTGTAAGTTGTTGTCACTGAGGTTTAGATGATTCAGCTCATTAGAGTTTGAGCTGAGAATGGAGGACAGAGTCTCACAACAGTCTGCAGTGAGATTACAATCATTCAACCTAATAAACAGAAAAACAAAGTCAATTTATTAAAACATTTTTATTTTCCTCTACCAATGGATGATAATTAAAAATTAAACTGCAAATGATAAGAGAGACTTGCATTGCTGTTTTGGATGCTTTGATGGCTGGTAGGAGCTGCTGAAGGCCTTCTTCTGTCCTGCAGTATTTCTTGAGCTGGATCTCCTCTGGCTTCTCTGGAGAGGTCAGTAACACAAAGACCAGAGCTGCCCACTGAGCTGCAGAACACTTGTCCATCACTGAGTCTCGGTCTGACTCCATGTAACCCTGGATCTCCTCCACCAGAGAGAGGTCGTTCAGCTCATTCAGACAGTGGAACAGATTGATGTACTTCTCTGATTGAGAAGTCTGACTGATTTTCTCCTTGATGTACTTGATGGTTTCCTCATGACTTTGGGAGTCATGAGGAAAGGTTTCTACTTGTATCTTCAGGCCTCTGAGCAGAGACTGACTGGACTCCAGAGAGAGTCCAAGGAGGAAACGCAGGAAGAGATCGAAGTGGCCTTTGTCGCTTTTTAAAGCTCTGTCCACTGCAGCTTTGTGCAGTTCAGATACAGGCTTTGTTTGGGTCATCTGCTCAGAACTGATCATCAGGTTTACACCTGATACCTTATACATCACATGGACGTACAAAGCTGCGAGAAACTCCTGAACTGACAGATGCACAAAGCAGAAGACTTTTTGCTGCATACAGGGCTCTTCCCTGAAGACTTGAGTGAACACTCCTGAGTACACAGATGCCTCTTTGACATCAATACCACATTCTCTGAGATCCTCCTCGTAGAAGATCAGGTTTCCTTTCTCCAGCTCCTGGAAGGCCAACTTCCCAAGGGACATGATCACCTTGTTATTCCCCTGGGCATCCAGTTCTTGCTCCTCACCGTACTTGACATGCTTCTTTGTGGTCTGATGAGCCAGAAAGTGGATGTACATCTGAGTCAAAGTCTTTGGCATTTTTCCTCCACCTGCTTTGGCACACATGTTTCCCAGGACGATAGAAGAAATCCAGCAAAACACCGGCATGTGGCACATGATGTACAGACTTCTTGCTGACCTTATGTTCGCGATTACTCGCTTGGCCAAGTTTTTATCTTCAATTTTCTTGTGGAAGTACTGCTCTTTTTGCAGGTTGTTGAAGCCTCGTATCTCAGTCACCCGGTCAACATGCTCTGGAGGGATGCAGATGGTGGCAGCAGGTCGGGTAGTTATCCACAGATTGGCTTCTGGCAGCAGGTTACCTGCAATTAGGTTTGTCAGCAGGACATCTACTGAGGCTGCTTGTGTAGCATCACAACATCTCTCATTTCCCTTGAAATCCAGAGGGAATCTGCACTCGTCAAGACTATCTAGTATGAACAGAACTTTGTACTTTTTCAGGTCTTTGATTCCAGATTCTTTCAGGTCTGCAGAGAAGTAACACAGGAGCTCCATCAAGCTTTTTTTCTCATTTTTAATCAAATTCAGCTCCCTGAAAGGAACTGAAAACAGGAGCTGGATGTCTTGATTGGCCTTCCCCTCTGACCAGTCCAGCATGAACTTCTGAGTCAGCACTGTTTTGCCAATGCCTGCTATCCCCATGGTGAGCACTGTTCTGACTGGTGTGTCTTGTTTGGGTAAAGGCTTGAAGATGTCCTCGCACATGATCAGAATTTCCGAGGATTTCCGTTTGTTGAACGCTTTCTCAATTTGTCTAACTTCATGTTCGTTGTTGACCCCTTCACTGCCCCCCTCTCTCAGGTAGATCTTTGTGTAAATCTTTTTTAAAGGTAGAGGCCCTTTCTCTTTCTCTTCACGTATCTCTTCCATCAAGCTCTCATTTTTCTTCTTCAGGGAAGACTTTAGTTTCCGTTGATACATTATGAGTTCTCCATAATGACCTAACAGCACAGAAATTTGTAACATCAATAATAATAAGCCCAAGCTGTTATGTTCTCATGATGCTCCTTATAACTCCACAACTTGTCTGAGAATCGTTGTGATTTTAAGATTTTAAATCAGTATCAAAGTAATCCAGTGATAGTTGTCTGTACATACATAGTGCTGCTAATAGCTACTTTAGCATACTTTTAATCATGACAATTAGACAAATTGGAAGAAAAAAAAACTTGGCTCAACCCAGATTAAAATTCAAATATTAGCCTGCAAAGAAGTAAAGTTCAGGACGTTGGCATGCAAAGTGCATCTAAGGGTAAAAAGGACGCAGTCACATGTTGGACAAATTGAAATTTTGGTTTGGTTCGATTAGATGGAAAGTCTGAGGATGATTTCTAGGATAAAGTCCCTGCATGTTTCGAAGGCAGATGTGGTAGTTAAGAATCTAAAAATAATTTGATTTTTCAGAGGCATAATTTCATTTAAGTTCATAATGTTATTACTGTGGAGAATATGCAGCCTGAGTGTAAATAACACAAATAGGTAATGTGTGTTCTTTTTCTGGATTGCTTGTGGGTCGATCTATTGGTAGTGAATCAGGACTCCAGCAGGGGGAATCGCGCTCTCTTCCTCACTCAATATAGACAAGTGAAGGCAAGAGCAGTGTGCATGCTTCTTCATCCCTCTTCCCTCACTTGTTTCCCTGTTTTAAGGTCATTACCATACACAAATCACTATAAACTTAGCGACACACGTTGTTAATACTTTGTACTTTTATGTTGTTAAAGAGTTTTTGGCTAACTCCGTCACTGTGAAAGCTAGCTACTACTATTTTCTGCATTTAAGCTTGACTGTAAGGTGTTAAAAACATTATTTTATTATTGTAAAAAGTCAAGCTTTATGTGTTAGCTAAAATACAAAAGTTAAAAAGGTAAATATATTTAATTCAATTTACAGGCTATGTTGGTTAAAAACACAATTAACGTTATTTAGAAAACCATAGAGAATAACTTGGTTGTGGAAACTGTGGTCCAGAGACGGAATGTATTCATACTGAGAAAATGTGTGAATTTGGATTTACTGTACATAATTAAAACTCAGTACAGATGAGTGAAGGCAAGAGCAGTGTGCCGGTTTCTTCATCCCTCTTCCCTCACCATTTTCCTTTTTTTAAGGGCACAACACAGACAGCACAAGTCTCAAACATCAGACCAGCTCTTTCTTCAACACCCAAGGAATGCTGGACCATAAGGTAAGGAACCCCGCATCTCCTGCATGGCCAACAAACCAGACCACTGACCTAAACCATCTTTGATCCTTCAAGCTACAAGAGGCAGCAAGATATGAAGACCAATTCACACCCCTGCGTGAATTGGTAGTACCATTTGGATAAACAACCCACACCAGTGGCTATCATAACTCATCTCTAAGAGCCAGTCACACACAGAGACAAGTTGGCACCAACTTTAATCCCACTGTGGATTTAGATTTTCAGGACTTGAGTGACCAACTCAAGAACTGACCACTGGGCAAACCAGCATAAGGCCCAAGACATGCTGCGCAATATGCCATGCCCCAGTGAAACACACATAAAAACACAATCTCAAATGGTATGGACCTGGGACTGGTCTTGGATTAGTTTTAGATTTTGTCTAAGGACAATTGCTGTTCTATGTTGATATGTGTGCATATCATATGTGTGTTGTTGTGTACTTTGGTTAGACTTTTATTCCACTACCTTTAAGACAGGAAGTGTAACAATAACATAGTCCCATCATCCATGATAACGCTATCATGTTTCGTACCATTCTGCTTGTTTCACTGTCAGAACGTCTCAAATTGCTATTCCAATTGCAAAATTAGGAATCATGCAATCATTAAATTGTAAATGCTTTGTTTAATGGAGTAAACATATTCAAGAACTGTAGGGGTACAGTTCTCTCCAACCTCTGGGATTGGCTAGGGTGCACCTTCTTAGCAGGCAGAATGAAACTTTAAAACATTGTCTTATCTGAGACTCTGCTGTTTTGCGGTTGAGCATTTGATTTTCTAGCTGTTAAGCTGTTTTTAGGTGGCTGTTTTTGGGATGCTTGATGCTGGTTGCTGGTTCTTCTTGCTTTTTGCCATGCCGATGGAAAGCTTGCAGTTTGCTAGTCTGAAGATGTGACTCAGAGCATCTTCTGAATCTGGAGTCACTAGTTGAGCATGAGAGCATAAACCAGGAGCTCCCTCCCAAGGGGAACTTTTCAAGTCAACCAGCTGACTCACTCATCCCCACCAGATCCAGACTCCAGCTACTCACCCCTGCAAAATGGACTACATTCTCCACAAGAAGCTACCCCAGGGGGCAAGCAAGTATTTGCATAAAAACCTCCATCAACTTACTTAAACCCTGGTGCTTTCATGATTTGTAATTTCAATTGGCAATTCTGGACTAAGCTGTTGTACCATTGATTTGACTCACTGCTCAAGTCTCAAGTATCATCTTATCTGTTCATTAGGTTTCTCATGCCATCTACACAATACATAACTCTGCTTCATGCATTTCAAACTTTCACTAGCCATAGCTTTTTGTACCAGTTTCCCCTTCCCTCTTGTGTCTTGCTTGTAAAATGTTGTAGTGTTTAGTGCCTGTAGCTGTAGTATTAGTAATAAATGTGTTTAAATAAACTTGTTTGTGTTTTTCTGTGCTTGCATTTCAGTCACTTAACCTTAAAAGACCTATACCCTTGCAAAATCATAATTATGATTAATGACAATCATAATTCTAATTGTTCTTGTGTGTCCTACAAGGAGGACTATTTCCCTATTATTACTGTAGCGCCCTACTAATTTTCAGTTCATCCTTTTTTTGGAATTTTTTATATTTAATGTAGGGTTGTCCTCGTTTTAAAAAAACAAAAACATTTAACTCATTTATTATTTTTGTTGTGACTTTTTTTATGTACTAAAAGAGAAAACTGCATTTTTGTTGAAGTATCCACATGTCCCACATTTAGAGGAGACCATGAATCTTTCATGTCCGGTTTTCATTATCTGCATTGGATAGACAGGTATCAATCAAAGAAGTTGGGATAGTTTTTTTTTGACCTGTTGGATTTGTGGGAGGGGGGAGGGTTTAAGTTCAGGAAAGGACGACACGGCAACACGAGGAGAGGAAGATAAAAGTTCAATTAGTTCTTACGAGACTGCTAAAATACTGTTTTGTTTTGTTTTTTTTTGAAAATTAAACGTCTTGGGATTGTGACTTATTGTACCAGCTGGAGTGTGGGCTGCGTTGGAAGACATTGGGGTGAGTTATGTGAACGACTTGAGTGTTTGTATTAGCACATGTTGCGAAGTTGGGTATAACTGTTAGCCTGTTAGCTTACTAGTGTGCACTTTCACAGGATCGGAGGAGAGCCGCGTCGGGACTGCATGGAGGAAGCCTGGGGTTATTTACAAGTTTCTAAGTGAGTATAGATATTGTGGATGCTAAAGTTTATGTACATGATTATTCAGCAATGTTATTTATTTGAGATTTTAACTTTCAATATTAGTGGGCTTCGGACATTCCCACTCATGCTGCTGCAGTGGAGGTGATCAGGACTTGAGGTTGAGAGGACTTTCTGCACGTGGACCGAGCTTTTCCTCTTCCTGTCTGCTCACTGTGCCAAAGGATTTGAAGTGACTGTGAGTACTAACAATTCTCCACATGAGCTCCAACAGCACGCCAACGAACATGGTACCATAAACTGAGATAGAAAACTTTTTGCAGTCATTGAATGTGTATGAGAGTGATTCATGTTTAATGTTGATGTAAGTCATTTCATAAGGTCTGATTGAGTGATGTTAAAGGGCCATAGCTGGGTAAGTACAAAGCGTGGGAGTTAAAGCTCACACATACAGTATAGCAATTCCCAGTTTATTATTTGTAGCATCACTTATTCCTCTCCCATGCTAATAAAATTAGTGTGAATTCACCAGTGGGTATAACCGTAACAAAAAAAAATAATACAGGAATTGAGTGAGGGGGCTACATTACACATACTCTAATGAGTTATGTCACTGGATGAATAATTTCATGCTGAAGTTGTGCACAATAATTCATAATTCTCCCCATGACAACATTAAGTTATTTTAGTACACAAATTTCTATACATTTAAAATATGTATGATTCATCTTCTGGGAACCATGAATGGGAGCACCAAATTTCATGAAAATTTATCTGCTAGGTGTTGATATGTTTCAAACTAAACCAAAGTTAACAGATGAATTGGTACGAAAACCTAATGTTTTACATTTATTGAACATCAGCTGTTGTAGTAAGATAACATGCAGTCTCTTACTTTGCTCAAGTTTTTGAGCGTGTTCCTCCTTTTTCATTGTCCTCAAAACATGGAGGGCAATCTTCAGAGCTGCTTCACTTGTTTCATCATCAGTGTTATCCAGCAGATCAGGGTGGTCGTCCTCCTGCTCGTCTTCCTCAAACAGTCCTTCATGTTTTGTAGAAAGGACCTTCATATGTGCTTTCATAGCTTGCTTTAGAAAGGCCACAGCTTTGGATTCAAATACCTGACAAATACAATGTTTTTTCTTTAAACTATAAGACTTTTTAATATATACTCTATTTCCTGTGAGAACATGATATAGACATTACACACCACTGTTTTATTTTGGAATTTTGTTAATGCAATGACACTAGACATAGCGACCCTAATGACTTAGAAAAACTATTAAAAAATTATTCATTATGTATTTTTACTTTATTATTAGTTCATTGATATAACCAGTATTGCCCACCTTCAGTGTGTCTGGGTTCTGCTGAAGCCTTGATGCAGTCTGGCTCCTGGAAAAAAAGCATATATTCCTCATAGTAGCATAACATTATGAAATCAACCAACCAAGGAGACTGTCTTGTCAGATAAATATTCCACCTTCTTCAAAATGAAATTAATCAAATTCATCTTTATACTGTAACTATCCCTGGTACACTGTACAGCTCCCTACATGTCAACGACAATTGGATTTCACATTCTAATATGTATTAAATAGTTAAAGATATAAGTGTAATTCATCCCTATTATTACCAATACCAACATATTAAAACTGAGTAGTAGAACCTTTTTATTCTGGTTTCAGTATCATGGCCAGTGGTATAAAATCTTAATCATGGGCATCTGATTGCTTCGATAATCTTACCTTGTTCTTGGAGCTTTGGATTCAGCTCTGAAGCCTGGAGGATATTCTCTGGAGCTATCACTGTTAGCAGATGTAAAACTGATTGTTGAAGACGTTGATCCACACTCAAGTTTCCTCATCTTCTTGTCTTCAGTGGCTCTGAAGTAGATCAATAAGAACATAGATTACAACCAGTGTTTTGGCAGCAGTAACACAACCACAATCTGATACATTTTTGCTGTAATAGAAATGCATAATCTCATACAGACTTTTGTTGGTACTGAAAAATGCAGCTACTTATAGGATGATATGACCAAACTCTCATATCCAGATATAGGTTACTTCATATCCCCATAACAAGACCTGTCCAGATATAACACATTTCAATTCAATGAATAAACAGACGGTAAATAACACAAATAAAGACAGTCTCTACAGGTGTGGTCTGTGTGTTTTGTTTTTTGCTTTGTACTGTTGTACTAGTTGCTCAGTATCAAGACCTTAATCTGTGTGGTTTTATGACTGTAGTAGAAACTTGACAAACAATACAGACAGGTTAATAAATCAAGGTACAAAATCTGGGATGCGCCAATCTTGGAAATGAAATGTGGTTCAAGGATAAGGCTGGAAATTTTAGATATTTTTCTTTTTGTCATCGAATCTCATGTTTGGAGCCAAAATAACAGTGGATTGATCTACTAACAAGTATTGTGTGTGTATCCAAAGTCTGATATATCTTATTCCTCTGTGCCATAGACCTCTGTTGTTGTCCAGAAACTATTAAAAACATGTCAATGATAATCAGTTTGTTTGGAAAAGGCTCCACAGACAAATAACAGTGATTCACATTTTTACTCTCCTGAGAGTAGTTCTGGGAAAGGCAGATGTGACTGAACATGGTTACGTTTAGAGCTTCACTAGCTTTTTGTGCTACAGATCACAACCTCTGGACTTTATACTACATTATAAATATCTCAGAGAACTTCAGTACAAAGTTAAGAGGTTGTGAAATGGAGCACAACTAGTGAAACTGTAAATGGAACCGAACGTTAAATTCTTAACTTTACTGTCACACAGTCGACTGTGACTGACAGCTACATCTACTGTTACTCTGCTGGGATTCAGTTTGTTAAACCTAAGCAGAAATATCATATTTCCATCATGTTTTCCATCATTTGAGTTGTGACTGCAGCTCTTTTAATGACGATATCTCAGTGGTCTACAATGGTTTGATATGTGTAGGTGGAAATGTACACTATATTGAATTTAGTTTTCCAGATTTTCTGGTAAATTGGTTAACATTTACACTTCATTTGAATAGAGACTGGTTACTGAAATGCCAGTCTCGAATTTTAAGAATGAATCACTCTGGAAATAGTTTTGTAAAAGCTCAGTGTTCATGGGGAGAAAATTCCAAGTTAGTCTAGACAGAGGAATGAAACAACATGCTTTAGACATGATCGGACAACATGTCACACAACCTAGTTGGTTTCAAGAACATCAGGCCTTTAGTCTTTAAATTCATGATATTTAACAAGTAATTCAGGCATTAAGTCTCCTCAGCTGTTATAGCACCTTTTTAGATTTCCACTCAAGTTGATGATTTATGTTTTTAAACAAAACAAAAAAATGTTTACTCAACATTACTATCATGGTCCTGAATAAAACTCCTACTGTACCTTTGTTGTTGTTGTTTTTTGCGCTTCCTGCTGAAGCCTGGAGGATATTCTCTGGAGCTATCACTCTGAGCAGATGCTGATCCAGCTTCAGATCCACATTCATCCATCTTCAGGCCTTCAGCAAGTCTGTAGAAAGATCACTGCAGTCTATATCAAGCTTGACTAAGATCCCATAAGGATTATGTGTCTGTGTTGCTTTCAACCACAGGCAGCTTCACTAAAAACACATCACAAATATTTTTCTCCTAATGTAACATTAACTTCAAAATTAAAATGATTTTCCATTCTAATATGTATTAATAGTTAAAGATATAAGAGTAATACATCCCTATTATTAGCAATACCAACATAATAAAACTGAATGTTAAAACCTTTTCGTTCTGGTTTCAGTATGACAGCCAGTGGTATAAAATCTTGCCCTTTGTAATCATGAACATTTGATAGCTTTGATAATCTTACTTTGTTCTTGAGGCTTTGCTTTCAGCGCTGAAACCTGGAGGATATTCTCTGGAGCGATCACTGTTATCAGACATAACACTGATTGCTGAAGACGCTGATCTTCTCTCAGATTTCTTCATCGTTTTGTCTTCAGTGTCTCTGAAGTAGATCAATAATAACATAGATTACAACCAATGTTTTGGCAGCAGTAACACAACCTGATATTTGTTGTAATAGAAATACATAATGTCATAGACTTTTTTTGATGCTGAAAAATGTAGCTGCTTATAGAGTGATGTGACCAAAATCTCATATCCAGATATAGGTCATTTCATATCCCCATAACAATACCTGTCCAGATATAACACATTTTAATTCAATGAATATGTCAGTAAATAACACAAATAAAGTCTCTTACTTTTATTTACGGTCACATGGCACAACCCTAGCTGCTCAGTATAAAGTAGTGAGGACCTTAATCTGTGTGGTTTTATGACTGTAGTAGAAACTCGACAAACAATACAGACAGGTTAATAAATCAAGATACAGAATCTGGGATGCGCCAATCTTGGAAATTAAATGTGGTTAAAGGCTGGAAATATTAGACATTTTTC
This sequence comes from Euthynnus affinis, assembly GCA_029490765.1. Classification (NCBI taxonomy): domain Eukaryota; kingdom Metazoa; phylum Chordata; class Actinopteri; order Scombriformes; family Scombridae; genus Euthynnus; species Euthynnus affinis. The sequence continues at coordinate 2,156,475 of CM055847.1, forward strand.
TTTTTGTCATCAAATCTCATGTTTGGAGCCAAAACAAACAATGGATTGATCTACTAACAAGTATTGTGTGTGTATCCAAAGTCTGATATATCTTATTCCTCTGTGCCATAGACCTCTGTTGTTGTCCAGAAACTATTAAAAACACGTCAATGATAATCAGTTTGTTTGGAAAAGGCTCCACAGACAAATAACAGCGATTCACATTTTTGCTCTCGTGAGAGTAGCTCTGTGAGAGGCAGATGCTACTGAGCATGTGCAGGAACATGGTTCTGTTTACAGCTTCAATAGCTTCATATCACAACCTCTGGACTTTATGTTATATTATAAATATCTCAAAGAACAGGATAACAACTGCTGACTGTGACTGACAGTCAGCAGTCTACAGACGGCCTGTTACACTGAGATTCAGTCAGTTAATCCTCTGTTCAGTCCCCTTCTGCTCTCTGTGATCACTTCTATTGTTTTGATGCAGAGTTTCAGTTCTCTATTTAACGTTTGCCCATTGATCGGGTTCTGGAAGCACTGGAAGCCATCGACATCAGACAGTCAGTTGGTGAGGATATTTTAGACCCGTTCCTTTTAAGACAGTCTGCACTTATTATTAAGGAACACATCACACACATTTTCAACCTTTCTATCTCATCAGGCATTGTCCCCAATGTTTGAAAATCAGCCCATGTGGTCCCTATGCACAAAGGTGGATATAGCACTATTCTAATAATTATTGTCCAATATCAAACCTGTCCTGTCTCTCAAGATTCCTGGAAACATTAGTGAATAGTCAGCTGAAATAATTTTTCTCAGAATGCTGTATCCCAAATTCACATCAATCTGATTTTAGAGCTAATCATAGCACCATGTCAGCTGTCACACTTGTATTAAATGATCTCATTGTCGGTTTAGATAACAAGAAACATTTTGCTGCTATATTCATAGACTTAGTGAGGGGGAGCCTGGTCTGGATTCTTGCCTGTCTCTAAGGGTGTGCCATCCATTCTGGGCCTTGTCCTTGTTGACTTGGCTTTCTATACAGGAATAATTCCATCTTTCCCCCCAATCTATGGGAAGAGGATTGTTGAAACTACTCTCTTATCAGGTCTTTGGACTCAGTTTATCACTTAGCCTTGAGATTTATTACTTGTGACGGTTACAATATTCACCATTGTATCCTCTATGATAAAGTTGGCTGGCCTTCTTTAACTAAGAAAAGCAATAATCACTGTTATCTGTATATCTATAAACCCCTGCCTGGAAAATAACAGGACAAGACTGAACTTGGAAAGACTGCTTTTAGTGTTACTGCAGTATCCCTCATTTAATCCCTGCACTTGTCACTTTCATATATTTCATCAAACTGGACTTCAGATTGTGCATTGCATTCAACCCCCACTTTCACATGATTTCATTATTTATGCATGCTCGTGTCTTAATTTCTTTGTCCATAGCACAGTCCATATTTCCTTCATAGTTTTATACCCCATTTAAAAACTATTACTATTCCATTCTTTGAATAGATTTCACTTAAATTTTAATATAACTTTTAATGTCATTATTTTTGTTATTATTGCTTTGCTTTTGTCTATTTTGTGTGTGTGTGTTGCATTTTATGGGAGCATATGCAAATACATATTTTTTGTATGTTTGCATTGGATAATAAAACAGATTCTTAATGAATGAGCTACTGTATGTCATGCTGACATAAAATCCCCAAACCACAAAAGAATCACAAAGAAACAAAACAAAAAAACTCTAGGATTGGTGAATGCGCATTTTCACCATGTCATCATTAGACTTCAGGGTTTTCTTGTTTTTTCACAGCATTGTCAAGTCTTTTTCCATTTTACGTGCATAACTATATTCAAATTTGTGTATTGGGATCTGAGCACCTCGAAAATGCGGGTGACCTACGTTCAATACTGTACCTGAACACCTCCTGTGTGGACACGGGGAAACTATGTTGAGTACTGTGTTTTGCTGTCATTTATGGTTGTGCTAGCTTCTCTGTCCTCTCCTCTGCTCGATTTGCTGTGTTGATGTTTAGCTTAGTTTGTTAAAGTAAAAATTGTTAAATTTCTGTAAACTTGGCTACTGACTGAAACAGCCCCTCCTCTCAACTAGCAGCAGCAAGAGGAGGAAGAGGACAGAATGAAGATACTTTCAATGTCTGTGGTTTTCATTCTTTCTTAACTTCATTTCTTATTTTAATGTCAGGAATAGTATATATTTTAGTGACATTTTTTATTTCTTTAAGTATGATATTAAAGTTATATAGTGACTTTGCTGATGGAAACATTACTGTTGCTGCTTTAAGAAAAGATATTTTGTCATATTTAAAATATAAACCTATTCTAATCCTGCTCTGAATTTATTCTTTTTTAAAATAATAATTAAAAAGTCCCAATTCTGAAAATGAACTGATAAAGAATATTGATAAATACTCATTTCTTTCTACTGGTGTTTCGTTCATTCCACCAGTGCAGTCAACAAAGCAACATAACTAATCACTATAACTACCATCTCTGCTGTTATCAGATCATTTTAACGCATTCAGACACACATAATGATGGAAAAATGTTGGTTACGTTACCTTTAGATGCTGAAAATAATCAGAATCAAGCTGATGAGTGAAGATAATCAGCAGCTTCAACCAGGAAACCAACCAGAGGAACAAACAGAACCTAAAGTTTTCTTCAAGGAAATCTGATCATAGAACAGCAACTCTGAACTTTGGAACAAAAGTCAAATATTAACAGACAGTATAAGTATAAAACTTATACTGTTGGATTGTAAACAGTTGGATTGTAAAATCTGATGTGTGCCTTTTATTACAACAAGGAAATAAAAAGTCCTGAGATGGCACCAATGCAGTCTGCTGTATCTCTGTGATATGTGCAAAACAGTCAAATAAATGGTTTATAGATAAGACAAAGATAAAAATTGAACCATATGTGTCCTTATAGCTGGCTAGTGGGTACAGCCTGAATGTGGGAGGGTGAGAAAATCACATTTCAAATCAACTCATTATAAGCCTGTTTTATCAATGTTTTGTGATTATTTATCATTATTAATTCATCAAAGTGCTCTCTGAAACTAGGCCTGGGATGGCTTGTGTGCATGAAATGAAAACAAATTGTCATAGAGCTAAACCAAATGCATTGTTGGAAAAGTCTCGATCTGGAGAGTAACATATGTCAGTATGAAGATTCTACATGGCTCCTGCTTTGATTTACTGACCTTTGAACCTTGGCCTCGGTGCATATTAGAAGGCTTATAATCCAGATATAAAAATCAGACATGAGACCAACTGTTACAGAGAGCTCTTAACCTCAGCTATCATGTGAGTATTGTCACCAACTGGGGGTTCTGTCAAATATGGGTAAAATATAGTTAAAATTCACTTTCACCCATTTTACAATTAGATTTTTAAAATCTGATTACACAAATGTGTTTATCATCCCCTTAAACTCCTCGATGTACTCTCAATTCAGTATTTATAACTTCCAATTCTAGGAAAAAAAACCTAATTTTTTTTTTTTTAAAAACTACAATTCCCTGGAGCCACACCAAGTAGCTTGGTATAAATTTGCACCACAGTTGTAGTTCCTTCAGTTTGGGGTGAGATGTAAAAATATATATCTACTGAATATATCAAATATGTACCATAGCCAAACTAGTAAATACACTGCATGTGGACGATCTATGTTTAGAAAAAGTAAAGATGTTGATCTATTTCAGATATTTCAGCTAATATTCTAGAAATGGGGTTTTAGGTTGGTGTTCAGTGTCAGTGGAGTCATGCAGTGCTTCAAACTGTGTTTAAGGAGATTCAAAGTGTTTGTTCTGAAGGGATTTGTGCACTCAATAAGTTTTCTGATTTTGTGAGGAAATTATGAATTATTATTGTGACCAACTCAAATAAATATGAAATGATTTGTCCAGTGACATAACTCATATTAGAGTATGTACAATAACAGGGAAATAGTCCTCCTTATTGGCCACACAAAAGAGGTCAATTATATTTATGATTGTCATTAATCTTTATTATAATTTTGTGAGGGTATACATCTTTTAAAGTAAGTGACTGAGATGCAAGCACAAGAAGATACCATCAAGTTCACTTTTAGTTATAGTTATTACAATACTATAGATACAAGTACTAAACACTACAACAATTTATGTTCATTTGTTAAGTGCGATATCAAATTTTTTTCCTTTCATGTCATTGTAAATTAAATTTCTCTGGGGATTTCTTGGACTGTTGGTCAGACCAAACATAAAACATGACTTTTGATCATGTTGAATATTTGTCAATTTGCGAAGTATCTAAAAATGATCACTTTGGCGCCATCAAGTGGTGTTGTAGTGTTACAGAAATGGATGCTTCTTCACCCCTTCAGAGTTTATAAAATGATACTGTGTAATTATCAGACTGCAACTTTTAGCTTCACTAAAGATAAAAAAAAATACATATAAAATATTAACAGTGTGTGACAAAGAATACATTATTTGTCTCCATTTTCATAAATGTCACACGCTTATGAATTTAACCATGCTTGTTAGTTGTTTGTTCAGCCGTAGTTCCAGCATTAATTTGTAACTTGCAGACACATACTACTCCAAGTTTGCATTATGTTTTGTTACAGTTCACATACAAACAACATTTATGGTTGAAGTAAAACACTGACAAGTACTGTTAAGTTGATTCTATTAAGATGATGTTTTTCTGACTATTCATGTTTCACAGCAGCTCGAGTTCAGACTGATGCAGCCTGTAATACTTATGAAGTATTTTCAAATCTGTTTACTGGATATCACCACTGATCTCAATTAATTTCTCTTCTCAATTCATCCTAAAACAAAAAGTTAAACTCTACATTCAACAAGCCAGCAACATTTTTGTTTCTTTGAACGTTATAAACACAAACTGTCAACACTGAATGTAAATGCAAAGTTCGACCTCTGAATCATTCATATAAGAACTGCAATTATCCAGCTCTACCATCAACAACAATTATGTAATTATAGCAATCTAAGTATTAAATATGACCACAAATCTCTCTAATCAAGGAGATGAATTTATTAATTTTTATTCTGTAGCTGATAACATCAGGCTATTAAATTAATATTTCCCTTCCATGTAGCTTTGCAAAGCTAGAAAACCCAAAATACCTCAGTGAAAACTTTAAAGATCCTCTCCAGACATGTTTTGAAACACATGAACATACTCTGCTTGGAATAATAATTTGTGTCTGATATGGTTTTTCCACAAAAAAAAAAGTTAAATTATGTGACTTACAATTGTAATACTAATGTAAAAACCCAGAATCTCTGAATTCAGCAGATGAATGAAAACAAACTGCACAGAGAAGAAGTGAAGAAACAAGAAGAAGATGTTTTTGATTGGAGGAGGGCTTTAATATTTGCTTCAGCTGTTCATTATATGAGCTGTTCTATGGAAAGCTCTCTGTAAATTAACAAATGTTTTCCCGTGTTTTGTATTAAAAAGCTGTAACTACAAGGCATTTTGTTCTTGAATTCAAGTTAGAAAAAGGACACTTAAAACTCAAAACATTGGTGCAACAATTAAAGGATCTGTTTGAATGATGGACAGCTGGGGATCAAACCTGTGACTCCAAAGTGACGCATATATCAGATCTGGTGAGAAATGATCACCAGAGCTTCATATCATCAGAGCTTCACTTCAGTCATCACAGGTCAACATCACAGGTGGAACTCAGTAACATATCATTAAAGTTTCAGTTTGTTTTGTGCTGTCAATCATTTTGTAATTTAAACTTTTTCTTGTTTGTATCTTGTTGCACTTCCCCTTCTGTGCCATTTTGCATCCCTGCTTTAGGCTAAAAGCTAGCTTCAGTTCAAGAAGGGATTCATAAAAGTGAAAATGAACCATTTGTTTTTACTGGGGATCAAACCAGCAGTGTTTGTGTGTTTGTACTGACCTGTAGTGGTCTGAATAAAGTGGTGTACAGAGCTGGTTTAATGTTGCAGGCAATTGTAGTGTAAAATCTATATACAAGACAGTGACGTACTATGGTAAAAAAAAAACATTGCTGCAGAGTAATTTGCCTGATGTAACTGTTTTGATGGGTTTGAGTAGACATAAGTTTACCATGATGCCTTAAGTCAACTATACTATGCATAATCATGTTATGTAAACCTCACACTGATCTGTAGTAGCTGTAAGAGGCAGTAGGTCGAACACAAGCCTTTTGTTACATAGTAAGTGACTGCCTGTTTATGTAAGCTCACATTAGAAATGTGTTATTTTTGTAATCTAACATTAAAACCTTATTATTCTTAAAAAAAATAAATAGTAGTGCAGGATTGAAAATAATGGTAAAACAGAAGCTGACTAAATTAAAGCTGCAAGCAGCGTTGGACGGGCCTGAGCCCCCCCCGCGCACGCCGGGACCCGGCGACGTCCGAGGGTGACTACACACTCGCAGCCTGGAGACTATGAGTGAAGTCCCATTGCATGTGTGTGTGTGTTTGTGGGAGCTGCTGTCACCTCCAGACTCCGCCCCCTCCTGCACATGCTGGCTGCAGCAGAGGGGACAGAAGAGAATAGGACTTTCATGGAACCTCAAACTGAGGACTTCCTGTTGGATTTAGGTCTGGGGTGTCAGTGTATGATTTTTAGCTCTTGAGGAGAGGAACAATATGATGTTGGGTGCATTTCTCTGCGACATTCCTACAGGCCGTAGCGTCCAAGAAGAAAACCTAAGCGAGATTCTCCCATTGACAACCATTATAAAACTCACCGACTTTGGAGGCTGATATTTTGAAAACCAGACCTCCTATTACAAAGTTGTTCAGAACTTTTGTTCAGACAATGTTAGAGAGCAATATATTACAATCTGAAGCCATGTCGATGTGCGGTCTCGGAGGAGATAATGTTTAAGCGAAAAGTGACATTTTTGGACTCGGGTGTACTTCCTGTTGGATTTAGGTCTGGGGTGTCAATGTATGATTTGTAGGTCTTGAGCAGATGAGCAATTAGGCGTGGGTCCCATGTCTCTATGACATTCCTAGGGGCCGCAGTGGCCAAAAAACACCCCAAAGCACCCCAACTTTGGAGTCCAATATTTTGAAAACCGGACCTTCTATTATAAAGTTTTTGATAACTTTTGTTCATCAAAGTGTAGAGAGCGATATATAAAAATCTCAAGCCATGGCGATGTGCGGTCTCGGAGGAGATAATGCTAGAAGATGTGCAAAATTTGCGACATTTTTGGAATTATCATAATTCCTGTTGGATTTAGGTCTGGGGTGTCAGCATATGATTTTTAGGCCTCGAGCAGAGGAACAATTAGGCGTCGGTCCACAAATGAAAAGGTCATGCAGGTATTGTGAGACAAATGGTAGTGGAAAAATACAAAAATCCTCTTTTTGTAATTTTCCACTACCATTTGTCAAACGGATAAGACAGAATCTATTTTTGGGTTCACGGCCTAGAAACAGTCAGCTGAATAACTTTATAATAGTAAAATTGGTCAAAACAGGTAGGAGGTGACTACACGAGGCGTGACCAGAGCTAGTCGAAGTTATTTAAACCACGCCCTGTCCGAAAACTACATGTTTAGTGTTGCTTTTTGGCACTGTGACTGTTCTCCTTTTTATTGTCGACATTAAAAGTAAAACTTTGCTGCTCAGAACTTCATCCTGCTGATTTTTTTGAACTTCTGCAAGTTTTTGCTTGATCGACACTGTTTAACGAAATGATCCGACACAATATTGATCATCACTGCTGGCACAGTGTCTCTGCGGGTCTTGAAAAGTCTTTAAATACAGTGAATTTGATGTCATCAAAAAAATCATCAAGTCTTTTCTTCTGTTTAAGCTGTTTCACTTAACAAGCCTCACTGAGGAGTCCACACCCCAAACTTTAAAAATTGGGTAGAGTGGTTTGGTGAATTTGTTGTGGAAGGTGTGCAGGTGTGTCAGTGATCCTCCAGTAGACACTCTGTAGAAGGACAGGATGCCAGCCTCCCAGTCCAGATACACCGCCAGTCTGCGAGAACCAGCCAGAGGGACATGAAGGACGACACTCTTGAAGTTATGATGTGCTCGATAGCCATGAGCAGAGAAGTGCATACCCCAAGACATCTCATTATATCCCATCACACAGTCATGGTCTGGACCTTTGCGACAGATGTCCTTGTAGGTCACTCCGATTCCAGCCCAGCTTCCCTCCCACTCCACCTCCCAGAAGCAGCGGCCCGTCAGGTTCTGTTGGGACAGGACTTGGAACGAGGAGTTGAACCTCTCCGGGTGGTCAGGATACGGCTGCTCCTCTCGGCCCTGGCTAACTTTTCGGTTCCCATCAGAGAGGATGAGGAATTTGTGGGCTGTGTTTGGATCCACCGTGAGCTCACATGCATCTGAAGAAATCAAACAGTTAGACATTTATATTGACAGTTTATACCACTGCCACTGAAAATGCTTTCTACTTTTTTCCTAGCAGACATCCATTAATCAGGAAACATCAAACATAGCTCCAGTCAACAATGTAATCACTGTTTAAATCGGTGCTTGAGGGATTTTAAACTACAGGTATCCATCACTACAGTACTGGTGCTTCATGTTCTGGTAACTTACTGGTAAAACTAACCATGCAAATGCTTCAAAACATGGAGGAATATTTAGTAACAGATGGAAAAATGCCAGAGGGAATGCTTTGTGTACTCCATAGCAGATTTTTGAGCAAAAAAGAAAAAAGTCCAAACTTACATTGTCTCAGTCCTGGTTTGAACCAGTGCTCTGCATTGTGGTCGACTCTGTGGAGCAGATAGAAACATGTTGTCTGGATTATGTTGAGAAAGAAGCATTAAAGCCTCTCTGAAGGTTCAAACTTCTTAATTTGACCCATGAAAACATGACAGCAGTATAAATCAACTCTAGACATTACAGTTGATGTTGATGTCATTAGCTTTTGCAAAAATTTAGTCATAAACCAAAGTTTGGGACAAAAGCCAAATTTTGGCTTGATGATGGTGAACCAAATTTCATGGCATTTCATTCATCAGTTGTTGAGATATTTCACAGGATAAGTGAAGACTTTCACCTGCTGGTGGGACTAAAGGAAAAGTCAGAGGATCACTGAAGTTCTTTAAATGTTTTCTCTGAGAATAAAAAATGTCTGTACAAAATTTCATCCAAATCCATCCAATAATTGTTGAAATAATTCAGTCTAGACCAAAGTGGTGGAGTGACCGACCAGCTAAAAACAACCATCAGACTGTTTTCTTTACCTGAGTTTAGTGAATTCACATAGTCCTTCCTCCAGAGCTTCAGAGATGAGCTTCACTCCAGACTCTCCAAGGTGATTGTAGCTCAGGTCCAGCTCTCCCAGGTGGGAGGGGTTGGACTTCACAGCTGAGGCCAAGAAACCACAACCTTCCTCTGTGATGTTACAGAATGACAACCTGTGACAGAGTGACAGAATCCATCTTTAGGAGCTAGTTGATACCCTTCATAACTATTAAATTTGCATTAATAGTTTTCTTAAAAGGATACCTGATGGTTTCCAGTTTACAGTCCACATTTCCCAGTCCGGTGCAGAGCAGCTCAACTCCTGAGTCTTCGATGTCGTTGTCACTCAGGTCAAGCTCTATGAGAGCTGATGAAGTACAACTCAGGACTGAAGCCAGGTCCTCACAGCATCTCTGTGTGAGACTGCATCGGTTCAACCTGAAGGGACAAAAAATGCAAAATAAAGAAATCAGATGCAAAGATACAAAAAACTACCACATCAAAATGATCATATAGCTAAATCTGAACCTGTCAAAAGCTCAACAGACAGTCAAGCTTTTGAACAAAGATTTGTAATGGCCACACTTGTTACAGGGCTCTTTTTATCTGGATTGTATTATACTGTCAAGTCTTCTTCACCAATTTTTATTAATGTAGTTATTAATAGTAAAATGTGGTAGAGAGTTAAACAGTCAACCAGTAAATGTGCACAAGATATTAATAACATGGTGGTTGTGTCAAAAAAAAAAAAGTCAAATGTTGTATCTCATACTAAAACTAAGCAAATACAGACATCAAGGCAAAGTAAAAATAAAATAAATTATATATTGGAAGAATTTGAATGACAGACTTTTGCCTTTACTTTTTGTATCAAGCTTGTTTTACCTCTTAGTTTCCGTTTCTGTTTAGGTTTCATGTGGTTGAACACAACCACCTTTAGACTGAGTGCAAAAGCTACATGGTAACACAATATTTCAAGACTTACAAAAAAACTTACATATAATTCATAGATAAATGGATAAAAAAAGAACTGTAATACTGCAGTGAGACAAAGAGTCTACAGCCCTGCCAGCAGCTCTGTACTTGATCTCACAATCTTTAAAATAAATTATTGAATTAGAGATATGAGTGAGCAGCATTTCCATTCTTTCTTTGATATCTGCCTGCAAGTCAGCATCTCACTAGAACAACAGGAGTATGTTTTCCTTCAGTTCAATTGTTTACCTGCTAGCTATCATAGTTTAGCTCATTAACATGCTAAACTAGGCAACTAAAAATAAAGTACAGATGAGACATAATGAGAAAGCCATTAGTTTCACAGGAATTTTCTCATAAACCATGTTTCTGACATATGAAATTTCATCCTGTTCAAAGTTCATCCTGTAGGGATCATGAATGTCAGTTTTGTCAAAGTTTTAATAAACCAAACAGCTATTTGTTATGGTCAGTAAAAGAACAAAACACGCAGTGGGTACATCTGAAGTGTCTCATTTTATGCCTCCTCACTCCTCGCCTGAACTGGAAATTGTTCATGATGCGCCATTTTGACAGACATCCCAAGTCTGTTACTGGCCAACATGCCCCCTTATTGATTGGACGCTGCAGCTGATTGGACTGATCTGATAAATCATTACTGTTTCAAACTGAAGTGGAGACAGATAACAGATTAAATATAAGTTTATCAGTCCCAAATTTTATGCTTTACTTGTTTTCTGATTCATCACATAGTTAAAAATCTGTTAATTGTCGGTCTGATCAACAAAAGAACCAGAAACAACTTTCTTCATTTGTTAGAAAGATTTTTCTTTTCATGATGTTATTTCCTCCATTTAACTGTTTCTTGCTGACAGACAGACTCTTCCTGACTTCAATTTGATCCACAATAACAGATAAACAAATTTATATTCCCATAATTTATCGTCATTTCCATTCCATTCCATATGTGAGGCTGAAAATTCCTGAGCATTGAGTTTGATATGAGTTACATAATTTCAATTTTGTCTGAAACATTTAGCGAAATACATATTTTCCAGTGTTCAGAAGACGCAGAACATATTCTGGGTTATTGAATAATGAATTCACTATGAGGATTATCAAAAAATACAGATGCAAATAATCAATAAATAGCATAACACGTTCTGTGAGCAGAAATGGTTCCTGTTCCTCTGAGCAGGACTCAGTATAAATGCAGAATGCAAGTTGTTATTTAGGTGTTTGTTACAAAATCTTGAAAAGATGCAAGTGAGGGAAATGTGGATTGCCAGCTTACTATCATAGTTATTAGGGGTGTAAAGATAATCCGTTTTGGATCGGTTATCGGTCTGTGACCTATGCGATCCGAGTGCACCGGTCCATGGAGCCCCAAATGGTTCAAATGCACTATGAACGGTTCGATGGCCCGGATTTACGGCCACGAATCGGTTTCTGGCTCCATTGCTTCACATTGAAGTCCATAGACATGTTGTCACTACCTGATTTGCGCGGCCTTGCGGTGTGTGAACTCTCACGAGACTTCAGTGAACAATAACAACAGACGGAGTGTGATGACTGTGTGAAGTAGCAAGGGATCATGGGAGTTGTTGTCTCCGTTGTTAAATAATCAGCTTCATCGGGATGCGATTATTCCAGTGTTTATGGTTCTGGACGTTTTACCAGGAGCCGAATTACCCGCAGAGGTCTCCTCCTCTCCAGAACAAACGGACCCGGTGATTACAGGTAAAAACACCGAATGAAGCTGTTTCATCTAAAAGATCGGTGTTTCTCCGACGATGTACAGCGACCCACGGGCGTCAGATACGGGCTGTTAGCTGAGCTGCTGCTAACACTCTTCTCTTATTACTTTGAATACAGACGTTTGTCCGGTTTCTTCCGGGAGCCAAATTATCCGCAGTGATCTCCTCCTCTCCAAAAACAAACGTACACACAGTTTAAAATCATTAAATTACCAATTAAAACGATTTTACCTAAAACCGGTTCTCCTACAAAGTTTGGTGACAGCCGGACGTCATATACGGGCTGTTAGCTGAGCTGCTGCTAACACTTGTTCGTTTATTTCTCTTATAACTTTACATTCAGACGTTCGTCCGGTTTCTCCTGGGACCCGAATTATCCACAGGGATCTCCTCTTCTTCAAAAACAAACATAGACGCAGATTAAAATCGCTAAAATATTAATTGAAGCTCTTTTACCCTATGCACCAATAATTCTGATTTTTGCATTTACTATTCCTCCAGGTGAGCAAATTGTAAAGGTTTTGTTGCCTGAAGTTATATTTTCTCTGTTGGATAATAAACATTTCATCTATTTTGAAATTTCATTTCTGTTTTTCCTCTTTCTTCTCAGTAACAAAGCTTGGGAGATAAGTTGTCAATTTGTATCAAATTGAACCGAATCGAATCGAATCGTACTGAATCGTTTAGTATTTTTTATTAATCGTCCCTGAATCGGATCATAGGCTGTGAATCGAGATCGAAACGGACCGTTTTGTGAGTAAAAGGTTCTCACCCCTAATAGTTATGTATGTTAGCATGCTGTCATTTACTAAGTAGCACTAAAAAGGAAGTGAAGATGAGACCTAATGAGAATGTCATTAGTTTTGAAGAAATTTTCTTATAAACCATGATTCTCTAGCATGGACCACACCATCAACAAGATGCGTTTGGATCATTTATTAAGGAAATCAATAGATGTGCATAGTTCTTCCAGTTGCTGTGTTGTAGGGAAGCTTATGAGGAATCCGCTATGGCACCAAGGCAACAGCGGACTCCCTCAGGACATTAAGAAGGAGAAGAAGAATCAGGAAGAAACAGGAAGAGAGAAACAGGATGAGGAATATGAGAGCAGAAGAAGATGAGAGTTAGGTGGTATCTATAGGAATGCTGGAAGTGGCGTTGTTGAGGTGTGGTCCTGCTCCTGAAACTTCACTGAATGAACTTCATTATTGTACAAATGATATTGAATTAATTCATCAAGTGGGGAACATGAATTCAACAAAAAAACAACCCCATAATGGTGCTAGATGAAAAATCATATGTGTATATATATATATATATATATATATATATATATATATATATATATATGTATATATATATATATATATATATATATATATATATATATATATATATATGATGTACATTTCATTTTGATGAACACATTTCAGTCTTGGCCAAAGTGGTGGTACTGCTGTTATCTGTCTGTAGTTGAGTCATCAGTGTTTTGGGGACTTAAAATCTTTGTTCAGTCACATTATTGTTAGCTGCAGCTTTGACTCACCTCAGTGTCTTCAGTCTGCAGTGTCGGCTCTTGAGTCCGGTGCAGAGAAGTTTGATTCCTGAGTCTTGTAAGTTGTTGTCACTTAGGTTTAAATGATTCAGCTCATTAGAGGTTGAGCTGAGAGTGAAGGACAGAGTCTCACAACAGTCTGCAGTGAGATTACAATCATTCAACCTGATAAACAGAAAGACAAAGTCAATGTGTTAAAAATGAATACATTTGTGACCTCCATGGATAATTATTAAAAATGAAACTGCAAATGATGAGAGAGACTTGCATTGCTGATTTGGATGCTTTGATGGCTGGTAGGAGCTTCTGAAGGCCTTCTTCTGTCCTGCAGTATTTCTTGAGCTTGATCTCTTCTGGCTTCTCTGGTGAGGTCAGTAACACAAAGACCAGAGCTGCCCACTGAGCTGCAGAGCACTCGTCCATCACTGAGTCTCGGTCTGACTCCATGTACCTCTGGATCTCCTCCACCAGAGTGAGGTCGTTCAGCTCATTCAGACAGTGGAAGAGATTGATGTACTTCTCTGGATGAGGATTCTCATTGATTCTCTCCTTGATGTACTTGATGGTCTCCTCATGACTTTGGGAGTCGCAGGTTTCTACCTGTATCTTCAGGCCTCTGAGCAGAGTCTGACTGGACTCCAGAGAGAGTCCAAGGAGGAAACGCAGGAAGAGATCGAGGTGACCATTGTTGCTTTGTAAAGCTCTGTCCACTGCAGCTTTGTGCAGTTCAGATACAGGCTTTGTTTGGGTCATCTGTTCAAAGATGATCATCAGGTTTACACCTGATACCTTATACATCACATGGACGTACAAAGCTGCGAGAAACTCTTGAACTGACAGATGCACAAAGCAGAAGACTTTTTGCTGCATACAAGACTCTTCCCTGAAGACTTGAGTGCACACTCCTGAGTACACAGATGCTTCTTTGACATCAATACCACATTCTCTGAGATCCTCCTCGTAGAAGATCAGGTTGCCTTTCTCCAGCTGCTGGAAGGCCAACTTCCCAAGGGACATGATCACCTTGTTATTCCCCTGGACATCCAGTTCTTGCTCCTCACCGTACTTGACATGCTTCTTTGTGGTCTGATGAGCCAGAAAGTGGATGTACATCTGAGTCAAAGTCTTTGGCATTTTTCCTCCACCTGCTTTGGCACACATGTTTCCCAGGACGATAGAAGAAATCCAGCAAAACACCGGCATGTGGCACATGATGTACAGACTTCTTGTTGATCTTAAGTTTGCAATTACTCTTTTAGCCAAGTTTTCATCTTTAATTTTCTTGTGGAAGTACTGCTCTTTCTGCAGGCTGTTGAAGCCTCGTATCTCAGTCACCCGGTCAACATACTGTGGAGGGATGCAGCTGGCGGCAGCAGGTCGGGTAGTTATCCACAGATTGGCTTCTGGCAGCAAGTTACCTGCAATTAGGTTTGTCAGCAGAACGTCTACTGAGGCTGCTTGTGTAGCATCACAACATCTCTCATTTCCCTTGAAATCCAGAGGAAGTCTGCACTCGTCAAGACCATCCAATATGAACAGAACTTTGTACTTTTTCAGGTCTTTGATTCCAGATTTTTTCAGGTCTGAAGAGAAGTAACACAGGAGCTCCATCAAGCTTTGTTTCTTAGTTTTTACCAAATTCAGCTCCCTAAAAGGAACTGGAAACAGGAGCTGGAAGTCTTGATTGGCCTTCCCCTCTGACCAGTCCAGCATGAACTTCTGAGTCAGCACTGTTTTGCCGATGCCTGCTATCCCCATGGTGAGCACTGTTCTGACTGGTGTGTCTTGTTTGGATAAAGGCTTGAAGATGTCCTCACAGTTGATCATCCTTTCCAAATATTTCCGTCTGTTGAACGCCGTCTCAATTTGTCTCACTTCATGTTCATTGTTGACCCCTTCACTGCCCCCCTCTCTCAGGTAGATCTTTGTGTAAATCTCTTTGAAAGGCACAGGTCCTTGCTTTGCACTAATCCCTTCCAACAAGTTCTCATTTTTCTCCTTCAGGAAAGATTTTAGTTTCCGTTGATACAGTATGAGTTCTCCATAATGACCTAACAGCACAGAAGTAAGTAACATCAATAATAAGCCCAAACTGTAGCTGAAGAACTTGTCTGAGAATCAGTATGATTTTAAGATTTCTTCAGTATCAAAGTAATCAAGCTAGTCTTGCTGTCTGTACATAAATGGCTACACTGCAAACAGGAGCTGCTCATAGCTAATATTGCATACTTTTAATGGAGACAATTTGACAAATTGGCAAAAATAATTGGCTCATCTTAAATCCAAATTCCAATATTAGCCCGCAAACAAGTAAAGTTTAGGATACTGGCATGCTGTTAGGTTTAATTAAATGTATCTGGGAGTGACAGTGATTCAGTCATGTGCTGAATGAATTGAAATTTTGACCTGCTGCTTCTATCAGATGAAAAGTCAGATGATCGTTAACATATTTATGATATGATTCTGGGAACCATTGATGAGAGCACCAAATTTCATGATAATTTATCTCATAGGTGTGGAGATGTTTCACTACAGTTAATAGATGGACAAATTGGTACAAAAACTCAACGTGTAACATTTGTTAAACATCAGTTGTTGTAGTAAGATAACATGCAGTCTCTTACTTTGCTCAAGTGTTTGAGCGTGTTCATCCTCGTTCATGTTCCTCAAAACATGGAGGGCAATCTTCAGAGCTGCTTCATTTGTTTCATCATCACACTCAAGCAGCAGATCAGGGAGTTCCTCCTCCTGCTTGTTTTCCTCAAACATCCCTTTGTCTTTTGTAAAAAGGACATTATGTTGTTCCATAGCTTGCTTTACAAAGGCCACAACTTTGGAGTCAAACACCTGACAAATAAAATAATTTTTATTAACCGATAAGATTTTTTTAATATATATACTATATCACTGAAGGAAGATGATATAGACATTACACACTTATGTTAATGCAATGACACTAGACATAGCTTCCCTAATGTCTTAGAAAAACTGAATAATAAATAATAATAAACAAAAAATGATTCATTGTGTAATTTACTTTATTATTAGTTGATTTATTTATAAACAGTATTGCCCACCTTCTGCGTGCCTGGGTTCTGCTGAAGGCTTGATGCAGTCTGGCAGCTGGAGAAAAAAAGCATATAGTCCTCATAGTAGCATAACATTCAAATCAACCAACCAAGTAGACAGAAACAGACAGATTAATAAGTAAAGGTACAGAGTCTAGGATATTAAGCATGGTTAAAGGATCAGTTCTGCAATTTTGTATATATTTCTTCTTGCCAACAAATTTCATGTTTGGATCCAAACCAACAATGAACTGATCAACTAAAAAGTATCGTTTGTGTATCTAAAGTCTGATATATCATATTCCTCTGTGCCTTAGACCTCTGTTGTTGTCCAAAAACTATTAAAAAAACATTAGTTTGTTTAGAAACGGCTCCAAAGACTAATAACAGCATTATGTTTTCAGTCTCCAGAAATAGTCTGTGTAAGGTAGTTGGCTGCTGAAGTTCAGTTTGTTTAACCTCTGTTCAGTCCCCTCCTGCTCTCTGTGATCACTCATACAGTGGTTTAATGCAGCTAAAATCACAACATAGTTGGTTTCATTTACATATTTATCTATTGTCAGACAACAGAACGAGTATGAAATATTGATTTAATGGCATCTTATACTGCCTGTTAACCAGCAGTCATTCCCAAACTGCTGCAAATTATTGTTATATAATCATGACATCTAACACAATCAACATAATCAAGGTTAATGACAACTGATCTTCAATTTTTAATTTTTGATTTTAATTTAAGATGAACGATCAAAGAGAAGGTTAGAGACAACAAAGTCCTTCTTAACTTCACTGCCAGTCCCCAAACCTCACTCAACAGCTTATGTCTCTGTTTTATAAAAGCTCAGTTTTCACTGAACACACTAGGTGTGTTTCTATCCACCTGTTGATATTTCCATTTTGCACAAGTGGAATTGTGAAAAAATAGAAAAAACCCCAAAATATTGCAAAGTTTTCACACTTAGTTGTCGTGACTTGATTTTGACAAAAACAAACAAAAAAAAAACCTAAGCACGTTGTTGTGTTGTTTGTTTGATTTACCACATGGAGATGCTGCATTAATCATGCGGCGGCGCCATGTGGTAAATCAAACATCTGCAGACTTATGCTTAAGATGTATTTATTCACCGTGTACCAATATAGCTTTTGATATTCACACACTTACACCAATAACTTGCATGAAACAAACAAAAAGGTTTAAAGATTAGCCTCTAAACTGCAGTCAAAAAACTGCATGCTTCTCCCAGTAAGCAGCACACCTGAGGAGTAATCGTCTCCTCTTCTACTTATACATTTCCATGTGCTGCTGTCCAATACACCACCTACTGTGGCAACCAGAGAACGACCTTAACACACACATACAAATGGCTCTAACAGTAGTTATGTGGATAAAAATCTAATGTAAACAGACTGAGTGAATAAATGATGACATACATGAATCATGTGACATAAACATCACTGAAGAACTGAAAACATCAGATCTGTGTGGAGTGATGATGAGGAGACTGTAACCTTACTGACATCAATACATGAAACTAACAGAAATGTCACATTTCTACCACATTTTCCATCATTTGAGCTTTGACTGCTGCACTTTTAATGACGTCATTTCATTCTGCGACAGTTTAATGGTGCAAACTAGAGAGTTAAAACTGCTGTTTACTTCCTAATATTTACACAACAGTGGTGGATGGAAATGTATTGAATTTACTTTTCCAGATTTTCTTGAAGTTTGGTTAAAATAGCTACTGAAACACCAAGCTGGCACTTTTAGATTTACACTCTCTGGACAGAGGACTGAAACACAGAAAAATATGCATTTACAAATTTATCCAGCCTAGTGTGGACGTTTTCTCTGACAGCAACACACAAACTAGTTTGTTTAAAGCATACCAGGCTTTAGTCTTTACATTGATGAAATTTAAAGACTAAGAAAAAAAAGAAATTCAGGTATAAAGGACTCCTCAGCTGTGTAATAGCACCTTTAGAAAAAATGTCTGCTCAACTTTACTATCATGGTTATGAAGAAAACTACTACTGTACCATTGTTGTTTTTTGCACTTCAAGCTGAAGTCTGGAGGATGATTTCTGGAGTCATCACTCTTCTCAGACAGAAAACTGACAGTTGAAGATGCTGATCCTCTGTCACTGTTCAAGACCAAAACAACATTTTGGACAGTAAGTTGAGGAGCATTCCTTGAAAAGGCTTACATTCTAACTTTTCTACATTTATTTGCTTTACTATCATGGCCCTGAAGAAAACTCCTACTATACCTTTCTTGTTGTTGTTGTTTTTTGTGTCCCATGCTCATATCTGGAGGATGACCTTTGGAGTGATCACTCTGAGTAGATGCTGATCCAGCTTCAGATCCACATTCATCCATCTTCAGGCCTTCAGCAAGTCTGTAGAAAGATCACTGCAGTCTATATCAAGAGATCCAGACTGAGATTTTGTGTCTGTGTTGTTTTCAACCACAGACAGATTCACTAAAACAGCATCACACAATATAAATACTTCTTTCCTAATATTGTAACATTAGTAGCTAATTATAACTTAGAACAACTGAACTCTCCATATGATAATGAAGGCAACTGTTTTCATCAAGAGATCTGATAAACTCACTGTTCAGTGACACTATGCTTTTATTTTTACTCATCTGGCTCTTTCAGCTTGGCTTCTTTCCTCACCTGCACATACACATTTAGTTTTATTAATGCTGGTCTTTTATCACAACATAGTGATCGAACAAAGTAATAAATAACCACCTGAACACCTTTTCAGACTTAATGTGCTGAGCAGGAGCAACCAAACAAGCAGTGTGTTTGATTCACATTATGTGTCATCAGAGTGACCACTTGCAGAACAAAAAGGTAGAGTTTGTTACACCTTTTGCGCTTTTTAAAAGTAGTTATGTGGATAAAAATGTAATGTAAACAGACTGAGTGAATAAATGATGACATACATGAATCATGTGACTTAAATATCACTGAGGACCTGAAAACATCAGATCTGTGTGGAGCGATGATGAGGAGACTGTAACCTCCCTCACATCAATACATAAAACTAACAGAAATATCATATTTCCATCATTTTAGCTTTGACTGCTGCTCTTTTAATGATGTCATCTCATTATGTCCTCTTCTTCTGCAACAGTTTAATGGTGCAAACTGGAGAATTAAAACTGCTGTTTATCTCCTAATATTTACACAACAGTGGTGGATGGAAATGTATTGAATTTACTTTTCCAGATTTTCTAGAAGTTTGGTTAAAATAGCTACTGAAACACCAAGCTGGAACTTTTAGATTTACACTCTCTGGACAGAGGACTGAAACACAGAGAAAAATATGCATTTACAAATTCATCCAGCTTAGTGTGGACGTTTTCTCTGACAGCAACACACAAACTAGTTTGTTTAAAGCATACCAGGCTTTAGTCTTTACACTGATGAAATTTCAAAGGAAGTTCAGATATGAAGACTCCTCAGCTGTGTTATAGCACCTTTAGATTTCCACTCAAGTTGATGATTTATGTTTTTAAACTAAAAAAAAAAATTAGTTTGCTCAACTTTACTATCATGGTCCTGAAGAAAACTCCTACTGTACCTTTGTTGTTGTTGTTGTTTTTTGTGTTTCATGCTCATATCTGGAGGATGACCTTTGGAGTGATCACTCTGAGCAGATGCTGATCCAGCCTCAGGTCCACATTCATCCATCTTCAGGCCTTCAGCAAGTCTGTAGAAACATCACTGCAGTCTACATCAAGAGATCCAGACTAAGATTTTGTGTCTGTGTTGTTTTCAACCACAGACAGATTCACTAAAAACAGAATCACACAATACAAATACTTAACTAATATTGTAACATTAGTAACTAATAATTATAACTTAGAACAACCCTCCATAGGATAATGAAGGCAACTGTTTTCATCAAGAGATCTGATAAACTCACTGTTCAGTGATGCTATGCTTTTATTTTTACTCATCTGGCTCTTTCAGCTTGGCTTCTTTCCTCACCTGCACATACACATTTAGTTTTATTAATGCTGGTCTTTTATCACAACATAGTGATTGAACAAAGTAATAAATAACCACCTGAACACCTTTTCAGACTTAATGTGCTGAGCAGGAGCAACCAAACAAGCAGTGTGTTTGATTCACATTATGTGTCATCAGAGTGACTACTTGCAGAACAAAAAGGTAGAGCGACTTTGTACAGAGAGTTTGGTTTGATAATGGCCACCAATAATAGAATGTTTCATATAATTTCATTATAAATTTTATTTATATTTAGTTTAGTCTGAAAAAGATTAAGAAGCATGTGCTCAATTGTTAAAAATAACTAAATAATATGTGAGGTGAAAGCGGCTTTCTTTCTGACAGGCATGCTGGGGTTTGGTTGGGGCTACTTGTGTGTCTACACTCTTCACAGATAGATATTTTTATTCATTATATTAATCATTCCACCAGTTAAACCCTGCTGTCACTGCTCCAAGTGAAGAAAATAATTCCAGTCTGTCTTAAAACAACAGTCTGGAAGCCAAATGAACAGTGAAACATGTTCTTCTTGCTGTAATCATTCCTCCTGTTCATACTGACCATTAGAAGATCCCTTCATAATGACCTTAAATTGGAAGCGATGGAGGACAAAATCCACAGTCCTCCTTCTGTGCAAAGATGTATTTAAAAGTTTATCTGAAGCTAATATGAAGCTTCAGCATCCAAATGAGTCAAATCAAGTAGATATCTTTCAACGTTACAGTCTTTTTAGTGCCAAAGTCCCTCTTTTTGTTTCTATACTTCCACCTGCAGCTCAACAGGGAAACACAAAGAGGAGAATTTGATGCTAAAAAGACTGTAAATGTGTCAGATATCCACTTGATATGAATAACTCAGACTGATGAAGCTGAATAGAAGCTTCACACACTAAATGACTGTGTGGACACACTGTGGATTTTGGCCTCCATCACTTCCACTGAAAGCACATTTGAAGGAGATCTTTTAATATCCAGTATGAACAGGAGGAATGATTACAGCGAGGAAAACCTCTTTCACTGCTCATATAGACACCTGACAGCTGGTTTAACACACACTTGAAACATTGCGAGCCCTTCCATTAACATGCAGATGGTTGAGGACGTAGCACTTGTCAGGTTGATGCGTTTTGGAACAACACATCATATTACAAATTACCTAAATTACTATTTTGTGGTGCAAATCATTGTTGACAGCTTCGGGAAAAACAGACATCTTCTCTGTTGTGGCGCTGGGCTGAAGATAAACAGCTAAAACTAACTGAATATGAAATTTAACTAAAGCAGGAAACAGAAAACTGTAGTCTGCATCGCGGCCTACCTTACCGTTATCACTTAACTATGACTTGCAGTTTACCAGGCCCATAACTTTTGCATAAAATGTAAAAACTGTCACTTTCTTCGCTTTACAATTTCAGTAATATTCGTTTAAAATCTTACCTGTGGCAAATATGAATTCAACTGCGTCATTTGAGACGGGAGAGACTCGGGCGTGGACCAAGAAAAACGGTCTGCATCGAAGTGAGTTTCACTTTCATTCTTCAGCCACAAGGAGTCGATAGCGACACTCACACTGCTGTTTATGTATTTAGCTGCAAAAATGAAGAGTGAGACAATAGCTCGACTGTTGGTTCAAACTCCACTAGTATCTGAGAAGATGTTAGATAAATAACAGAGAAGTAAAAATGGAAAATCACGGAACAGACATTGAATAAGATATCAATAATAATATATCAATGAATGATGAGGGTAGTTTGTTGAAAAATGTAAGACACATGAAACATGTTATGGGCTTTTCTGATAAAGTCAATATGTCAAATAATGTTAAACTTTGACCTCTTCCTCATCTCCAACTAGGTCAAACTCTCCAGATGTGCAACATCAGGCTGTAAAAAGCCTTAAAAAAAAAAAAGTTAATTTATCACTGAGACTCAGCTGTTGAATGAATGACACACAAATCTTACAGGGTTCATGTCATCTCTTGAATCTTCACTTTCAGCTCCTGCCTTCAGAAAGACAACACACAGTCCCCTGTGCAAAGAAAAATATCTATAAATAATTACTCATTATTCATTCAAACATCAGTTACGCCGGTAATTAATGGACATGTCGGTACTGTTTTGAATTACAGGGATTTCAAATTATTTCTGGCAATTTATTAATTTATAAAAGGCTGAAAACGAATTTCAACAAAGGTGGACAATACAGCTGTTTTGATTTGAACAGGCTGTAACAACATTTGTCCACCAGATGGCAGCATGTTGCTTGATAAAGTTTGACAAGGCTCAGACTTGGAGAGCTCTGGCTCTGGTCGTTGTTCCTCATATTAACTATTATCTTTATGAGAGAAACGTTGTTGTAACAAAATATCTGAACACTGAGAAATGTATTAATTAAATATTTTTTTCAAGACAGATAGACAAGATTACTTTATTTATCCACAAAGGGAAATTTCAGTGATACAGCAGATAAATTACAAATAAAAAGAAAACAAACAAACAAATAAAAACACACACACACACACACAATAAACAGCAGTTTTAGTTCTATTCTCTTTCTGTTTGTGTGTGTGAACTTTACAGTGAAGGAGCAGACATTTTTTTACACTCCTGTAGTTTAACCTTTTTGTGGAAAAACAATATCAGGCACAAATCATTATTCCACACACACTATTTTCATGTGTCTTCATGTCTGGAGGGAATCTTTAAAAGTTTTCACTGAGGTTTTTTTTAGCTTTCCAAAGTTTGCCTACAAGAGGAAAGCTACATGTAAGGAAATATTAGTTAAATATCCTGATGTTATGAGCTACAGAGTAAAAAATAAATTCAACTAATTGTGGGGCTAGAAAAAAAAGATTATTAGATTAATTGCAATTCTTATTGAATGAATGAGCAGGAAGTGTACAGTGGGCAAACAACACATTGACATACAAATCCATGAATCCAGCACCAGCACAACTTATGAAGGAAAAGAAAAACACTTGAACACACAATATAAACTCTGTGACCGGAGTCTGTTCACGTCTTCTTCATTCTTCATTTTTTTCCTCTTCATGTTTCCAGGGTTGTATTATTTGAATTATTTGGGTTCAGCTGTTCATTGGCTCTACAAAAAGCTCAAATGTAAATAAACAAATGTTTTCCTGTGTTTTGTATTAAAATGTTGCAATTACAAGATATTTTGTTCTTGATTTTTTCTGAATTGAATATTTGAAAAATTAGGAAAAGGACACCTAAACTCAAACAGTTGGTGCAACACTTAAGGGATCTGCTCGCATGATGGATAGCTGGAGATCAAACCTGTGAAGTATCAGTTTCAGGACAGTTGTCTGCACATTTCTCTGCTCTGACCTCCAACATCCTGCAGACTGAAGCACCACAGAGCAGCAAATATGGGACAGAAGTACCGGAGCTGTTAGCGGGACAAATTATTTTCTTGGACTCATAAACTGAAAAGGCTTCATATTGTGAAAGTGTCTTAAAAGTTGAAGAGGCTCTAATATTTTTATATAATGCCATTACATGTGTATTACATGTGGACTCCAAAGTGACTCATATATCAGATCTGGTGAGAAATGATCATCAGAGCTTCATATCATCAAGCTTCAGTCATCACAAGTCAACTTAGTGGAACTCAATAACGTATCATTAAAGTTTCTGTTTGTTTTGTGCCGTCAATCATTTTGTAATTTAAACTTTTTCTTGTTTGTATCTTGCTGCACTTCCCCTTCTGTGCCATTTTGCATCCCTGCTTTAGGCTAAAAGCTAGCTTCAGTTCAAGAAGGGATTCATAAAAGTGAAAATGAGCCATTTGTTTTTACTGGGGATCAAACCAGCAGTGTTTGTGTGTTTGTACTGACCTGTAGTGGTCTGAATAAAGTGCTGTACAGAGCCGGTTTTATGTTGCAGGCAATTGTAGTGTAAAATCTATATACAAGACAGTGACGTACTATGGTAAAAAAAAAAACCATTGCTGCAGAGTAATTTGCCTGATGTAACTGTTTTGATGGGTTTGAGTAGACATAAGTTTACCATGATGCCTTAAGTCAACTATACTATGCATAATCATGTTATGTATACCTCACACTGATCTGTAGTAGCTGTAAGAGGCAGTAGGCCGAACACAGGCAGTCACAAAAATAAAAAAAATAATAAAAAGTAGACCAGGATTGGAAAAAATGACAAAAAATAACAAAAGCTCTAAACTCTAAAAAAAAAAAAAAAGAAAATGGTAGTGGAAAAATACAAAAAGAGGAGGAGTGAAGCAATGGATAAAATGGAACCTATTTTTGGGTTCACGGCCTAGCAACAGTCAGCTGAATAACTTTATAATAGTACAATTGGTCAAAACACGTAGGAGTGACCACACAAGGCGTGACCAGAGCTAGTTGAAGTTATATAAACCACATCCTGTCCGAAAACTAGTCAGAACACTGTGACTGTTCTCCTTTTTATTGTCGACATTAAAAGTAAAACTTTGCTGCTCAGAACTTTGTCCTGATTATTTTTTTGAACTTCTGCAAGTTTTTGCTTGATCGACACTGTTTGACGAAATGATCCGACACAATATTGATCATCACTGCTGGCACAGCGTCTCTGCAGGTCTTGAAAAGTCTTTAAAAACAGTGAATTTGATGTCATCAAAAAAATCATCAAGTCTTTTCTTCTGTTTAAGCTGTTTCACTTAACAAGCCTCACTGAGGAGCCCACACCCCAAACTTTAAAAACTGGGTAGAGTGGTTTGGTGAATTTGTTGTGGAAGGTGTGCAGGTGTGTCAGTGATCCTCCAGTAGACACTCTGTAGAAGGACAGGATGCCAGCCTCCCAGTCCAGATACACCGCCAGTCTGCGAGAACCAGCCAGAGGGACCTGAAGGATGATGTTCTTGAAGTTATGATGTACTCGATAGCCATGAGCAGAGAAGTGCATACCCCAGGATATCTCATTGTATCCCATCGCACAATCATGGTCTGGACCTTTGCGACAGATGTCCTTGTAGGTCACTCCAAGCCCAGCCCAGCTTCCCTCCCACTCCACCTCCCAGAAGCAGCGGCCCGTCAGGTTCTGTGGGGACAGGACTTGAAACGAGGAGTTGAACCTCTCCGGGTGGTCAGGATATGGCTGCTCCTCTCTGCCCTGGCAAACTTTTCTGTTCCCATCAGAGAGGATGAGGAATTTGTGGGCTGTGTTTGGATCCATTGTGAGCTCACATGCATCTGAAGAAATCAAACAGACATTTATACTGACAGTTTATACCACTGCCACTGAAAGTACTTACTACTCGTTGGCTGGCTGGCGTCCATACATCAAAAAACATCAAACATAGCTCCAGTCAACAATGTAATCACTGTTTAAATCAATGCTTGAGGGATTTTAAACTACAGGTATCCATCACTACAGTACTGATACTTCATGTTCTGGTAACTTACTGGTAAAACTAACCATGGATTAAACTGATAACAAATGCTTCAAAACATGGAGGAATATTTAGTAACAGCCTCCTTTGATCGATGGAAAAATGCCAGAGGGAATGCTTTGTGTACTCCATAGCAGATTTTTGAGCAAAAAAGAAAAATGTCCAAACTTACATTGTCTCAGTCCTGGTTTGAACCAGTGCTCTGCATTGTGGTCGACTCTGTGGAGCAGATAGAAACATGTTGTCTGGATTATGTTGAGAAAGAAGCATTAAAGCCTCTCTGAAGGTTCAAACTTCTTAATTTGACCCATGAAAACATGACGGCAGTAAAAAACAACTCTAGACATTACAGTTGATGTTGATGTCATTAGCTTTTGGAAGTATTTAGTCATAAACTTAAGTTTGGGACAAATGGAAATTTTGGCTTGATGATGGTGAACCACATTTCATAGCATTTCCTTCAACAGTTGTTGAGATATTTTGCAGGATAAGTGAAGACTTTCACCTGTTGGTGGTTCTAAAGGAAAAGTCAGAGGATCACTGAACTTCTTCAAATGTTTCCTCTGAGGATCAAACATGTCTGTACAAAATTTCACCCAAATCCATCCAATAATTGTTGAAATAATTCAGTCTAGACCAAAGTGGTGGAGTGACCGACCAGCTAAAAACAACCATCAGACTGTTTTCTTTACCTAAGTTTAGTAAATTCACATCGTCCTTCCTCCAGAGCTTCAGAGATGAGCTTCACTCCAGACTCTCCAAGGTGATTGTAGCTCAGGTCCAGCTCTCCCAGGTGGGAGGGGTTGGACTTCACAGCTGAGGCCAAGAAACCACAACCTTTCTCTGTGATGTTACAGAACGACAACCTGTGACAGAGTGGCAGAATCCATCTTTAGGAGCAAGTTGATACCCTTCATAACTATTAAAGTTGAATTACTAGTTTTCTTAAAAGGATACCTGACAGTTTCCAGTTTACAGTCCACATTTCCCAGTCCGGTGCAGAGCAGCTGAACTCCTGAGTCCTCGATGTCGTTGTCACTCAGGTCGAGCTCTATGAGAGGTGATGAAGGACAACTCAGGACTGAAGCCAGGTCCTCACAGCATATCTGGGTGAGACTGCATCGGTTCAACCTGAAGGGGAAAAAATGCAAAATAAAGAAATCAGATGCAAAGATACAAAAAACTACCACATCAAAATGATCATATAGCTAAATCATGCCTGTCAAAAGCTCAATATTATAAGCTATGGCCTTACTTGTTTCAAGGCTCTTGTATTGGATTGTATTACACTGTTAAGTCTTCTTTGTCATGCTTTATTATTTTGCAGATGTAACTATTAATAGCAAAATGTTGTAGTACAACAGTCAACCAGTAAATATATTCGAGATATTGAAACTTTGGTAGTAGTGTCAAAACAAAAAGTCAAATGTCATGTCTTATACTAAAGAAAGAGTTAAATAAAATAAAAATAAAATAATACTAAACTAAAGAATCTGAATGACATTTTTTTGTATCAAACTTGCTTTACTTTTCATTTTCTGTTTAAGCTTTATGTAGTCAAACATAACCACCTTTAGAATATTTCAAGGGCCAATACTTATATATAACTCATGGATAAAAGAAAATAAAAGAACTGCACTACTGCAATGAGACAAAAAGTCTACAGCCCTGCCAGCAGCTCTGTGCTGATTTTCACAATCTTTAGAATAAATGATTGCACTGCAGTTGTGAGTGAGCAGCATTCCCATTCTTTTTTTGACATCCACGTGCAAGTCAACATCTCACAGGGGTATGCTTTCCTTCAGTTCAATTGTTTACCTGCTAACTATCATAGTTTAGCTCATTAACATGCAAAACTATGCAAATAAAAATAAAGTACAGATGAGACCTAATGAGAATGCCATTAGTTTTGCAGGAATTTGCTCATAAACCATGTTTCTGACAAATGAAATTAGATAAGTTCATCCTCTGGAGAACATGAATGCCAGTTTTAATGAACCAAATAGCTATTTGTTGTGGTTAGTAAAAGAACACCACAGATGTCAACCTCATGATGGTTAGATGGTCATTTGATTCATGCTCTGGAGTCCTTGGAAATCTACAAATGTTTATGCTAATGAATATGTGTTGACATATTTCAGTTTGGGCCAAAGTGCTGGTACTGCTGCTACCATGACAACACATTTTGATGGCCAAACCCATAAGTTCTTGCATCCTAATTTGACAGTAGTGCAATATTGCAAGGGCCTAAACTTATATATAACTCACAGATAAATGGATAAAAAGAACTGCACTACAGCGAGACAAAAGAGTCTACAGCCCTGTCAGCAGCTCTGCAAATGATCTCACAATCTTTAAAATAAATGACTGCACTGGAGATATGAGTGACTAGTGTTCCCATTCTTTCCTTGACATCTGCCTGCTAGTCAGCCTCACTCCTTGCCTGAACCGGAAGTTGTTCATGATGTGCCATTTTGACAAATGTCCCAAGTCTCTTATTTTTGCTTCGAGGAGCAAGGAGTGAGGAAACATGAGAGCAGTCTTCACGCAAATCTTTTACTGGCCAACATGCCCCCTATTGGATATCAGTTATTGATTGGACACTGCAGGTGATTGGACTGATCTGATAAATCATTACAGTTTCAAACTGAAGTGGAGACAGATAACAGATTAAATTTAAGTTTATCAGTCCCAAGTTTTATGCTTTACTTGTTTTCTGATTCATCACATAGTTAATAATCCGTTAATTGTCAGTCTGATCAACAAAAGAACCATAAACAATAGATGTGCATGGTTCTTCCAGTTGCTGTGTTGTAGGGAAGCTTATGAAGAATCTGCTATAGCACGAAGGCAACAGCAGACCCCCTCAGGACATTAAGAAGGAGAAGAAGAATCAGGAAGAAACAGGAAGAGAGAAACAGGATGAGGAATATGAGAGCAGAAGAAGATGAGAGAGTTAGGTGGTATCTATAGGAATGCTGGAAGTGGCGTTGTTGAGGTGTGGTCCTGCTCCTGAAACTTCACTGAATAAACTTCAATATTGTACAAATGAAACTGGATTAATTTATCCTGTGGGTAACATGAATTCAATAAAAAAAGCAACCTCATAATTTTGCTAGAGGGATTATGTATGTATGTATGTATGTCACACATACATTTCATGTTGATGAACACATTTCAGTCTTGACCAAAGTGGTGGTACTGCTGTTATCACAACTATCACTAATGAGTCATCATTATTTTGGAGACTTCAGAAATCTTTGTTCAGTCACATTATTGTTAGCTGCAGCTTTGACTCACCTCAGTGTCTTCAGTCTGCAGTGTTGGCTCTTGAGTCCGGTGCAGAGAAGTTTGATTCCTGAGTCTTGTAAGTTGTTGTCACTTAGGTTTAAATGATTCAGCTCATTTGAGTTTGAGCTGAAAACGCAGGCAAGGTCCTTACAGCAGTCTGCAGTGAGATTACAATCATTCAACCTGACAGACAAAAAAAGACAAAGTCAATTCGTTAAAAATAAATACATTTGTGACCTCCATGGATAATTATTAAAAATTAAACTGTAAATAATAAGAGAGACTTGCATTGCTGATTTGGATGCTTTGATGGCTGGTAGGAGCTTCTGAAGGCCTTCTTCTGTTCTAGAGTATTTCTTGAGCTGGATCTCCTCTGGCTTCTCTGGTGAGGTCAGTAACACAAAGACCAGAGCTCCCCACTGAGCTGCAGAACACTTGTCCATCACTGAGTCTCGGTCTGACTCCATGTAGCTCTGGATCTCCTCCGCCAGAGAGAGGTCGTTCAGCTCATTCAGACAGTGGAAGAGATTGATGTACTTCTCTGGATGAGGAGTCTGACTGATTCTCTCCTTGATGTACTTGATGGTCTTCTCATGACTTTGGGAATCGCAAGTTTCAACCTGTATCTTCAGGCCTCTGAGCAGAGACTGACTGGACTCCAGAGAGAGTCCGAGGAGGAAACGCAGGAAGAGATCGAGGTGGCCATTGTTGCTTTCTAGAGATTTGTCCACTGCAGCTTTGTGCAGTTCAGATACAGGCTTTGTTTGGGTCATCTGTTCAGAGCTGATCATCAGGTTTACACCTGATACCTTATACATCACATGGACGTACAAAGCTGCAAGAAACTCTTGAACTGACAGATGCACAAAGCAGAAGACTTTTTTCTGCATACAGGGCTCTTCCCTGAAGACTTGAGTGAACACTCCTGAGTACACAGATGCTTCTTTGACATCAATACCACATTCTCTGAGATCCTCCTCGTAGAAGATCAGGTTGCCTTTCTCCAGCTGCTGGAAGGCCAACTTCCCCAGTGTCATGATCACCTTGTCATTTCCCTGGACATCCAGTTCTTGCTCCTCGCTGTACTTTACATGCTTCTTTGTTGTCTGATGAGCCAAAAAGTGGATGTACATCTCAGTCAAAGTCTTTGGCATTTTTCCTCCTCCTGCTTTGGCACACATGTTTCCCAGGACGATAGAAGAAATCCAGCAAAACACCGGCATGTGGCACATGATGTACAGACTTCTTGCTGATCTTATGTTTGCAATTACTCTTTTGGCCAACTGTTCATCTTTAATTTTCTTGTGGAAGTACTGCTCTTTCTGCAGGCTGTTGAAGCCTCGTATCTCAGTCACCCGGCCAACATACTGTGGAGGGATGCAGCTGGCGGCAGCAGGTCGGGTAGTTATCCACAGATTGGCTTCTGGTAGCAGGTTACCTGCAATTAGGTTTGTCAGCAGAACGTCTACTGAGGCTACTTGTGTGGCATCACAACATTTCTCATTTCCCTTGAAATCCAGAGGAAGTCTGCACTCATCAAGACTATCCAATATGAACAGAACTTTGTACTTTTTCAGGTCTTTGATTCCAGATTCTTTCAGGTCTGAAGAGAAGTTACACAGGAGTTCCATCAAGCTTTGTTTCTCAGTTTTTACCAAATTCAGCTCCCTAAAAGGAACTGAAAACAGGAGCTGGATGTCTTGATTGGCCTTCCCCTCTGACCAGTCCAGCATGAACTTCTGAGTCAGCACTGTTTTGCCGATGCCTGCTATCCCCATGGTGAGCACTGTTCTGATTGGTGTGTCTTGTTCAGGTAAAGGCTTGAAGATGTCCTCGCACATGATCAAAATTTCCGAAGATTTCCGTCTGTTGAACGCCATCTCAATTTGTCTTACTTCATGTTCGTTGCTGACCCCTCCACTGCCCCCCTCTCTCAGGTAGATCTTTGTGTAAATCTCTTTGAAAGGCACAGGTCCTTGGTCTGCACTAATTCCTTCCAACAAGTTCTCATTTTTCTCCTTCAGGGAAGACTTTAGTTTCCGTTGATACAGTATGAGTTCTCCATAATGACCTAACAGCACAGAAATGTATAACATCAATGAGAAGCCCAAATTGTTATGTTCCTATAACTCTCTCATCGTGGTTTTACATTTTATTCGGAAGTCAAAGTAATCTCATGATAGTTGTCGGCACATACATGGCTACATTGCAAACACAAGTTGCTAATTGCCAACATGGCATACTCTTAATGGGGACAGTTTTGGGAAAAACCCAACACAAAACAAAACTTGGCTCAACTCAAATCCAAATTCAAATATTTGCCTGCAAACAAGTAAGGTTTAGATTATTGGCATGCTGTAAGGTTTAATTATAAAGTATATCTG
The DNA here is from genome assembly GCA_029490765.1 of Euthynnus affinis. Taxonomy (NCBI): domain Eukaryota; kingdom Metazoa; phylum Chordata; class Actinopteri; order Scombriformes; family Scombridae; genus Euthynnus; species Euthynnus affinis. The sequence goes on from CM055847.1 coordinate 2,188,221, forward strand.
GGGGTGACAGGGACTCCAATTGAAATTTTGGAAAGTCAGAGGATCATTAAAATATTGTATGATTCATACTCTGAGAAGCATGAATGGGAGCACCAACGTTTATCTGATAGGTGTGGAGATGTATCACACAGGGCCAAAGTTAATAAATGGACAAATTGCTACAAAAACTTAATGTATAACATTTATTGAACATCAGCTGTTGTAGTAAGATAACATGCAGTCTCTTACTTTGCTCAAGTGTGTGAGCATGTTCCTCCTCATTCATCTTCCTCAAAACATGGAGGGCAATCTTCAGAGCTGCTTCACTTGTTTCATTGTCAGACTCAAACAGAGGATCAGGGAGTTCCTCCTCCTGCTCGTCTTCCTCAAACAGTCCTTGGTGTTTTGTAGAAAGGATCTTCTTATGTGCTTTCACAGCTTGCTTTAGAAAGGCCACAGCTTTGGATTCAAACACCTGACAAATACAATGTTTTTAAATTAAAACTATAAGATTTTTTATATACATTACATTCCCAGAGGGAACGTGTTACACAACACTGTTTTATTTTGGAATTATATTAATGCAATGACACTTGACCTAGCTACCCAAATGACAGAAAAACATAGTAATAAACAAAAAATATTCAGTGTGTATTTTTATTTTATTATTAGTTCATTTATATATACACAGTATTTCTCACCTTCAGTGTGTCTGGGCGCTGCTGAAAGCTTGATGCAGCCTGGCTGCTGGAAAAAAAGAGCATATACTTCTCATAGTAACATAACATTTTCAAATCCACCAACCAAGTAGTCAGTTTTGTCAGATTCAATAAATATTCTACTTCCTCCACCATGAAATTAATTAAATGTATCATTATCCTTTTGTCTTAAAATTTTCATCTCTTCTGTAGTCTTTATTGCTACAGTTGTTCCACAGGTTGTTCACATTGCTCCTTCACGTATTTCAGATTTGATTCGATGCTGGGCACAGTGAAAGAGAACAGCAACAACAACAACATGAAATGAATGAAATCCTTCAACATATCTCCCTACATGCCAATGACAATCTTCATTTTACTAAGCTGGGTTTCCCCCACCAATATGAATTAAAAAGTTTAAGATTGAGGAGTAATAAATCCCTATAGATTATCATTACTAATGCTGATATAATAAAATTGAATATTAGAAGCTTTTCATCCTGGTTTAAGTATGATGGTCAGTGGTATAAAATCTTGACAGCATTGATAATCTTACCTTGTTCCTGAAGTTCTGGGTTCAGTGCTGAAGTATGGAGGATATTCTCTGGACCGATCACTCTTAGCAGACATAAAACTGATTGTTGAAGATGCTGATCCACTGTCTGACATCTTCATCTTCTTGGCTTCAGTGGCTCTGAAGTAGATCAGTAACAGCATAGATTACAACTAGGAATGCACAATATTATCAGCGTGTCATTGGTATTGGCCGATATAAACTCTAAAATGAATTATCAGCCCGAAATGAACATTTTCTATCGATTATAAGAAGCTGATATGTTTCCATCTCCTCCGCCACCATACTGTGCTTCCTTCCACAGACCCTTTCACCCTGACAGTCCCAGTGCTTCCTCCGCAGGCTCCACTTCACTCAGTGGCCCATCAAACCTGCTGCTTCTTTCCACTTTAACCCGAATAACAAACTGGGTTCAGTGCTGAGTGAAGTGGAGCCTGGGGAGGAAAAACCAGGACCATTTGGGTGAATCAGTCCATGGAGGAGCTGCTGAATTCGGCTGCACAGATAGGACACACTTTGGCTGACAGGATGTATCACTCTGTTTCGGTGGGTAACTTCTTCTTTTTGGTTTATAATGGCAGATGGCAACCAGTGCTTTTCATGGTACAATTCATCATATCTCCCTACATGCCAATTGTCATCAATTAAAATAAAATATGAATTAAAAAGTTTAAGATTGAAAAGTAATACATCCCTATAGATTATTATTACCAATATAATGAAATTGAATATTAGAAGCTTTTCATTCTGGTTTAAGATGGTTAGTGGTATAAAATCTTGACAGCGTTGATAATCTTACCTTGTTCCTGAAGTTCTGGGTTCAGTGCTGAAGTATGGAGGATATTCTCTGGACCGATCACTCTTAGCAGACATAAAACTGATTGTTGAAGATGCTGATCCACTCTCAGATTTCGTCCTCTTCTTGGCTTCAGTGGCTCTGAAGTAGATCAATAACAACATAATTACAACCACTGTTTTTGCAGCATTGAACGCTACAACAATCTGATACAGTTTCATCGTAACAGAAATACAGACTTTTATTGGTGCTGAAAAATACAGCTGCTCAGTATCAAGTTTAGTGAGGACCTTAATCTTTGTCATTTGATGACTGAAGTAGAAACCAGACAATAAAAATGGATAACTAAGTCAAGGTACAGAATCTGGGATGTGCCAAACAGGAATATTAAATGCGGTTAAAGGATAAGGCTGGCAATTTTATATGTTTTTCTTATTGTGAACAAATCTCATGTTAAGCAAAATGTTGTTAAAAACACAAATAATGCCTTCCTACCGTAGTAACGTAGACAATTAGCTACAATCTAATTTTCACAAAAAACACGCCGTCCCCCAAGCTGGACTAATAAGATTGGTCTTTATGTACAGTCTCTGTGATCACTTATACTGTTTTAATGCAGCTGAAATCACAACATAGTTGGTGTCATTTACATATTTTTCTTATGTCAGACAACAGAACGAGTATGAAATGTTGATTTAATCACATCTCACAGTGTTAACCAGCAGTCATTCCCAAGCTGCTGCAAATTATTGTCATATAATCACAACATCTAACAAAATCAGTAGCGGATGGAATTGTACACTATATTGAATTAACTTTTTTCTGGAAATTTGAGCTACATTTGGATGCAAACCCAGCTACTGAAATGCAAAGCTGGAATTTTAGGATTTACACAATCTGGAAATGGATTTGGAAAAGCTCAGTTTCTATGGGGAGAAAAAAATGCCAATTTAGTCTGGACAGAGGGAGACATAGATAAAAATATGCATTTACAGATGTATCCGACTTAGTGTGAACGTGTTCGCTGACAGCAGGCTCAGACACTACTGGACAGACATCATACAAGCTAGTTGGTTTCAAGCAAACCAGGTCTTTAGTCTTTAAATTCATTAAATTTAAAAAGAGAATTTCAGGTGTAAAGACTCCTCAGCTGTGTTATAGCACTTTTAGATTTCCACTCAATGTGATGATTTATGTTTTTAAACAAAACCTCTCACCTTCTTCCTACATATTTACACTTAATGCTGAGGTCTGGAGGATATTCTCTGGAGTGATCACTCTTCACAGACATAAAACTGACTGGTGAAGACGCTGATCCTCTGTCAGATGCACAGTCACTGTTCAAAAGCAAAACATTTTGGACACTAGTTTAAGATTGTTGCTTGCTCATGGGGGGAATTGTTGGGTTTCTCTTTCTGTAAATTAAAGAGCGTGGTCTAGACCTGCTCCATGTAAAAGTGCCCTGAGATGACTTTGTGTTGTGATTTGGCGCTATATAAATAAAATTGAATTGAATTGAATTGAATTGTTCCTTGAAAAGATTTAGAGAGATTTAGAAAAGATTTAAATTTTCAACATTTATTTGCTCAACTTTACTACTGTAGTCCTAATGAACCCTCCTACTGTACCTTTGTTGTTGCTTTTTGCCTTCCATGCTGATGGCTGGAGGAAATCTTTGGTGCGGTCACTCTGAGAAGACAGAAAACTGTGTGTTGAACATGCTGATCCAGCCTCAGATCCATATACATATACATATACTCATCTTCATATCATCCTCATCAAAAACATTTTTAAAAAATGCCTGTTATAATTTCCCAGAGTCAAAGATCACATCTTCATATGTCTCTTTTTGTTCAACCATCAGTCCCAAGCCCAAAAAAATCAGTCTGCTCTCACGTTTGACAAAGAAATCATCACATATGAGAAGCTAACACCAGCAAATCTTTTGCTTTTTTTGCTTTAAGGGTTAGAGTTACATATCAATATAATAGTCAATAGACTGTATGAGGCTCAACAAAGAGGGAAACATCGGGTTCTCTATCCAGATGTCTTGTTCTGCTACCACAGACACTGAAACCTCAACAATAAATTTAAAAGTACAGAATATCAGAATATCAGTGCATCTCTGAAGAGAATCAAGAGGTGACACAGACAGCTGACTGTTTACAAAAACAGTCGGGCTGCTTTCAGTAGGAAATTCACTAACAAATACAGTCTCAGGATCTGTCTTCAAAGACTGCTGTCTTATATCAACACAAATGCAAATGAAAAGTGAAACATGTTCTTCTTGCTGTAATCATTCCTCCTGTTCATACTGACCATTAGAAGATCCCTTCATAATGACCTTACAGTGGAAGTGATGGAGGACTAAATCCACAGTCCTCCTTCTGTGCAAAAGTTTATGTGAAGCTAATATGAAGCTTCAGCATCCAAATGAGTCAAATCCAGTAGATATCTTTCAACGTTACAGTCTTTTTACTGCCAAAGTTCCTCTTTTGTTTCTATACTTCCACCTGCAGCTCAACAGGGAAACACAAAGAGGAGAAATTGATGCTAAAAAGACTGTAAATGTGTCAGATATCCACTTGATATGACTAACTCAGACTGATGAAGCTGAATAAAAGCCTCACACACACATTGTGTGAGACTGTGTGGACCATCCATGTTGTGGACACACTGTGGATTTTGGCCTCCATCACTTACACTGAAAGCACATTTGAAGGAGATCTTTTAATATCCAGTATGAACAGGAGGAATGATTACAGCGAGGAAAACCTCTTTCACTGCTCATATAGACACCTGACAGCTGGTTTAACACACACTTGAAACATTGTGAACCCTTCCATTAATATGCAGATGGTTGAAGACGTAGCACTTGTCAGGTTGATGCGTTTTGGAACAACACATCATTACAAATTACCCAAATTACTATTTTGTGGTGCAAATCATTGTTGACAGCTTCGGGAAAAACAGACATCTTCTCTGTTGTGCTGCAAATCATTGTTGACAGCTTCGGGAAAAACAGACATCTTCTCTGTTGTGGCGCTGGACTGAAGATAAACAGCTAAAACTAACTGAATATGAAATTTAGCTAAAGCAGGAAACAGGAAACTGCTGTCTGCATCGCGGCCTACCTTACCGTCAACACTAAAATATGACTTGCAGTTTACCAGGCCTATAACTTCAGCATAAAATGTAAAAACTGTCACTTTCTTCGCTTTACAGTTTCAGTAATATTCGTTTAAAATCTTACCTGTGGCAAATATGAATTCAACTGCGTCATTTGAGACGGGAGAGACTCGGGCAAGAAAAACGGTCTGCATCGAAGTGACTTTCACTTTCATCTTCAGCCACAAGGGGTCGATAGCGACACTCACACTGCTGTTTATGTATTTAGCTGCAAAAATGAAGAGTGAGACAATAGCTCGACTGTTGGTTCAAACTCCACTAGTATCTGAGAAGATGTTAAATAAAAAATGGAAGATCACGGAACAGACATCGAATATTTAAGATATCAATGGATGATGAAGGTAGTTTGTTGAAAAATGTAAGACACATGAAACATGAAATTTGTTATGGGCTTTTCTGATAAAGTCAATATGTCAAATAATGTTAAACTTTGCCCTCCTCCTCATCTCCAACTAGGTCAAACTCTCCAGATGTGCAACATCAGGCTGTAAAAAGCACCTGTTAGTTTATCACTGAGACTCAGCTGTTGAATGAATGACACACAAATCTTACAGGATTCATGTCATCTCTTGAATCTTCACTTTCAGCTCCTGCCTTCAGAAAGACAACACAGAGTCCCCTGTGCAAAGAAAAATATCTATAAATAATTACTCATCATTATTCATTCAAACATCAGTTACGCCGGTAATTAATGGACATGTCGGTACTGTTTTGAATTACAGGGATTTCAAATTATTTCTGGCAATTTATTAATTTATAAAAGGCTGAAAACGAATTTCAACAAAGGTGGACAATACAGCTGTTTTGATTTGAACAGGCTGTAACAACATTTGTCCACCAGATGGCAGCATGTTGCTTGATAAAGTTTGACAAGGATCAGACTTGGAGAGCTCTGGCTCTGGTCGTTGTTCCTCATATTAACTATTATCTTTATGAGAGAAACGTTGTTGTAACAAAATATCTGAACACTGAGAAATGTATTAATTAAATATTTTTTTCAAGACAGATAGACAAGATTACTTTATTTATCCACAAAGGGAAATTTCAGTGTTACAGCTGATAAATTACAAATAACAAAACAAGAAAACAAACAAACAAACAAATTTAAAAAAATCACACAAACAATAAACAGCAGTTTTAGTTCTATTCTCTTTCTGTGAGGGGGGGGGGGTTCTACCTGTATGAGATGACTTACCAGAGAATGAATTGTTCCAGACAAGAGTGACAAAGTGGCAACGATATTTACAGTGCAGAGGAGTAATCAAAACAAGACAAAAAAAGAGAAAAATATTTACAAGACCAGTTTCATTCAACTTAAAGTGGCAGCTTGATACCTACAATGCTCTTGCCAATAACATGCTCTGAGTGAGCAGAGCTCCCATTTTTATACCCTTAGCCCCTCCCCCGGGCAAACCAATTATCAATATATTAAAATCAATGATATACATCAAATTCAGTCAAGTGGCACTAATCGCCCTCCATATAGCGGTGGCCAAATACCCCCCCAAACCAAGATAAATCATAAAATAACAGTCCATTAAATGTTCATGCTTAGGCCGTGGTCACATGACCCACTTTGGTTTGCCTCCAAACGTTACTTAGGGTGTGACCAGGAAGTGAAATTTGTTTTAAGAGACATGAGACGGGCTTTCCTCTGAAGCGTCATGTGAAGCGACGTCCGTTTCAGATGACGGCGACAGCTGATCACAGCTGGATCAGCTGATCACAGTCGGCTTTAACAGCTGTAGAGACTTCTGATGGAGTTTGTGTCTGCACTGTGGACTGTGGACTGTGTTAATATTAATAAAGTTTCACAGTTATCACCACTAGAACAGATGTTTCCTATCTGCAGCCTGTTTGCTGTTTAACAAACACCTGAATAACAACCTGCATTCTGCATTTATACTGAGTCCTGCTCAGAGGCTCAGGAATCATTTCTACTCGCAGAATGTGTTTATACTATTTATTGATTATCTGCATCTGTATCTTTTGATAATCCTGATAGTGAATTAATAATTCAATAACCCAGAATATAATAAGGGTGTCATCTGCCAGATATGCATTTGGCAAAATGTTTCAGGGAAAGTTGAAATGATGTGACTCATATCAAACCCAACACTCAGGAATTTTTAGCCTCACACGTGACCAAATGGAAATAATGATAAATGATGTAAAATATAGATGTGTTTAACTGTTATTATGGATCAAATTAAAGTCAGGAAGAGTCTGTCTGTCAGCCAGAGGGAAAAATATCTCTAATAAATGAAGTTGTTTTTGGTTCTTTTGTTGATCAGACCGACAATTAACAGATTTTTAACTATGTGATTAATAAGAAAACAAGTAATACATGAAACTTGGGAGTGAAACACTTAAATTCAATCTGTTATCTGTCTCCACTTCGGTATGAAACTGCAGTGATGTATCAGATCAGTTTGATCAACTGGAGCGTCCAATCACAATAACTGATATCCAATAAGGGGGCGTGTCAGCCGGTAAAAGACTTCCGGAAAGTCCGCTCTCATGTCTCCTCGCTCATCGCTCCTCAGAGATCCCTCCTCGATCCTCGCTCCTCGCTCCTCGGGGCAGAATAAGAGACTTGGGACGCCTGTCAAAATTTCGTGTCAGGAACAACTTCCGGTTCGGGCGAGGAGCGAGGAGACATGACTTAAGAGACTTGAGATGTACCCTGTGTCTCGCGTTAGCGCCGAGTGTGGTGCGCACCCTCGAACGCCTAGCGGGAAGAAAAAGTCCGGGGCAGCGGGGAAAAGTTTGTGGAACTGCAGGACCGCGGGAAACAAGTGCGGGCCTGCAACTGTTTATCTGGAGCATGGCTCCGCAGGAAGAGTTGCTGCGCGCTGTGCGCTCCCGGCACCGGCGTTCTCTCTCCGGCCGAGAAAGCGAAAGGGAGAGGGGAAAAAAGCACGCCGGGGCATTCACCGGCGCCAGAATACTTGCTTGCTTTGGGTGGCTTCTCACAGAAATGGAGTTTGATGTACTGGGATGAGAAGCTGGAGTCTGAGTGTTGCAATGACCTGCCCACACCAGAGTTCTGGGAGGAGCAGAGTCAGTCTCCTCATGTCCAACAGGTGGGTTCAACTCCTGAATGCTGTTATTTGAATTAAAAATATCACGCAATTTATTGATTGCGTGATTTCTGTTTTTGCATATTTGATAGTGGCTTTGGCATTCTGAGAGAAAAACAAGCAGAATCGTGCTAAACATGATTTTGGTGTTATCAAGATTATGGAATTATGTTCGTGGAACATTTTTTGGCTTAAAGGCAGTGGAATAAAAGTAACAAAGCAAGTAAGACAGAAGAAATTATATATTATATGTATCTTATGTTTATTTAATGTACATACAAATATATAAAACCAGGAAATTACACACCAAAACTCAGTAACCCTAAAAATGACTGAGTTCTGAATGGCTGATAAATACACAGGATTGTTCTAATGATTAACTGCTGTACCCAAACAGACACTTTGAATATTTTGTTAATTAATTTATAATTAACTTAATAAACTTACCAGGAACAATATCAAATATGCAGCTTTTCTTCCTTTAATTTCATTGTAAATCAAATATATTTGGATAATTTTTGCACTGTTGGTCAGAACAAAACCCGACTAATATTTATAATTTTGTGAACGATTTTAAAATTATTACTTTTGGACCATCAAGTGGGTTTTACAGTGTTACAGAAATCAGAGTTTATAAAGTGATCCTGTATAATTATCAACCTGCAATTTTAAGCTTCATTAAAGATACAAATACACATAGAAAAATATTACCAGAATATTACATAATTATATGAAATGATGATGAAACATTTTTAAATTGCTTTTTAAATGTTTATGGTTAATGGCTGAGCTATCAATACATTTAATAGATTACAATGTAAATGTTCAGGTTAAACAATGTAAATAAAGAAACGTATACATACAGTGGAAAATGTCGGAGGTATAATACAAGGATGTCCATTTTTGCCATTTATCTTCTTGCTCTAAAAATGCTTTTCAAAAAGTGATAAAATTTTGTTTCAGTAATATTTTTAAATGTTTTATAGCTACAGTAGGTCACATATCCCTCTCTGCCCTTATTTCAATCTGCCTTTCAGTATCAAATAATTAACTCACTGAATAATTCAAAGTAGCAATAAAGTAAAATTAACTGTGATGCAGGTTGTAAACTGTACATGCTATAGCACATGATTAACATATCAGTGATCCTCTGACTGAATTAAGACTTAAAACAAGTTGCAATAGGAAGATGATACACAGAAAGGTCCAATATATGGATACACCGATTACAAAAGAGTTTTTGTCCAATTAATACTGTAATATCAATAAATCAAAGTCTGCTATACATCACTAAAAATACACATGATGCAAAGCTAACAAAGTACTGTTATATGTAATGTTATGATCTTTTCTCCACTGTAACGGTATGTTTGGTGTCCACATGAGCCAGACACCTATATGTGCATGATAGAAAAATAACTAAAAAATAACTCACTAGCTTATTTTGGATCCTGATTGTCATGCTATCATCAGCATGCTAACATGGTCACACTGATGATGTGAACATGTCATAATGTTTACTATCACTAAACACAAAGTACAACCGAGGCTGATGGGAAATGTGACCTGATGATGGGATTAGATGAAAGATCAGAGCATGAAAGATATTATAATTCATCCTCTGGAGATCATGAATGTGTGAAACAAAGTTCACAGCATTTCACTCAATATTCATTGAGATATTTGAATAAATACAAAGCAAAAAGGAGGAAAAGTCAGGAGATCAAAGTCACAGGGATTCATCATCTGGGATTGTTTCAATGTCAATGTGAACGATGACAAATCAAGTCTTTTCTTCTGTTTAAACTGTTTCATGTAACAGCTTCACTGAGGAGCCCACACCCCAAACTCTGAAAACTGGGTAGAGTGGTTTGGTGAATTTGTTGTGGAAGGTGTGCAGGTGTGTCAGTGATCCTCCAGTAGACACTCTGTAGAAGGACAGGATGCCAGCCTCCCAGTCCAGATACACCGCCAGTCTGCGAGAACCAGCCAGAGGGACATGAAGGACGATGCTCTTGTAGTTATGATGTACTCGATAACCAGGAGCAGAACAGTGCAGACTCCAAGATACCTCGTTGTATCCCATCACACAATCTTGGTCTGGACCTTTGCGACGGATGTCCTTGTAGGTCACTCCAATCCCAGCCCATTTCCCCTCCCACTCCACCTCCCAGTAGTGGCGGCCTGTCAGGCCCTGTTGGAACAGGACTTGGGTCCAGAAGTCGAACCTGTCCGGGTGGTCGGGATACGACTGCTCCACTTGGCTCTGACTAACTTTCCGGTTCTCGTCAGAGAAGACGAGGAGTTTGTGGACTGTGTTTGGATCCACTGTGAGCTCACATGCATCTGATGACAGGAAGAAGTCAAACAGTTAGACATTTATACTGACTGTTTATACCACTGCACCTGAATGTACTTACTACTCGTTGGCGTCCATACATCAAAAAACATCAAACATAGCTCCAGTCAACAATGTAATCACTGTTTAAATCAATGCTTGAGGTATTTTAAACTGCAGGTATCAATCACTATAGTTCTGATTCTTCATGTTCTGTTAACTCACTGGTAACACTAACCTAATTGGATTGAACTGAAAGAAAATGTTTCAAAACATGATGAATATTGAAAAACAACCTCCTTTTTCTGAGGAATATTGCCAGAAAGAGGGCTTCATGTATTAGGACAAAGCAGCAGCAACCACATCTTGAGGCTGAAAGTGCCTCCAATGGCCGTTAGATGCTTCAACTGATTCCCATTCAAAAAGCCCCAATTTCTCTCAAAAAACATTAAATCAATCATTTTTTTAACAAGTCATTATGGTGTCAATCTCTAAGTTCAGAGTCTCTAATAAGTGTGCTGGTGGTTATTTTGGAAATTACTACTCTGTTAATAAAATTTAAAGACTTACAGTCAGTGGTGGAAGAGGTGTTCAGATCTTTTACATAAGTAAAAGTACCAATATAGCAATGTAAAAAAAATACTGCACCACAGGTAAAAGTCCTATATAAAAAAACTCTTACATAAGTAAAAGTATAACAGATTTTTGACAAATAGAAAATCCAAACTTACGTTTACTCAGTCCTGGTTTAAACCAGTGTTCTGCATTGTGGTCAACTCTGTGGAGCAGACAGAAATACATTTTCTGGATTATGTTGAGGAAGAAGCATTAAACCCTCTCTGAATGTTGTTAAACTTCTTAATTTGATCCATGAAAACGTCATAGCAGTAAAAAACACTGAACATAGATTACAGTTGAGGCTGATGGCGTTCGCTTTCGGAGATATTTAGTCATAAATCAAAGTATTGGACAAGTGGAAATTTTGACTTCATGATGGTGAATCAGATTTCATGACAATCCATCCAAAACTTGTTAAAATATTTCACCCAAAACCACAAACTGATGGAAAAAGTCAGCAGTTATCATAATCATAATCAGTAGGATACGTCCTCTGGGAACCATGAATGTCTGGAGGTATCTAAACAACTATCAAAATCACTGAAGTTTTTTGAACGTTTTCTCTGAGAATCATGAATGTCAGTACAAAATTTCATCTTAATCCATCTGATACTTCAGACATCAGTGTACAACAAAGCAGTGAGCTGACTGATCGGCTAAAAACCACTGTCAGGCTGTTTTCTTTACCTGAGTTTAGTGAATTCACATAGTCCTTCCTCCAGAGCTTCAGAGATGAGCTTCACTCCAGACTCTCCAAGGTGATTGTAGCTCAGATCCAGCTCTCCCAGGTGGGAGGGGTTGGACTTCACAGCTGAGGCCAAGAAATCACAACCTTTCTCTGTGATGTTACAGAATGACAACCTGTGACAGAGTGACAGAATCAACCTTTAATAGTTGATACCCTTCATAACTATTGAAGTTTGCATTAATAGTTTTCTTCAAAGGATACCTGATGGTTTCCAGTTTACAGGCCACATTTCCCAGTCCAGTGCAGAGCAGCTGAACTCCTGAGTCTTCGATGTCGTTGTGACTCAGGTCGAGCTCTATGAGAGGTGATGAAGGACAACTCAGGACTGAAGCCAGGTCCTCACAGCATATTTGGGTGAGACTGCATCGGTTCAACCTGAAGGGACAAACAATACAAAATAAAGAAATCAGATACAAAGATACAAAAAGCCACATTAAAATGATCATATAGCTAAATCACACGTTTCAAAAAACTTAACATAAGTTTCACAATGGCCACGCTTTTCCTCTTGTATTGGATTGTATTATACTGTCAAATATAATACAATCCAAATATAATAAGATCAACACGAGATCAAGACTTCGTGTTGATCTCTTCTTTGTCATTATTTATTTTTTTACACATGTAACTATTATTAGTAAAATGGTGTCAAGAATATCATTTCAACCAATAAATGTGCAGGAGATATTGAAACCTTGGTTGTTGTGTGAAAACAAAAAGTCAAAAGTCAAAAAGTCTCATGTTAAAACCATACGCAATTACAGACCTCAAGGGAAAGTAAAAGTGAAATAAATGATTGAAATAAAGAATCTGAATGACGCACTGTTGCTTTTTGTATCGAGTTTGCTTTACTTTTCTTTTTGTTTTTCTGTTTTATATAGTTGAACATAAACACCTTTAGACTAAGTGCAAAAGCTACGCAGTAGTGCAGTATTGCAAGAGCCTAAACTTACATATAATTCATAGATAAATGGATAAAAAAAAGAACTGCACTACTGCAATGAGACAAAAAGTATATAGACGTGCCAGCAGCTCTGTACTTAATCTCACAATCTAAAACATTTGTTGAGATGTTTCAGTCTGAGCCACAGAGGTGGTGTTGTTGCTACCAGAGCAAAACATTTTGTTGGCCAAATCCACAAGTTCTTGCACCATGACTTGCAAAATATCGTCTAAAATGTGGTTACTATACTGTAGAGTCAGTCTGTAGTTGTACAGAGTCATCAGTGTTTTGGGGATTTCAAAAATCTTTGTTCAGTCACATTATTGTTAACTGCAGCTTTGACTCACCTCAGTGTCTTCAGTCTGCAGTGTCGGCTCTTGAGTCCGCTGCAGAGAAGTTTGATTCCTGAGTCTTGTAAGTTGTTGTCACTTAGGTTCAAATGATTCAGCTCATTAGAGTTTGAGCTGAGAATGGAGGACAGAGTCTCACAGCAGCCTGCACTGAGATTACAATCATTCAACCTGAAAAACAGAACGACAAAGTCAAATTATTATTTAAATTTAAAACCTCCAAACGTGATTATTAAAAATGAAACTGGAATAATGAGAGAGACTTGCATTGCTGATTTGGATGCTTTGATGGCTGGTAGGAGCTTCTGAAGGCCTTCTCTCTTCTTGCAGTATTTCTTGAGCTGGATCTCTTCTGGCTTCTCTGGTGAGGTCAGCAACACAAAGACCAGAGCTGCCCACTGAGCTGCAGAGCACTTGTCCATCACAGACTCTCGGTCTGACTCCATGTAGCTCTGGATCTCCTCCACCAGAGAGAGGTCGTTCAGCTCATTCAGACAGTGGAAGAGATTGATGTACTTCTCTGGATGAGGAGTCTGACTGATTCTCTCCTTGATGTACTTGATGGTTTCCTCATGACTTTGGGAGTCATGAGGAAAGGTTTCTACCTGTATCTTCAGGCTCCTGAGTAGAGTCTGACTGGACTCCAGAGAGAGTCCAAGGAGGAAACGCAGGAAGAGATCGAGGTGGCCTTTGTTGCTTTGTAAAGCTCTGTCCACTGCAGCTTTGTACAGTTCAGATACAGGCTTTGTTTGGGTCATCTGTTCAGAGCTGATCATCAGGTTTACACCTGATACCTTATACATCACATGGACGTACAAAGCTGCGAGAAACTCTTGAACTGACAGATGTACAAAGCAGAAGACTTTTTGCTGCATACAAGACTCTTCCCTGAAGACTTGAGTGAACACTCCTGAGTACACAGATGCTTCTTTGACATCAATACCACATTCTCTGAGATCCTCCTCGTAGAAGATCAGGTTGCCTTTCTCCAGCTGCTGAAAGGCCAACTTCCCAAGGGACATGATCACCTTGTCATTCCCCTGGTCATCCAGTTCTTGCTCCTCGCTGTACTTGACATGCTTCTTTGTGGTCTGATGAGCTAGAAAGTGGATGTACATCTGAGTCAAAGTCTTTGGCATTTTTCCTCCTCCTGCTTTGGCACACATGTTTCCCAGGACGATAGAAGAAATCCAGCAAAACACCGGCATGTGGCACATGATGTAGAGACTTCTTGCTGATCTTATGTTTGCAATTACTCTTTTGGCCAAGTTTTCATCTTTAATTTTCTTGTGGAAGTACTCCTCTTTCTGTAGGTTGTTGAAGCCTCGTATCTCAGTCACCCGGTCAACATGCTCTGGAGGGATGCAGCTGGCGGCAGCAGGTCGGGTAGTTATCCACAGATTGGCTTTTGGCAGCAGGTTACATGCAATTAGGTTTGTCAGCAGAACGTCTACTGAGGCTGCTTGTGTGGCATCACAACATCTCTCATTTGACTTGAAATCCAGAGGTAGTCTGCACTCGTCAAGACCATCCAATATGAACAGAACTTTAGACTTTTTCAGGTCTTTGATTCCAGATTCTTTCAGGTCTGAAGAGAAGTTACACAGGAGCTCCATCAAGCTTTGTCTCTTATTTTTAATTAAATTCAGCTCCCTAAAAGGAACTGAAAACAGCAGCTGGATGTCTTGATTGGCCTTCCCCTCTGACCAGTCCAGCATGAACTTCTGAGTCAGCACTGTTTTGCCGATGCCTGCTATCCCCATGGTGAGCACTGTTCTGATTGGTTTGTCTTGTTTGGGTAAAAGTTGGAAGATCTCCTCGGACTTGATCAGAATTTCCAAAGATTTCCGTCTGTTGAACGCTTTCTCAATTTGTCTCACTTCATGTTCATTGTTGACCCCTTCACTGCCTCCCTCTCTCAGGAAGATCTTTGTGTAAATCTTTTTGAGAGGCACAGGCCATTGCTCTGCACTAATCCCTTCCAACAAGTTCTCATTTTTCCTCTTCAGGGAAGATTTTAGTTTCCGTTGATACATTCTGAGTTCTCCATAATGACCTAACAGCACAGAAATATGTAACATCAATGAGAAGCCCAAACTGTAATATTTCTGTAACTCTCCTTATAACTCCAGAACCTGCCTGAGAATCATCATGAATTTAAGTTTTCATCAGTGTCAAAGTCCAGTGATAGTTGTCTGTACAAACATGGCTACACTGAAAACAGGAGCTGCTAATAACTAATTAGGCATACTTTTAATGGGGACAAATTGAAATTTTGACCTACCTTTCATCAAAATCTTAATGATTAATTTATCTGATAGGTGTGAAGATGTTTTAAACTAGACTGAAGTTAGTAGATGGAGAAATTGGCACAAAAAATAACGTTTAACATTTATTAAACATCAGCTGTTTTAGTAAGATAACATGCATTTTCTTACTTTGCTCAAGTGTGCGAGCGTGTTCATCCTTGTTCCTTTTCCTCAAAACATGGAGGGCAATCTTCAGAGCTGCTTCACTTGCTTCATTGTCAGACTCAACCAGTGGATCAGGGAGTTCCTCCTCCTGCTCGTCTTCCTCAAACAGGCCTTTGTTTTTTGCAGAAAGGACCTTCTTATGTGCTTTCAGAGCTTGCTCTAGAAAGGCCATAGCTTCTGATTCAAAGTCCTGAGAAAGATCATGAAACATTTTACTCAACAATTAGTCATTTAATGTAATAGTTATCTTATTCCTGCAGATGTAGGTCTACAGTATGAATCATTATACATTAATTATAAATCAAACATTTATTTGGAATTACTATGCAATATTTGTTGTTGTTATATTTAATTAAATAACTGGTGAGATACATTGGTGTTAATGATTAAGCTTTCGATTACATTTTGTGCGTCATGGATCCCCTAGTTATACTTCCATGGACCGTGGCTGCAGGAACCCAGTGCTAACATGGTCCTGCATGATGCCCACACCTGCTATTATTATTAGTCAAACTCATTATTATTATCGTTGTTAATGTCATCTCTCTCTCCCCTTTCCCCCTCGATAAAAAAGAGAAATGATTCCTAATGAACCTGCAACGAACAATTTCCTACTGTTTTCTATTTTGTTAACTATTTTCTAGTTTTTGTGTGTGTGATTTTGCAGCTGCTTTTCCCAAAAATTACACTTTGATACACAAAATGCTGTTTAGCATTGTGTGATTGTGTGATAAATCTCTCTGTACATCACAGTACAAAGAGTTTTTAAAACTGGCCATGAATTGTGCAGCTCTTCTAGACTTCCTAAATGTTATCAGACCAAATGGATCAACCAGTGCTCCCTCTCTTCACTGGACCACAGCTGCTCTCTCTCTCTCTCTTGTCTTTTTTTAAATAAGTCAGAAAGCCAACAGATAGGTCTAACTTTACTTTTAATGTTAAGAAATGAAGAGAAATGTTCTCCCCTCATCCTAGTAACGTTTTTGTATTCAGTCATTGCAAAACTGCAATTTTCTGGCGGGACTGACTGGGAAAAGTCGCTCATCACTCACAGAAACAGTAATAATAAACACAAAAGTAAATAATTACACAGATAAGTTGATTATCAGATATAATTTCTCACCATCAGTGTGTCCTGGTTCTGCTGAACGCTTGATGTAGTTTCACTAAAAAAAGTGAGAGACAGAAGCCAAAAACATTTTCTATCAGAGCATACATTCATTTTGTTGTCCTTTTGAAATAAATACTGCACAATGAAAGTAACAAGATAGTGATATCAGTGTCACTGAATTTATCTGAATAAACACTTTTACAATTTATGACCAAAAGACACAGTTTGTAATTGTTTCAAGAAGTTTAAATTGATTTCAACAGTAAGAAGATGCTCTTAATGAGGAGTGGGAATGCAAAATGCCACTACGACACTAAACATGTCTATTTTTAACAGAACTATCCCAAAAACACAAAGTAGGAACCACAGAACTGAACCAGCTAAAGTTGTGATATCAAGACTCCAGCAGAATAATTGTAAAATCAAATATTTTCAACCATGAATACAGTGAAGAACTCACTGATGAACACTTAGTCCAGTGTTTCCACCACATCTTATCTTTTCATGCACAAGTTTTAGAACTCAGTTACAAAACAAAGGTGTCACATCTCCCATTAATACAGAAATGCTGATGTACATCATCTTGAGAAAGTAATCTGAAAACACCGATCATCTTACTTTGTTCCTGGAGGTTCAGGTTCATCGCTGAAGTTTAGAGGAAATCCTCTGGAGTTATCACTCTTTACCGACATCATGCTGACTGCTGAGGGTTTTTCAGTGACTCTATGAAGTAGATCGGGAACAGTGTAGATTAAAGTTTAGTATACCTGAATGTTCACTGGTTGAGGCTGCATCTTCAAGAAGCTTGATCTTTAACTGCTACATTTCCAATATTTTTGCTGTGATTTACAATCAAACTGAGAACAAATTTGCAGCTCATATGTGATTGATGGGAAAAGATACTTTGGGGCTGTAATTTACTGGTTTTAATAACTGTACAGAGTACAGTAATAGCAGTAGAGTGTTGTAGAGTACCACCTTCCCTCCCCCAATATTATATAATGTTTTAAACTGACAGTGCCGACCATCTTACTTTTCTGTAGGTCCAGATTCACCGCTGAAGTTTAGAGGAAATCCTCTGGAGTTATCACTCTTCTCTGACATAAGACTGACTGCTGAAGATGCTGAACCTCTCCCAGATTTACTCATCTTCTTGGTTTCGTTTACACTGTAAAGTAGATCAGTAACAGTTTAGATCAGAGTTTAGTTAACCTGAATGTTCACTGGTTGAGGCAGCATCTTGTTATGGTTGTGCTCCATGTCTGTTACACCTCTGTTGTGGTTGAAATGTTCCCTGGAGGCTTTTCAGAAGTGAAGTCTCTTCATGAAGCTTGTTCTTTAGCTGCCATATTTCCAATATTGTTCAGAGTTGCTTTGGTGTGATTTACAATCAAACTGAGACACATTTGCAGCTAATTTATGATTGATGAGGTAAAAGATACTTTGGTGCTGTACTTTACTGGGCTACTTACTTCACTTTAATTGCTGTTTTACTGTTTTACTACAGTAGAAGATAAATGAGTTTTTACGGTAAATATAGAGCTGGAAATGTGCAGAATGTGTGTCCTTTAAGTTTCGTATCTGTATTTCCTGAATAGTGAACATTAGCAGAAGGAAAATGTTGCTGTATGGATGAAAGGAAAGGGTCAATAACTAACGAAAGCATTATAACGTAAAAAAAAAAAAAGAGTCAATTTTCAATAAATAAAGGCATTTATAAACATTCACAAGTGAATTTCACATTTAAATAAGTCATGAGTGAGGTTCTCCAGTACCAGCTTTCCTCCTCCAATATTATATGTTTTAAACTGACAGTGTCGAACATCTTACTTTGTTTCTGGAGGTCCGGTTTCATTGCTGAAGTTTAGAGGAAATCCTCTGGAGTTATCACTCTTCTCTGACATAAGACTGACTGATGAGGATGCTGAACCTCTCCCAGATTTACTCATCTTCTTGGTTTCGTTTACACTGTTAAGTAGATCAATAACAGTTTAGATTAGTGTTTAGTTAACCTGAATACTGTCAATAGCATTTCACTTCATACAGAGAAAATGTAATCTTGCAGGAACCACAAAGAGACAGAAACAGTTCAGTATTGCAATGTTTCACTAGAGCAAGAACAAAAATAAGTCTACTCCTCACAGTGAGTCAGTTAATGGTTTACACTACACTCCTATACAGAACAGACATCACATGACAACACTGGAACTTGCCCACAGCTTCAACTGTTGGTCTGACAAAAAACATAGTTCAGAAAGACAACACATGAATTAGAAGACTTAAACTTACATTAATCAGGCAGAAACAGGAATTCACTGAGATGATAGTGTTGCCTCGTCTGCAGGATGTGGAAGTCAGATGTTTGGAAATAATGTGACCAACCTCTCTTCCTGTTTCAACAAACAGTTACATTTATATCAGGATTTCCTTATTGTTGTTTTTATCCTGCAGGGTCTGTTTATACTGAATATGATGGATATACTTGCCTTTGTTTCCTGTCTGGCTCTTTTGGCTTGGCTGCTTTCCACACCTGCACATACACATTTAGTTAGTATATTAACGTTTGTCTTTTATCATGACATATTGATTGTACAAAGAAATAAATAACCACCAACACCTGAACATCTTTTCAGACTTAATGTGCTGACCAGGAGCAACCAAACAAGCAGTGGTGATAATAAGCAGCACCAAAAACATACAGTTGTCTCTTTTCCACATTGATTCACTCATATATGCCTCATGTGAGTGACCACTTGCAGAGCAAAAGGTGTCTTAAACTATGGCTGCAACTAGTTATTCTCATTATCATGTGTCAAAGAAAGCATCAAATCATCACATATGTTTATGTGATGATTATTTTTGCAGTGCAGCTGTCCTAGAACATGCCAAAAAATGAGAATGAAATGTAGAATCAAAAAGCTGTACACAACAGAACATTGCACTTACTTTTGTGAAGTCTGCAGAGTACCCTGACATACTGTGAGATGCTGTGAGATGAGTAATGAACCTGTTGAAGTAAATAAACATGAGAGAAGAAGTGGTCACATAGTGAAACACAGCAGAGCAGGTGGATGGACCAACATTTACAGACATTAGCTTGCAGCCTCAAACTGTCATTACAAACCACTTACAGTTAAAATCCCTCTTATATTTGTGATGTATGTACTCTAATTGGTTATTTATTTCCATATATTCATCTTTCAGTTTTAGTTTCTATTCCGCGTAAACCCGGGTTTACTGCCTGTTCTTGTACTGCTGTATGTTGTCTTATATTTTTTGTAACACTAGATGGCACTAGATAGCCACTGGTTCATCAGTGTGAGAGGCAGGGCGGGTGAGTCATAACAACAGAAAACAACAATCACAACATACGCAGTTAAGAGATGGGTCCTCTGATGTTTACATACCATTCGAGTATTAAACCTGAAAATAATTTATATGCATGCACGTATTTATAACATATACTGTCTTTGTTGATTTTAATGCGTTTTGCATAATACACATAACGACGTTTGAGGAAGAGGAAGTTAAATTACTCATAGACTAATAATCATCAACATTACAGAACTATCAAATATAAACTTGTTTAATGGTCCAGTCTGCAGAAAGCACGAAAATCATTTATTCTCTTGTAATATTTAAATGTTTAATCAGCTGCTCTGTTTGCTTTGTCTCATCTCTCCCCCTAAAGTCTTAACTGCTCAGTAATATCGTCACATCGACTTGTTTTTTTTATAGTATTTTTAATGTGAAATCTAATTTTCTCCCCAAAGCTTTGTTATTGTGAGAGAAACTTACCGCTCAGTGCAGCTGCCTCCCGTCCTGCAGACTGAAGAGAAACTGACGGTAAGTTTCGAAATAAACAACCAAAATAGTTTCACTTTGACACAGAAGCGGTTGAACATCTGATAACCAGATGCTGTTTACACATCATCAGTGCCCGGATGCTGCCTGGATAAAATCATAGTTTTAACATTAGAGATACTTTATGATGGATAATTTACTGTATTTACATCTGAACTGACTGTTCTTTTCCTGCCATGACTTTAATGTTCACTTTTCCTTATTTGGAGAAAATGAACTCCGGGAACAGTTATATAACTTGGCTTTATAGTTATATAACAAAGGAAGTGAGAGCTGCAGAATAATGCAGGAAGAACCACACTGTAAAAATCCCTCTTAGTAAATGTCCTACATATTCAAATATGTTGTAATATTGTTTTTGTCAATCTGAGATTTTATATTATTTATATTATTTTATATCTTAGATTTTTATTAATAATCAGGCTTCAAATAATTATTTGAACTGTAGTTTAATTGTTTTAGTCATTGTTTGGTCTATAAAATGTCTATGAATGAGAATGTGCTACGCAGGCTGTTTGTTGCAGGGATGAGTGGACTGTGTCAGTATCCTACTGGTCGCTTTAGCCAGAGGTGTAGGGTCCGATCCTCTATAGGTGGCAGTTTGACCCCAATAAGCCTTTCTGTTGTCCTCACCACTCTCTTCAGGGTCTTTCTGTCTGAAGTGTGAGAGTTCTCATGCCAGAAAGAGCTCATGCTGCAGGTCAAAACACTCTTAATGGTGCCCTTTGTAGAAGGTGGTGAGGATGGACGGATTGAGATGAGCCCTTTTCAGCCTCCGCAGGGAATGTAGATGCTGGCAAGCCTTTTTCCCCAGAGAGGTGTTCTTGATCAGGACCACCACTGTTGTGTCATCTGCATACCTGATGATGTCATCCATACGCCACTTTACACAACAGTTATGAGTCATCAGGGTGAACAGTAAGGGGCTCAGGACACATACGTGCTTCCACGAATTGAGTCCTGTCTGAGGGAAAGTCCAAGATCCAGAGGCACAGTGGAGTTTTTAGCCCAAGTGGGTCCAGTTTGTTCACCAGATGCTTGGGGATTATGGTGTTGATTTTAGCTCTACTTGAATGTAGAGCAGCATCCGTACATGTGTGTTCTTTTTTTCCAGGTGTTCCAGGGTCAGATGAAGTGCAGTGGATATTGCATCCTCAGAGGATCTGGGTGAATTGGAGTGAGGCGAGTGAGGGGGAGAAGGACAGATGTGATGTGATCCTTGACTAGTCTTTCAAAACACTTCATTATTATGGGAGTAAGTCTTACTGGACAGTAGTCATTTAGACTGGTAACTGTGGGGTTTTTTTGGTACTGCACTGCTCATCTGAGCTGTTTGCACCATTTAATACTGTTGTATACTGTTTATACTGTTATATACTGTTTAGCAATAAAGTGAGAGACTGTATGAACAATGACCAGCAGTAATAAGTACTAGGTGTGTAATGCAGCAACAGAACCTATACAGCACAGAGAGGTAACTGTATGTAGTATGTAACAGTATATAACAGTATAAATAGTATATAACAGAATAAACAGTATATTTTTTTATCAGTTCATCCATTTTCACCTTATTTAGAGCATCAATACAGAGGTCTCAAACTTAATCATGTACTTGTACAGTAACAATAAAGATATTCTGTTGTAATGGCTTCAGCTCTAATGCTGATGTTAACCTTAAGCTCAAAGCACCACTGTGCCAGAGTGCAGCCTCACAGAGCTGTTAACATGGCAGTGAATTGCTGAATATGTTTGTATGTGGTTAATATGTTAGAGAGGCAAAGAGGAAGTTCAAACAGTACAAATAGATACCATCACCAGCAGCCTGTGGTGCGATATCATTTGCCACAGTATCACATGTGCAAAAAGAAGCTGCATGTGGATGCAGCAGAATATCCACACAATTCAGTATCAGCAGATTGAACGATGATCTGTTAGAAAAGTGTCTCTGCTTGTGATCCTTTTTTTTGATGTTACATATACTGCAGCTGTTTAGTTCAACTCTCTGTGTTGTTGATCTTCTCCCCTCCTAAGTTGTTTCCTGTTCATTGTTGACAAAGGGCGTTTGTAAACAGAGTTTCCGCACTTACAGCAAATTAAATTTAACCTTCTCTGTTACCACATAGAAGCAATTTAAAACCTTTTTCACTGTGAAAACATGAAAGATCACTAAAGGGATGATAAGGACTAGAATTATTAACCAAATGCAATGTGTAATGCAGCAACAGAACCTATACAGTACAGAGAGGTAACCGTATGTAGTATATAACAGTATATAACAGTATAAATAGTATATAACAGAATAAACAGTATATTTTTTTATCAGTTCATCAATTTTCACCTTATTTACAGCATCGATACAGAGGTCTTAAACTTAATCATGTACTTGTACAGTAACAATAAAGATATTCTGTTGTAATGGCTTCAGCTCTAATGCTGATGTTAACCTTAAGCTCAAAGCACCACTGTGCCAGAGTGCAGCCTTACAGAGCTGTTAACGTGGCAGTGAATTGCTGAATATGTTTGTATGTGGTTAATATGTTAGAGAGGCAAAGAGGAAGTTCAAACAGTACAAATAGATACCAACACCAGCAGCCTGTGGTGTGACATCGTTTGCCACAGTATCACAGGTACAAAAAGAAGTGTTAAACATATCCTGCTGCACCAAAGCAGCTCTTATGCTCAACAGTGAAAAGCTGAACTGTAAAATCCAGCAGCTGTAATGTTGTTTGTGTGTCTGTGTACAACTGCAACTACTAATAATTTTTCTTACTGATTAATCTGAAAATAGTGTTAATCACTTAAATATTAAAAGTCAAACTATAGTGAAAAACTGTCAACTGCATGTACATATACTGCAGCTGTTTAGTTCAACTCTGCGTTGCTGATCTTTTTCCCTCCTTTTATTTCCTGTTTCCTGTTTCATTGTTGACACAGGGCGGAGTTTCCGCACTTACAGCAAATCAAATTTAACCTTTTCTGTTACCACATAGAAGCAAAAAAACATGAAAGATCACTAAAGGGATGATAAGGACTAGAATTATTAACCAAATGCAATGTGAAATGTCACTTATTTATATTTATTTTACATTTTTGTCATTACTTCCTATGAGAATCAGAGTTAAAGTCTTCTTTATTGGCAAAGTATGTTTATACATACAAGAAATTTGACTCCTAATTTGTAGGCACAGTATATCACAGTCATTCCCAATAACTATTGACTCATTAATCATAACCTGATTGTGGATAAGCAGCAGAAAAACAATGTATAAATGGATGATAGATTAAATAATTAAAAAACAACTAATTCATTTAAGGTCAGAGATCTGGAACTGGAGATCTGGGGCTTTTCCAGACAGGTTTTTCTAAAACCACATAAAAAACCTGCAGATACTCTGTCCGGGAAGCACCACCATCTGCTAAATGAACCATAAAGTCCGGTTCTGCTTGAGGTTTGTTCCTGTTAGAGGGGGAGTTTTTCTTGTTGCTGTCGCCAAGTGCTGCTCACGGAGGTATTTGGGTCTCTGTAAATTAAAGAGTTCGGTCTAGACCTGCTCTGTGTGAAAAGTGAACTGATATTTGGCACTGTGTGTTTAAACTGATAATGTAAACGTGGCATGTACTGACTCTGTGACCAACAGTGTCAATGGAAATACCTTGAATGTGTCTCCACCTGCTGTCAACAGTGTTGGTCTACAGAGAGCAGATTTCAGTCCTTGTTTTGATTCCCATCATATTCCTGCATCAAATACAGCCTGACAACTGGACTTACTGTGACTCTTACTGTACTGAGGGGATCTGGTGCACCATTTATCAGCAATGGAGGGGAAATTAGAGCTAAATATATTATTTTTTATCGATTCAACTCTTGTCTTTCTAACTAATAGTTTAGTCAATAAAATATCAAAAGTAATTGTTTCATCAAACGTCCTAAATTTAAAAAATATTCAGTTTAAAATAGTAACTTTACTTTAAGTGCCCATATTTAGCATTAATGAGCAGCATATAAACATTA
Source organism: Euthynnus affinis (assembly GCA_029490765.1). Lineage (NCBI taxonomy): Eukaryota > Metazoa > Chordata > Actinopteri > Scombriformes > Scombridae > Euthynnus > Euthynnus affinis. The sequence continues at coordinate 2,212,998 of CM055847.1, forward strand.
AGTGTTTGTTATGTATAGTATTTGTCAGCAATTATACTTTCTATGAAGTCATATTTTTATATAATTACAACTGTGTTTTATATATTGTTTCATTATGAGGGAACTATTTACATTTGTAAAACCTATATCACTTTTATCAGAAATTAAAATACAGAATAATTTATGCATGTTTGCAAATCATTCTGTATTTTTGTGGAAATGATTTTATAATACAAACAAAAACAAACAAACAATGATTTACAAACAAAAATTTAAAAAATACATCTTTGTGGATAGTGAGATATTTGTGGATCATGGTACACATTTGTTGATTGTCTTCTGTTGGTTACAACTATTCAAGTCCAATAAAAACTTGACTGGTAAGTGTCTGTGAGTATAGCGCCATCAAGTGGTGTTGCAGTGTTACAGAAATAGACGCTGCTCAGAGTTTATAAAGTGATCCTGTGTAATTCAAACTGCAATTTTAAGTTTCCTGAAAGGCAGAAATATACATAGAAAAATATTACCAGTGTAGTACATAATTATGTAAAATACTATTGAAACATTTTAAAAATGTTTACGGTTAATGGCTGAGCCATTATCCATAAACATATCCAGTACATTTTAATAGATGTGAATGTAAATGTCTTAAGTTCAGGCTAAAAAGGTAGATAATGAAATGTATACGTACAGTGGGAAATATATAGGTATAACACAGGGATGTCCTTTGTTGCCCTTTATCTTCTTAGCTTTATTATGCATTTAAAAAAAAAAAAAAGGATAAGGCAATAAAGGATGTTTTCTTTCAGTAATATTTTTACATATGTTTTAAATATTTTTTTAAATAACTAAATGTATGTTATGTATAACTATATATTGGTTTTATGTGTTATGGATAAAAGAATAGAAACAAGGATTTAAAGACTAAACTTACAGGTCACATGTCCCTCTCTGTCTGCCTCTCAGTAACAAATAGGTAACTCACTGAATAATTAAAAGTAGTAATAAAGTAAAAAAAAAAAAAACTCCGATGATAATTATGTGTTGTTTAGAAGGTTGCAAACATCTATAGAATATGATTAACATATCAGTGATCCTCCAGGACGCCGTCTGAATTAAGACTTAAAAGTTGCAGAATGAGGATGACATGCAGAAAAGTCCAGTATACACTTACACAGATTACAAAATACACATGATGAAGAGTTAACAAAGTGCTGTTATATGTAACAAATGATCATCTTCTCTCCACCCTAACAGTATGTTTGGTGTCTTATATGTCCATGTGAGCCTGACACTATGTGCATGACACAAAAATAACTAACTAGCTTATTTTGAATGTGTTCATACTGTCATCAGCATGCTAACATTCTCACACTGATGATGTGAACATATTGATGTTTAGTAGGTATAATGTGTACAATCACTAAACACAAAGTACAGCTTAGGCTGATGGGAAATTGATAGATAAATTATCAAATAGACTGAGGTTGGTTGTAGTCGAGCATCTCTTTAATTCAAACAGAACACGTTATAGAAATCTGAAGAAGGAAAGAAGTTGACTGGTATTTATCCTGATGACCTTGTGAGGCACCTGCAGTTGTTACATATTTCCAGCAGAACTAGACAAAGCTTAACAGAGCTCTCCCTTCCACATAATATCCATATGACTTAACCATGTTGTTACTCTCGTTCTCGATGCCCTGTTGTCTTACATATACAAATAATCATACATGTTACACAATGTAAGTTATAATATAGTTAAAATATATATGATATTTTCTACCAGAAATGTAACCTGATGATGATGTTAGATGAAAGGTCAGGGCATGAAAGTTATTATAATTCATCCTCTGGACATCATGAATGTGTGAAGCACATTTCACAGCATTTCACTCAATAGTTATTGAGATATTTCAATAAAAACAAAGCAAAAAAGGGGAGGAAAAGTCAGGAGATCATGTGAATGTCAATGTGAATGACAACAAATCAAGTCTTTTCTTCTGTTTAATGTGTTTCACTTAACAGCCTCACTGAGGAGTCCTCACCCCAAACTCTGAAAACTGGGTAGAGTGGTTTGGTGAATTCGTTGTAGAAGGTGTGCAGGTGTGTCAGTGATTCTTCAGTAGACACTCTGTAGAAGGACAGGATGCCAGCCTCCCAGTCCAGATACACCGCCAGTCTGCGAGAACCAGCCAGAGGGACATGAGGGACGATGGTCTTGTAGTTATGATGCATTCGGTAGTTATGAGCAGAGCAGTGTAGACTCCAAGATATCTCGTTGTATCCCATCACACAGTCATTGCCTGTGCCTTTGCGACGGATGTCCTTGTAGGTCACTCCAATCCCAGCCCAGCTTCCCTCCCACTCCACCTCCCAGTAGTGGCGGCCTGTCAGGCCCTGTTGGAACAGGACTTGGGTCCAGAAGTCGAACCTGTCCGGGTGGTCGGGATACGGCTGCTCCTCTTGGGCCTGACTCACTTTTCGGTTCTCGTGAGACAGGATGAGGAGTTTGTGGGCTGTGTTTGGATCCACTGTGAGCTCACATGCATCTGATGGCAGGAAGAAGTCAAGCAGATAGACATTTATACTGACAGTTTATACCACTGCAACTGAAAGTACTTACTACTCGTTGGCGTCCATACATAAAAAAAAAATTAAACATAGCTCCAGTCAACAATGCAGTCACTGTTTAAATCAATGCTTGAGGTATTTTAAACTGCAGGTATCAATCACTACAGTACTGATTCTTCATGTTCTGTTAACTCACTGGCAAAATTAACCATGGATTAAACTGATAACAAATGTTTCAAAATATGATGAATATTTTAAAAAGCCTCCTTTTTCTGAGGAATATTGCTGGAAAGAGTGCTTCATGTGTTCAGACAAAGCAGCAGCAACCACGTCTTGAGGCTGAAGCACCTTAAAGTGCCACCAATGGCTGTTGGAGGCTCCAACTGAATCCCATTCAAAAAGCCTTAATTTCTCTCGAAAAACACTTTCTTAATCTTTTTGGTGTCAGACCCTCTAATAAGTGTGGTGGTGGTCATTTTGGAAATTATCATTTAAAGACTCACAGTATAGTCAGTGGTGGAAGAGGTGTTCAGATCTTTTACATAAATAAAAATACCAATATAGCGATGTAAAAATACTGCACCACAAGTAAAAGTCCTGTATGAAAACTCCTACTTAAGTAGAAAATCCGAACTTACATTGTTTCAGTCCTGGTTTAAACCAGTGTTCTGCATTGTGGTCAACTCTGTGGAGCAGATAGAAACACATTGTCTGGATTATGTTGAAGAAAAAGCAATCAAGCTTCTCTGAAGGTTGTTCAAACTTCTTAATCTGACCCATGAAAACATCACAGCAGCAAAAAACAACACATATACTGCAGTTGAGGCTGATGTCATTAGCTTTTGTAAATATTTAGTCATAAATCAAAGTTCGGGATAAGTGGAAATTTTGACTTGATGATGGCAATCCATCCAAAAGTTGTTAAAATATTTCGCTCAAAACCACGAAATGATGGTGGCGCTAGTGTGAACTAGGATACATCCTCTGGGAACCATGAATGTCTGTACAAAACTGAATGCCAATTAATTTGATAGTTGTTTAGATATTTCACAGGATAAGTGAAAACTTGCATCTGCTGGTGGCACTAAAGGAAAAGTCAGAGGATCACTGAAGTTAGTTGAATTTTTCCTCTGAGGATCAAGAATGTCTGTACAAAATTTCCGCCAAATCCATCCAATAATTCTTGAGATATTTCATTCTAGACTAAAGTGGTGGACCGGCTGTCTAAAAACAACATCATGTTTTCTTTACCTGAGTTTAGTAAATTCACATAGTCCTTCCTCCAGAGCTTCAGAAATGAGCTTCACTCCAGACTCTCCAAGGTGATTGTAGCTCAGGTCCAGCTCTCCCAGGTGGGAGGGGTTGGACTTCACAGCTGAGGCCAAGAAACCACAACCTTTCTCTGTGATGTTACAGAACGACAACCTGTGACAGAGTGACAGAATCCATCTTTAACAGTTGATACCCTTCATAACTATTAAAGTATTAAACATTAATAGTTTTCTTAAAAGGATACCTGATGGTTTCCAGTTTACAGTTCACATTTTCCAGTCCAGTGCAGAGCAGCTTAACTCCTGAGTCTTCGATGTTGTTGTCACTCAGGTCGAGCTCTATGAGAGATGATGAAGGACAACTCAGGACTGAAGCCAGGTCCTCACAGCATCTCTGGGTGAGACTGCATCGGTTCAACCTGAAGGGGAAAAAATGCAAAATAAAGAAATCAGATGCAAAGATACAAAAAACTACCAAATCAAAATGATCATATAGCTAAATCACACCTTTCAAAACATTATAGGCTTCACAATGGCCACACTTTTCCTCTTGTATTGGATTGTATTATAATGTCTAGTCTTCTTTGTCATTATTTATTATTTTGCACATGTAACTATTATTAGTAAAATGGTGTCGAGAGTATAAATTCAAGCAATAGATGTGTAGGAGACATTGAAATCTTAGTTGTTGTGTCAAAACAAAAAGTCAAAAAGTCTCATACTACAACCACAAGCAATTACAGACCTCAAGGGAAAGTAAAAGTGAAATAAATCATTGAAATAAAGAATCTGATTGACACACTGTTCCTCTTTGTATCAAGTTTGCTTTACTTTCTATTTTTTGTTTCTGTTTCAAGTTTTATGTAGTTGAATATAACCACCTTTTGAGTGCAAAAGCTACACTTGCAGTATAGCAAGAACCTTAACTTACATATAATTCATAGATAAATGGATAAAAAAAGAACTGCACTACTGCAATGAGACAAAAAGTATATAGACGTGCCAGCAGCTCTGTATCTCGCAATCTAAAAATATTTGCTGAGATATTTCACTCTGGGCCAAAGTAGTGGTGTTGCTGCTACCACAACAAAACATTTTGTTGGCCAAATCCACATGTTCTTGTACCATGACTTGCACAGCATCATCTAAAATGTGATTACTATACTGTAGAGTCAGTCTGTAGTTGTACTTAGTCATCAGTGTTATAGTTACTCCCCAAACCTTTGTTCAGTCACATTATTGTTAACTGCAGCTTTGACTCACCTCAGTGTCTTCAGTCTGCAGTGTCGGCTCTTGAGTCCGGTGCAGAGAAGTTTGATTCCTGAGTCTTGTAAGTTGTTGTCACTTAGGTTTAAATGATTAAGCTCATTAGAGTTTGAGCTGAGAGTGGAGGACAGAGTCTCACAGCAGTCTGCAGTGAGATTACAATCATTCAACCTGATAAACAAAAAGACAAAGTCAATTTGTTAAAACATTTTTAAATTTGAAACCTCAATGGATGATTATTAAAAATAAAACTGGAATAATGAGAGAGACTTGCATTGCTGTTTTGGATTCTTTGATGGCTGGTAGGAGCTTCTGAAGGCCTTCTTCTGTCCTGGAGTATTTATTGAGCTGGATCTCCTCTGGCTTCTCTGGTGAGGTCAGCAACACAAAGACCAGAGCTGCCCACTGAGCTGCAGAGCACTCGTCCATCACAGACTCTCGGTCTGACTCCATGTAGCTCTGGATCTCCTCCACCAGAGAGAGGTCGTTCAGCTCATTCAGACAGTGGAAGAGATTGATGTACTTCTCTGGATGAGGAGTCTGACTGATTCTCTCCTTGATGTGCTTGATGGTTTCCTCATGACTTTGGGAGTCGCAGGTTTCTACCTGTATCTTCAGGCTCCTGAGCAGAGTCTGACTGGACTCCACAGAGAGTCCGAGGAGGAAACGCAGGAAGAGATCGAGGTGACCGTTGTTGCTTTGTAAAGCTCTGTCCACTGCAGCTTTGTGCAGTTCAGATACAGGCTTTGTTTGGGTCATCTGCTCTGAACTGATCATCAGGTTTGTACCTGATACCTTATACATCACATGGACGTACAAAGCTGCAAGAAACTCTTGAACTGAAAGATGCACAAAGCAGAAGACTTTTTGCTGCATACAGGACTCTTCCCTGAAGACTTGAGTGAACACTCCTGAGTACACAGATGCTTCTTTGACATCAATACCACATTCTCTGAGATCATCCTCGTAGAAGATCAGGTTGCCTTTCTCCAGCTGCTGGAAGGCCAACTTCCCAAGTGTCATTATCACCTTGTTATTTCCCTGGTCATCCAGTTCTTGCTCCTCGCCGTACTTGACATGCTTCTTCGTGGTCTGATGAGCCAGAAAGTGGATGTACATCTGAGTCAAAGTCTTTGGCATTTTTCCTCCTCCTGCTTTGGCACACATGTTTCCCAGGACGATAGAAGAAATCCAGCAAAACACCGGAACGTGGCACATGATGTAGAGACTTCTTGCTGATCTTATGTTTGCAATTACTCTCTTGGCCAAGTTTGCATCTTTAATTTTCTTGTGGAAGTACTGCTCTTTCTGTAAGTTGTTGAAGCCTCGTATCTCAGTCACCCGGTCAACATACTGTGGAGGGATGCAGCTGGCGGCAGCAGGTCGGGTAGTTATCCACAGATTGGCTTCTGGCAGCAGGTTACCTGCAATTAGGTTTGTCAGCAGAACATCTACTGAGGCTACTTGTGTGGCATCACAACATCTCTCATTTCCCTTGAAATCCAGAGGAAGTCTGCACTCGTCGAGACCATCCAATATGAACAGAACTTTGTACATTTTCAGGTCTTTGATTCCAGATTCTTTCAGGTCTGAAGAGAAGTAACACAGGAGCTCCATCAAGCTTTGTTTCTCAGTTTTTACCAAATTCAGCTCCCTAAAAGGAACTGAAAACAGGAGCTGGATGTCTTGATTGGCCTTCCCCTCTGACCAGTCCAGCATGAACTTCTGAGTCAGCACTGTTTTGCCGATGCCTGCTATCCCCATGGTGAGCACTGTTCTGATTGGGGTGACTTGTTTGGGTAAAAGTTGGAAGATCTCCTCGGACTTGATCAGAATTTCCAAAGATTTCCGTCTGTTGAACGCCGTCTCAATTTGTCTTACTTCATGTTCATTGTTGACCCCTTCACTGACCCCCTCTCTCAGGTAGATCTTTGTGTAAATCTTTTTGAGAGGCACAGGACATTGCTCTGCATTTATCCCTTCCAACAAGTTCTCATTTTTCCTCTTCAGGGAAGATTTTTGTTTCCGTTGATACATTCTGAGTTCTCCATAATGACCTAAAAGCACAGAAATATGTAACATCAATGAGAAGCCCAAACTGTAATATTTCCATAACTGTCCTTATAACTCCAAAACTTTCCTGAGAATCATCATGATTTTAAATTTTCTTCAGTATCAAAGTAATCCAGTGATAGATGTCTGTACATACATGGCTACACTGAAAACAGGAGCTGCTAACAGCTATATTGGGATCCTGTGTTAGGTTTAATTATAAAGTGCATCTGAAGGTGACAGGGATTCAGTCACTAGTGTTGGACAAATTGAAATCTTAATCTGCTTGTTTTAGTAGATGAAAAGTCATAGTCAAGTCATTAACATCTTTATGTTTTATGTTTTGGGAACCATGAATGGGATCACCAAATAAGTAATCCAGTCATAGTTGTCTGTACATACATGGTTACACTATAAACAGGAGCTGTTAATAGCTAATTTGGCATATTCTAAATGAGGACAATGTGACAAATTGGCCAAAAATAATCTGACTCACCCCAAATTGAAATACAAGCTAGTAAGTAATGTTTCGGATATTGGGATGCTACGTTAAAGTTAATTATAAAGAGCATCTGAGGGTGACAGGGATTCAGTCACTAGTGTTGGACAAATGGTTCTGCTAGATAAAAAGTGAGAAGATCATTAAAATCTTTATGATTAATCTTATGGGAACCATGAATGAGAGCACTACATTTCATGACTATTTATCTATTGGGAAAAACCTCCAAATAACTCCTCTCTAATTGCAAGTGAAGAAGACAGTGTGTAGGAGTTCTTTGTTCTACTGAAGTGGGTTCATGGTCTTCTCTGAGACACCTCTTGATTTACAGGTGCGCAAAGATTCTGGTCCTTGATGACAATTTATCTGATCGGTGTGAAGATGTTTTAAACTGAAGTAGATGGAGAAATTGGCACAAAAAATAACATATAACATTTATTAAACATCAGCTGTTTTAGTAAGATAACATGCAGTTTCTTACTTTGCTCGAGTGGGCGAGCATGTTCATCCTTGTTCCTTTTCCTCAAAACATGGAGGGCAATCTTCAGAGCTGCTTCACTTGCTTCATTGTCAGACTCAACCTTTGAATCAAGGGGCTCATCCTCCTGCTCGTCTTCCTCAAACAGTCCTTTGTGCTTTGAAGCAAGAACCTTCTTATGTGCTTTCAGAGCTTGCTTTAGAAAGGCCACAGCTTCTGATTCAAAGTCCTGAGAAAGATCATGAAACATTTTACTCAACAATTAGTCATTTAATGTAATAGTAATCTTATTCCCCAGATGTAGGTCTACAGTATGAATCATTATACATTAAACATTCATTTGGAATTACAATGCAATAATACTATGATGTTTAATCCCACTCTACATGTTTTTGGGTATATTTAATTAATGTCTGGTGAGATACATTGGTGTTAATGATTAAGCTTTTGATTACTTTTTGTGCTGTTCCTATGGATCAGAGTCATGGATCCCCTAGTTATATTTCCATGGACCGTGGCTGCAGGAGCCCGGTGCTTACATGGTCCTGCATGGTGCTAATACCTGCTATTATTATTATTAGTCGCTATTATTATCGTTGTTATTGTTATTATGCCTCTCTCCCCTCGATAAAAAAGAGAAATGATTCCTAACAAATCTGCAGCTAACAACTCTATCATTTACAATTTCCTAGTGTTTACTATTTTGTAAATTGTTAACTATTTTGTTGACTATTTTCTAGGTTTTTTTTTAGTTGTGTGTGATTATTGTGGCCAAAAATGACTGATTTTTCAGCTGCTTTTCTACAAAATTAAACTTTGATACACGCAATGCAGATTAAGCCTATCACCACCAGATAAATCTCTCTTTACTTCATATTACAAATAGTTTTAAAATCTCATGCTGGGAACAACATTACTGCGCTGGCCATTTGGCTGTTAATTGTGCAGCTCTTCTAGAGTTCCCAAATGTTATCAGACCACACGGATCAACCAGTGCTCTTCACTGGACCACAGCTGCTCTCTCTCTCTCTTGTCAGGAAGCCGACAGAAAAGTCTAACTTTACTACTAATGTTATAAAAGGAAGAGAAATGTCCTCCTCTCATCCTGCATTCCAGCTTAAAAAAGAGCTTTTATTATTAAATAAACTTTCATCTACATGTTATGTATTTTACCTTCACTCCAAATGTGACAATTGTTCTGGATAACAAGTGGTCTGTTGATTTCACCATTTCATGCAGAAAAGTTGCTATCATTTAGCTAACTTGCAAGTTCTCACAAATATTGTGGAAATGTCTTGAATTTGCATTAATTATCACAAAACTGCAATTTACAGGTGGGACTGACTGGAAAAATTCACCTATGACTCACAGAAATAGTAATAATAAACAAAAAAATCAATAATTACACTGATTAGTTGATTATCAAATATAATTTCTCACCATCAGTGTGTCCTGGTTCTGCTGAACGCTTGATGTAGTCTGACTAAAAAAAGTGAGAGACAGAAGCCAAAAACATTTTCTATCAGAGCATACATTCATTTTGTTGTCCTTTTGAAATAAATACTGCACAATGAAAGTAACAAGATAGTGATATCAGTGTCACTGAATTTATCTGAATAAACACTTTTACAATTTATGACCAAAAGACACTGTTTGTAATTGTTTCAAGAAGTTTAAATTGATTTCAACAGTTAGAAGATGCTCTTAATGAAGAGTGGGAATGCAAAAGGCCACTACGACACTAAACATTCCTATTTTTAACAGAACTATCCCAAAAACACAAAGTAGGAACCACAGAACTGAACCAGCTAAAGTTGTGATATCAAGACTCCAGCAGAATAATTGTAAAATCAAACATTTTCAACCATGAATACAGTGAAGAACTCACTGATGAACACTTAGTCCAGTGTTTCCACCACATCTTATCTTTTCATGCACAAGTTTTAGAACTCAGTTACAAAACAAAGGTGTCACATCTCCCATTAATACAGAAATGCTGATGTACATCATCTTGAGAAAGTGATCTGAAAGCACTGATCATCTTACTTTGTTCCTGGAGGTCCAGGTTCTTTGCTGAAGTTTACAGGATATTCTTTGGACATATCACTCTTCAATGACACAAGGCTGACTACTGAGGACACCGATCCTCCCTCAGATTTACTCATCTTCTTGGTTTTAGTGATTCTGTGAAGTAGATCATTGACAGTGAAGATGAAAACCACATCCACATTTTGCAAAAGCTGTTGAAAATATTATAGCCTTGTGAGTACCAGCTTCCATCTTCCCTCCCCTAAAACTCTACAATGATGTTTATATAAACTAAACTATAAACTGTTGAAGATGTTGATCCTCCCTCAGATGCAGTCACTCATTTTCTTGGCTTCAGAAAATCTCTGAAATAGATCAGTTAAACTATAAACTATATCGACTCAAAAATTACTTAGATCTCAAAGCCTTGAGTGCTTCATCCAGAATTACAACTTTTAGTCTGGTTGTGATGTTTTGTTCAAGTTTTGTACATTCTGTTCTTTCATTCCTTTAAGACAAAAACTCATGTTAAGATTAGGCAGAGATGAGTAATGAACCTGTTGAAGTAAGTAAACGAGAGAAGAAGTGGTCACAGCAGAGCAGGTGGATGGACCAACATTTACAGACATTAGCTTGCAGCCTCAAACTGTCATTAGAAACCACTTACAGTTAAAATCCCTCTTATATTTGTGATGTATGTACTCTAATTGGTTAATTATTTTCATGTATACAGGGTTTACTGCCTGTTCTTTTACTGCTGTATGTTGTGTTATATTTTTGTAACACTAGATGGCACTGCATTATCTCTCCCCGCCACCGGCTTATCAGTGTGAACCAGGTCAGAGGCAGCAGCGTGGGTCTTCCCAGTGAAAACAACAGTCGTCATAATATATGCAGTAAGAGATGGGTCCTCTGCTGCTTACATACCATTCAAGTACTAAACCTGATACAGAATATTTATATACATGCTCGTATTTATAACATTACAACATTATAAAACTATTAAATATAAACTTGTTTTATGGTCCAGTCTGCAGAAAGCACGAAAATCATTTATTCTCATGTAATATTTAAATGTTTAATCAGCTGTCCGCTTTGTCCCATCTCTCCTTCTAAAGTCTAAACTATTTATTCTCCTCAATAATCGTCACATCGACATGTTGTTATTGTATTTTGAATGTTAAATCAAATTTTCTCCCCAAAGCATCGTTAATATGAAAGAAACTTACCGCTCAGTGCAGCCCCCGGCGTCCGGCTCCACCGCCACTGAAGAGAAACGGGCGGGACTGTAGATATACACAACTGTTATACTTTCACTTTCACAGATCCGGATCGTCATATCAGTGCACTGATGCTGCCTGGATACAAATCATAGTTCTAACATTAGAGATATTTTATGATGGATAATTTACTGTATTTACATCTGAACTAACTGTTCTTTTCCTGCCATGACTTTAATGTTCACTTTTCCTTTCATGGAGAAAATGAAGTCCAAGAATTACATTATTATTAAATATCTCTAGTGATTGATGGTGTTGAAACACTGAAGTGAGAGCTGCAGAACAGTGCAAGAAGAACCACACTGTAAAAAATACTCCAGTACAAGTAAACCTCCTACATTCCAATAATTAATCAATGGTTAATAGATCATTAATGCTGATTGCTCTCAACGCCTGCTGAGAGCAATCAGCTCACAGAGTCTATCTACAGTCCGAAATCAGGTGAAACCCAGTCTTTAATTAATACCCGCACAGATAACCAACTAATCTTTACTACAATATCAAAAGAAATTGTTTCAAATTATGTCCAAAATTGAAAAGATATTCAGTTTAAAATAATAAGCTTTATTTTAAATGCCCATATTTAGCATTAATGAGCAGCATATAAACATTGAATATTACATTAACACAATTTAATATTTACAATACACTATACTGTAGTTATAACTGGATATAATAACTTTATTTTTAAGTGATTATTATGTATAATATATGTCAACATTTATACTTTCTATGAAGTCATATTTTATATTATTACAACTGTGTTTTACATATTGTTTCATTATCTGTTTGTATTCAGCAGTTATGAAGTTATGTAATGTAGATAAATCAATATATACGTACAATGGGAAATATATAGATATAACACAGGGATGTCCTTTGTTTTAAATATGTTTTATTGGTTATATGTATTATGGATAAAATAATAGAAACAAGGATTTAAAGACTAAATTTACAGTAGGTCACATATCCATCTCTGTCTGCCTCTCAGTAACAAATAGGTAACTCACTGAATAATTCAAAGTAGCAATTAAGTAAAAAAAAAAAACAAACAAACTCTGATGATAATTATGTGTTGTTTAGAAGGTTGCAAACATCTATAGAATATGATTAACATATCAGTGTGAATTAAGGCTTAAAACAAGTTGCAGAATGAAGATGATACACAGAAAAGTCCAATATATGGATACACAGATTGCAAAAGAGTTTTTACACAATTAATATTAAAGTTTCAACAAAATAGAGTCAGCTGTACATCACTAAAAATACACATGATGCAAAGTTAACAAAGTGCTGTTATATGTAACAAGCTATGATCTTCTCTCCACTGTAACGGTATGTTTAGTATCCACATGAGCCAGACACTTATATGTGCATGATATAAAAATAAGTAACTAAAAAATAACTAACTAGCTTATTTTGAATGCAGACTGTCAAGCTATCATCAGCATGCTAACATGGTCACACTGATGATGTGAACATGTTATAATGTTTACCATCACTAAACACAAAGTACAACCGAGGCTGATGGGAAATGTGACCTGATGATGGGATTAGATGAAAGATCAGGGCATGAAAGATATTATAATTCATCCTCTGGAGATCATGAATGTGTGAAACAAATTTCACAGCATTTCACTCAATAGTTATTGAGTTATTTCAATGTCAATGTGAATGACAACAAATCAAGTCTTTTCTTCTGTTTAAGCTGTTTCACTTAACAGCCTCACTGAGGAGTCCTCACCCCAAACTCTGAAAACTGGGTAGAGTGGTTTGGTGAATTCGTTGTAGAAAGTGTGCAGGTGTGTCAGTGATCTTCCAGTAGACACTCTGTAGAAGGACAGGATGCCAGCCTCCCAGTCCAGATACACCGCCAGTCTGCGAGAACCAGCCAGAGGGACATGAGGGACGATGGTCTTGTAGTTATGATGCATTCGGTAGTTATGAGCGGAGCAGTGTAGACTCCAAGATATCTCGTTGTATCCCATCACACAGTCATTGCCTGTGCCTTTGCGACGGATGTTCTTGTAGGTCACTCCAATCCCAGCCCAGCTTCCCTCCCACTCCACCTCCCAGTAGTGGCGGCCTGTCAGGCCCTGTTGGAACAGGACTTGGGTCCAGAAGTCGAACCTGTCCGGGTGGTCGGGATACGGCTGCTCCACTTGGGCCTGACTCACTTTTCGGTTCTCATGAGACAGGATGAGGAGTTTGTGGACTGTGTTTGGATCCACTGTGAGCTCACATGCATCTGATGGCAGGACGAAGTCAAACAGTTAGACATTTATACTGACAGTTTATACCACTGCACCTGAAAGTACTTACTACTCGTTGGCGTCCATACATCAAAAAACATCAAACATAGCTCCAGTCAACAATGTAATCACTGTTTAAATCAATGCTTGAGGTATTTTAAACTGCAGGTATCAATCACTACAGTACTGATTCTTCATGTTCTGTTAACTCATTGGCAAAACTAACCATGGATTAAACTGATAACAAATGCTTCAAAATATGATGAATATTTTAAAAAGCCTCCTTTTTCTGAGGAATATTGCTGAAAGAGTGCTTCATGTGTTCAGACAAAGCAGCAGCAACCACGTCTTGAGGCTGAAGCACCTTAAAGTGCCACCAATGGCTGTTGGAGGCTCCAACTGAATCCCATTCAAAAAGCCTTAATTTCTCTCGAAAAACACTTTCTTAATCTTTTTGGTGTCTATGTTCAGACCCTCTAATAAGTGTGGTGGTGGTCATTTTGGAAATTATCATTTAAAGACTCACAGTATAGTCAGTGGGGGAAGAGGTGTTCATATCTTTTACATAAGTAAAAGTACCAATATAGCAATGTAAAAATACTGCACCACAAGTAAAAGTCCTGTATGAAAACTCCTACTTAAGTAGAAAATCCGAACTTACGTTGTTTTAGTTCACGTTTAAACCAGTGCTCTGCATTGTGGTCAACTCTGTGGAGCAGATAGAAACACATTGTCTGGATTATGTTGAGGAAAAAGCAATCAAGCTTCTCTGAAGGTTGTTCAAACTTCTTAATTTGACCTATGAAAACATCACAGCAGTAAAAAAAACAACACATATACTGCAGTTGAGGCTGATGTCATTAGCTTTTGTAAATATTTAGTCATAAATCAAAGTTTGGGATAAGTGGAAATTTTGACTTGATGATGGCAATCCATCCAAAAGTTGTTAAAATATTTCACTCAAAACCACAAAATGATGGTGGCGCTAGTGTGAACTAGGATACATCCTCTGGGAACCATGAATGTCTGTACAAAATTGAATGCCAATCCGTTTGATAGTTGTTTAGATATTTCACAGGATAAGTGAAAACTTGCATCTGCTGGTGGCAGAAAAGGAAAAGTCAGAGGATAACTGAAGTTATTTGAATGTTTCCTCTGAGGATCAACAATGTCTGTATAAAATTTCCGCCAAATCCATCCAATAATTCTTGAGATATTTCATTCTAGACTAAAGTGGTGGACCGACTGTCTAAAAACAACATCATGTTTTCTTTACCTGAGTTTAGTAAATTCACATCGTCCTTCCTCCAGAGCTTCAGAAATGAGCTTCACTCCAGACTCTCCAAGGTGATTGTAGCTCAGGTCCAGCTCTCCCAGGTGGGAGGGGTTGGACCTCACAGCTGAGGCCAAGAAACCACAACCTTTCTCTGTGACGTTACAGAACGACAACCTGTGACAGAGTGACAGAATCCACCTTTAACATCTGGTTGATACCCTTCATAACTATTAAAGTATTAAACATTAATAGTTTTCTTAAAAGCATACCTGATGGTTTCCAGTTTACAGTCCACATTTTCCAGTCCAGTGCAGAGCAGCTTAACTCCTGAGTCTTCAATGTCGTTGTCACTCAGGTCAAGCTCTATGAGAGGTGATGAAGGACAACTCAGGACTGAAGCCAGGTCCTCACAGCAACTCTGAGTGAGACTGCATCGGTTCAACCTGAAGGGACAAAAAAAATGTAAAAGGAAGAAATCAAATGCAAAAATATCCAAAACTACCACATAAAAATAACCACATAACTAAATCACACGTTTCAAAAAACTTAACATAAGTTTCACAATGGCCACACTTTTCCTCTTGTATTGGATTGTATTATACTGTCTAGTCTTCTTTGTCATTATTTATTATTTTGCACATGTAACTATTATTAGTAAAATTGTGTCGAGAGTATAAATTCAAGCAATACATGTGTAGGAGACATTGAAATCTTACTTGTTGCGTCAAAACAAAAAGTCAAAAAGTCTCATACTAAAACCACAAGCAATTACAGACCTCAAGGGAAAGTAAAAGTGAAATAAATGATTGAAATAAAGAATCTGATTGACACACTGTTCCCTTTTGTATCAAGTTTGCTTTACTTTTTATTTTTTGTTTCTGTTCAAGTTTTATGTAGTTGAATATAACCACCTTTTGAGTGCAAAAGCTACACTTGCACTATAGCAAGAACCTTAACTTACATATAATTCATAGATGAATGGATAAAAAAAGAACTGCACTACTGCAATGAGACAAAAAGTATATAGACGTGCCAGCAGCTCTGTATCTCACAATCTAAAAATATTTGCTGAGATATTTCACTCTGGGCCAAAGTAGTGGTGTTGCTGCTACCACAACAAAATATTTTGTTGGCCAAATCCACATGTTCTTGTACCATGACTTGCACAGCGTCATCTAAAATGTGATTACTATACTGTAGAGTCAGTCTGTAGTTGTACTGAGTCATCAGTGTTATAGTTACTCCCCAAACCTTTGTTCAGTCACATTATTGTTAACTGCAGCTTTGACTCACCTCAGTGTCTTCAGTCTGCAGTGTCGGCTCTTAAGTCCGGTGCAGAGAAGTTTGATTCCTGAGTCTTGTAAGTTGTTGTCACTTAGGTTTAAATGATTCAGCTCATTAGCGTTTGAGCTGAGAGTGGAGGACAGAGTCTCACAGCAGTTTGCAGTGAGATTACAATCATTCAACCTGATAAACAAAAAGACAAAGTCAATTTGTTAAAACATTTTTAAATTTGAAACCTCAATGGATGATTATTAAAAATGAAACTGCAAATGATGAGAGAGACTTGCATTGCTGTTTTGGATGCTTTGATGGCTGGTAGGAGCTTCTGAAGGCCTTCTTCTGTCCTGGAGTATTTATTGAGCTGGATCTCTTCTGGCTTCTCTGGTGAGGTCAGCAACACAAAGACCAGAGCTGCCCACTGAGCTGCAGAGCACTGGTCCATTACTGAGTCTCGGTCTGACTCCATGTACCTCTGGATCTCCTCCACCAGAGAGAGGTCGTTCAGCTCATTCAGACAGTGGAAGAGATTGATGTACTTCTCTGGTTGAGGAGTCTGACTGATTCTCTCCTTGATGTGCTTGATGGTTTCCTCATGACTTTGGGAGTCGCAGGTTTCTACCTGTATCTTCAGACCTCTGAGCAGAGTCTGACTGGACTCCACAGAGAGTCCGAGGAGGAAACGCAGGAAGAGATCAAGGTGGCCATTGTTGCTTTGTAAAGCTCTGTTCACTGCAGCTTTGTGCAGTTCAGATACAGGCTTTCTTTGGGTCATCTGCTCAGAGCTGATCATCAGGTTTACACCTGATACCTTATACATCACATGGACGTACAAAGCTGCGAGAAACTCTTGAACTGACAGATGCACAAAGCAGAAGACTTTTTGCTGCATACAGGGCTCTTCCCTGAAGACTTGAGTGAACACTCCTGAGTACACAGATGCTTCTTTGACATCAATATCACATTCTCTGAGATCCTCCTCGTAGAAGATCAGGTTGCCTTTCTCCAGCTCCTGGAAGGCCAGCTTCCCAAGGGACATGATCACCTTGTTATTCCCCTGGGCATCCAGTTCTTGCTCCTCGCTGTACTTTACATGCTTCTTTGTGGTCTGATGAGCCAGAAAGTGGATGTACATCTGAGTCAAAGTCTTTGGCATTTTTCCTCCTCCTGCTTTGGCACACATGTTTCCCAGGACGATAGAAGAAATCCAGCAAAACACCGGCACGTGGCACATGATGTAGAGACTTCTTGCTGATCTTATGTTTGCAATTACTCTTTTAGCCAACTGTTCATCTTCAATTTTCTTGTTGAAGTACTGCTCTTTCTGTAGGTTGTTGAAGCCTCGTAACTCAGTCACCCGGTCAACATACTCTGGAGGGATGCAGCTGGCGGCAGCAGGTCGGGTAGTTATCCACAGATTGGCTTCTGGTAGCAGGTTACCTGCAATTAGGTTTGTCAGCAGAACGTCTACTGAGGCTGCTTGTGTGGCATCACAACATCTCTCATTTCCCTTGAAATCCAGAGGAAGTCTGCACTCGTCAAGACCATCCAATATGAACAGAACTTTGTACATTTTCAGGTCTTTGATTCCAGATTCTTTCAGGTCTGAAGAGAAGTAACACAGGAGCTCCATCAAGCTTTGTTTCTCAGTTTTTACCAAATTCAGCTCCCTAAAAGGAACTAAAAACAGGAGCTGGATGTCTTGATTGGCCTTTCCTTCTAACCAGTCCAGCATGAACTTCTGAGTCAGCACTGTTTTGCCGATGCCTGCTATCCCCATGGTGAGCACTGTTCTGATTGGGGTGACTTGTTTGGGTAAAAGTTGGAAGATCTCCTCGGACTTGATCAGAATTTCCAAAGATTTCCGTCTGTTGAACGCCGTCTCAATTTGTCTTACTTCATGTTCATTGTTGACCCCTTCACTGACCCCCTCTCTCAGGTAGATCTTTGTGTAAATCTTTTTGAGAGGCACAGGACATTGCTCTGCATTTATCCCTTCCAACAAGTTCTCATTTTTCCTCTTCAGGGAAGATTTTTGTTTCCGTTGATACATTCTGAGTTCTCCATAATGACCTAAAAGCACAGAAATATGTAACATCAATGAGAAGCCCAAACTGTAATCATCATGATTTTAAATTTTATTCAGTATCAAAGTAATCCAGTGATAGATGTCTGTAAATACATGGCTACACTGAAAACAGGAGCTGCTAACAGCTAATTTGGCTTACCTGGCTCAACCTAAATTCAAGTAAAAATATTAGCCCTCTAACAAGTAAAGTTTCAGATATTGGGATCCTGTGTTAGGTTTAATTATAAAGTGCATCTGAAGGTGACAGGGATTCAGTCACTAGTGTTGGACAAATGAAATCTTAATCTGCTTGTTTTAGTAGAAGAAAAGTCATAGTCAAGTAATTAACATCTTTATGTTTTATGTTTTGGGAACCATGAATGGGATCACCAAATAAGTAATCCAGTCATAGTTGTCTGTACATACATGGCTACACTATAAACAGGAGCTGTTAATAGCTAATTTGGCATATTCTAAATGAGGACAATGTGACAAATTGGCCAAAAATAATCTGACTCACCCCAAATTGAAATACAAGCTAGTAAGTAATGTTTCAGATATTGGGATGCTACGTTAAAGTTAATTATAAAGAACATCTGAGGGTGACAGGGATTCAGTCACTAGTGTTGGACAAATGGTTCTGCTAGATAAAAAGTGAGAAGATCATTAAAATCTTTATGATTAATCTTCTGGGAACCATGAATGAGAGCACTAAATTTCATGACTATTTATCTAAACCTCCAAATAACTACTCTCTAATTGCAAGTGAATAAGACAGTGTGCAGGAGTTCTTTGTTCTACTGAAGTGGGTTCATGGTCTTCTCTGAGACACCTCTTGATTTACAGGTGCGCAAAGATTCTGGTCCTTGATGACAATTTATCTGATAGGTGTGAAGATGTTTTAAACTAGACTGAAGTTAGTAGATGGAGAAATTGGCACAAAAATAACGTATAACATTTATTAAACATCAGCTGTTTTAGTAAGATAACATGCAGTTTCTTACTTTGTTCAAGTGTGCGAGCATGTTCATCCTTGTTCCTTTTCCTCAAAACATGGAGGGCAATCTTCAGAGCTGCTTCACTTGTTTCATCATCACACTCAACCTTTGAATCAAGGGGCTCATCCTCCTGCTCGTCTTCCTCATACAGTCCTTTGTGCTTTGAAGCAAGAACCTTCTTATGTGCTTTCAGAGCTTGCTTTAGAAAGGCCACAGCTTCTGATTCAAACTCCTGAAACAGATCATGAAACATTTTACTCAACAATTAGTCATTTAATGTTATAGTAATCTTATTCCTGCAGATGTAGGTCTACAGTATGAATCATTATACATTAAACATTCATTTGGAATTACAATGCAATAATACTATGATGTTTACTGCCACTCTACATGTTTTTGGGTATAATTAATTAAATAACTGGTGAGATACATTGGTGTTAATGATTAAGGTTTTGATTACTTTTTGTGCTGTTCCTATGGATCAGAGTCATGGATCCCCTAGTTATATTTCCATGGACCGTGGCTGCAGGAGCCCAGTGCTCACATGGTCTTGCATGGTGCTAATGCCTGCTATTATTATTATTAGTCGCTATTATTATCGTTGTTATTGTTATTATGCCTCTCTCCCCTCGATAAAAAAGAGAAATGATTCCTAACAAATCTGCAGCTAACAACTCTATCATTTGCAATTTCCTAGTGTTTACTATTTTGTAAATTGTTAACTATTTTGTTGACTATTTTCTAGGTTTTTTTTTTTTAGTTCTGTGTGATTATTGTGGCCAGAAATGACTGATTTTTCAGCTGCTTTTCTACAAAATTAATCTTTGATACACACAATGCAGATTAAGCCTATCACCACCAGATAAATCTCTCTGCAATTCACAGTACAAATAGTTTTAAAATCTCATGTTGGGAACAACATTACTGTGCTTGCCATTTGGCTGTTAATTGTGCAGCTCTTCTAGAGTTCCCAAATGTTATCAGACCACACGGATCAACCAGTGCTCTTCACTGGACCACAGCTGCTCTCTCTCTCTCTTGTCAGGAAGCCGACAGAAAAGTCTAACTTTACTACTAATGTTATAAAAGGAAGAGAAATGTTTTTTTGTATTTTACCTTCACTCCAAATGTGACAATTGTTCTGGATAACAAATGGTCTTTTGATTTCACCATTTCATGCAGAAAAGTTGCTATCATTTAGCTAACTTGCAAGTTCTCACAAATATTGTGGAAATTTCTTGAATTTGCATTAATTATCACAAAACTGCAATTTTCTGGCGGGACTGACTGGAAAAATGTCACCTATGACTCACAGAAACAGTAATAATAAACAAAACATCAATAATTACACCGATTAGTTGATTATCAGATATAATTTCTCACCATCAGTGTGTCCTGGTTCTGCTGAACGCTTGATGTAGTCTGACTAAAAAAAGTGAGAGACAGAAGCCAAAATGAAAGTAACAAAACAGTGATATTGGTGTCACTAAACACTTTTACAATTTATGACCAAAAGACACTGTTTGTAATTGTTTCAAGAAGAGTTTAAATTGATTTCAACCGTTAGAAGATGCTCTTAATGAAGAGTGGGAATGCAAAAGGCCACTACGACACTAAACATTCCTATTTTTAACAGAACTATCCCAAAAACACAAAGTAGAAACCACAGAACTGAACCAGCTAAAGTTGCGATATCAAGACTCCAGCAGAATAATTGTAAACATTTTCAACCATGAATACAGTGAAGAACTCACTGAACACTTAGTCCAGTGTCTCCACCTGAATATGCACAGTTTTAAGAACTCAGTTACAAAACAAAGGTGTCACATCTCCCATTAATACAGAAATGCTGATGTACATCATCTTGAGAAAGTAATATGAAAACACTGATCATCTTACTTTGTTCCTGGAGGTCCAGGTTCTTTGCTGAAGTTTACAGGATATCCTTTGGACATATCACTCTTCAATGACACAAGGCTGACAACTGAGGACGCCGATCCTCCCTCAGATTTACTCATCTTCTTGGTTTTAGTGATTCTGTGAAGTAGATCATTGACAGTGAAGATGAAAACAAATGTTATGGCAGCATAAACCACATCCACATTTTGCAAAAGCTGTTGAAAATATTATATGCTTGTGAGTACCAGCTCTCATCTTCCCTCCCCTAAAACTCTACAATGATGTTTATATAAACTTTATATAATCTTACTCTGCTTCTGAAGGCCTGGGTTCATTGCTGAGGTCTGGAGAATATTCTCCGGATTTTTCTCTCTTTGCAGACATCTGGCTGACTGTTGAAGATGTTGATCCTCCCTCAGATGCAGTCACTCATTTTCTTGGCTTCAGAAAATCTCTGAAATAGATCAGTTACACTGTAAACTATATCGACTCAAAAATTACTTAGATCTCAAAGCATTGAGTGCTTCATCCAGAATTACAACTTTTAGTCTGGTTGTGATGTTTTGTTCAAGTTTTGTACATTCTGTTGTACATACTGACTGAATGCAGCTCAACATAGAGGGGAAACATCAGGCATTTTATCCTAATATCTGATTCTGCTACTATAGAAAGTCTGCCTGAGGTGGACAGGAGTCCCATAAGCCCATTGCTTCTGCACCACTTCAGTACATCTCTAGAGAGAAGAGGCGAGGTGGACAATCGACTGTTTACAAAAACAATTGGACTGCTTTTCAGTAGGAAATTCATAGATAACACTGACTAACAAATAAGTCTGAGTATCTGTCTTAAAGGGTTCAAAATCTTGTGATCAAGTGGGTCTTAACCCAACAGCTAGGAGCCCAAATGAACAGGAAATCTGTTTTTCTTGCTGTAATCATTCCTCCTGTTTACTCTGACCATTAGAAGATCCCTTCTAATAACCTTACAGTGGAAGTGATGGAGGACTAAATCCACAGACCTCCTTCTGTGCAAAAATGTATTTAAAAGTTTATCTGAAGCTAATATGAAGCTTCAGCGTCCAAATGGGTCAAATCAAGTAGATATCTCTCGCAGGCTAATAAACAGGCTATAACAACATGTGTCCACTAGATGGCAGCGTGCTGTTTGTGAAGGTCAGAAGGATTCCTGACAATGTTTACACAATAATCAGACTTTTACACAGTGACTTTAGGGAGTATCGTATTTTATATTTTCCGGTGAACTACTAACCATCTCATATGCATGTGCATACATGGACGTGCACAGTCAATTGTAGGGTTATTGTGAAAAACATTTTAGTGTTACGACATACGGTTAATACTGTCAATCGCATTTTCCTCATACAGAGAAAATCTAGCCTTGCAGGAACCACAAAGAGACGGAAAAACAGCTCAGTATTGCAATGTTTCACTAGAGCAACAACAAAGATAGGTCTACTCCTCACAGTGAATCAGTTAATGGTTTACATTACACTTCTATACAGAACAGACATAGTTTACATCACAGTTGTCTCTTTTCCAGATTGATTCACTTACATATGCCTCATGTGAGTGACCACTTGCAGAGCACAAGGTGTCTTAAGCTATGGCTGAAACTAACAATTGTTTTCATTATCGATTAATCTGCTGATTATTTTCTCGATTAATCATGTTATCAAAATACGTCTTCATATGTCTTTTTTTTGTTTGACCAACAGTCCCAAAGATGATCAATCAGCTCTCATGTGTCAAAGAAAGCATCAAATCATCACATATGAGAAGCTAAAACTAGCAAATATTTGGCATTTTTGCAGTGCAGCTGTCCTAGAACATACCAAATAATGAGAATGAAATGTAGAATCAAAAAGCTGTACACAACAGAACATTGCACTTACTTTTGTAAAGTCTGCAGAGTATCCTGACACACTGTGAGATGCTGTGATGAACATGTGGAAGTAAATAAACATGAGAGAAGAAGTGGTCATATAGTGAAACACAGCAGAGCAGGTGGATGGATCAACGTTTACAGACATTAGCTTGCAGCCTCAAACTGTCATTACAAACCACTTACAGTTAAAATCCTTCTTATATTTGTGATGTATGTACTCTAATTGGTTATTTATTTCCATATATTCATCTTTTAGTTTTAGTTTCTATTCCGCGTAAGGCCGGGTTTACTGCCTGTTCTTGTATTGCTGTATGTTGTGTTATATTTTTGTAACACTAGATGGCACTGCATTATCTCTCCCCGCCATCGGCTTATCAGTGTGAACCAGGTCAGAGGCAGCAGCGTGGGTCTTCGCAATGAAAACAACAGTCGTCATAATATATGCAGTTAAGAGATGGGTCCTCTGCTGCTTACATACCATTCAATGATTAAACCTGATACAGAATATTTATATACATGCACGTATTTATAAAATATACTGTCTTTGTTGATTTTAATACATTCATCAACATTATAAAACTATTAAATATAAACTTGTTTTATGGTCCAGTCTGCAGAAAGCACGAAAATCATTTATTCTCATGTAATATTTAAATGTTTAATCAGCTATTTTGTCCGCGTTGTCTCATCTCTCCTTCTAAAGTCTAAACTATCTATTCTCCTCAATAATCGTCACATCGACTTGTTTTTTATTGTATTTTTTTTCTAATTTTCTCGCCAAAGCTTCGTTAATGTGAGAGAAACTTACCGCTCCGTGCAGCCGCTCCTCTGATACTGAAGACAAACTGGCTAAATGTGCTCACTTTGGCTTATCTTGTTGAACATCTGGTTGATAACCAGATGCTGTTTACACATCATCAGTGCCCTGATGCTGCCTGAATAAAATCATAGTTCTAACATTAGAGATACTTTATGATGGATAATTTACTGTATTTACATCTGAACTAACTGTTCTTTTCCTGCCATGACTTTAATGTTCACTTTCCCTTTCATGGAGAAAATGAAGTCCAAGAATTATATTATTATTAAATATCTCTAATGATTGATGGTGTTGAAACACTGAAGTGAGAGCTGCCCTGTAAAAATACTCCAGTACAAGTAAACCTCCTACATTCCAATAATTAATCAATGGTTAATAATTTATTGATCCATTAATAAAATAAGGTAAAAAAATCTTCCTCCAGCATCAAATTTTCTTTTAGCTCTTTAGTTTTACAGTTTAGACTCATTTGAAGGTTCATTTTAGCTTCAGATAAACTTTTAAATACATTTTTTCACAGGATTTTTATATAAAATCATCTTCAATTTAGATTTCAACTGAGACAAAGAGAAAAATCAGAAAAGCAACAAATAAAACTGAACTTCTGTGTTTCAGTAAAAAAGCAGATTTGCAGCTATTTATGGTTAAATCTGTATTATTTTCTTATCTCTATGAAAAATGTGGATGAATGAGTTCTACATTAGAGGCGTCAAAACAAAAGAAGGAAAATGATCTCAGCTTTGTTTGAATCAGGAACCAAAAAGATGTTTTTATAAACCACAGAGACAATTTTGTTCAAAAAAAGGTACAATTTTAATCAGTAAGTAAATTACTTAGTACAATTCATTTGAGGATTTTTAATTGTAAATTAATATTTGACAGAACAACCAAAACAAAGAACAAAAATCCAGAAAGAAAAAGTTTTCAGCAACAAAATCACGACTTGAAATGGTTGTTAATCAAAAATAACTTTAGCTAATTAAAAAGCCAAAAGTTGTGAGTTAAAAGCAAAGATCAGATTTGGCAAACTGTGTTTTAAATAAAAATTAAAAAAAGAAATTAACATCCAAACCACTGCTCTTCATTTTGACCTGCAAAACATCGACTAAATCATTCCAGACACAAAATGTTTTTCTTCTGATGAACAAACTGCATTAAATCATCTTCACAGGAAGTAAAGCAGGAGAATAAATCTAGAAAACAAAGCAGATTGTTCAACTGATTCATTAATAAAAGACAATTCTCACAGTTTCCTGTCTTTTCTACCAAAACACTCAAACAGCCAGATAATTAAATGTCAGTTTGAACTTTGATAAATCACCGTACGAGTAAGAAATTTGATGTTTTTCACTTGTTTTGAATATTTTTTTTGCAAATTGAACTTTGCTTTGGACTCGACTGAAGGCACCAAACGTGTGCCTGAGAACTCTAAAAACTGTTAATGATGAACTCTGTTGAATTTACCTGAAAACCTACACGAGTCGAACATTAATAACAATAAAAAAAACAAACAAACAAAACATAATTATGTATAAAACAACTTTGTATGAAAACAAAACATGATATGAAACAAATGAAAAAAAGCTTTTCAGTCATTCCTGCTGAAGTTTGTCCCTCGTCAAGTTTTGCAGTGACGTCGTTCTTCAGATCTTCATGTGATGAGCTGAAACAAACAAACAAACAAACAAAATATCATTATGAATAACTGCAGTGATGTCAGAAAGATTTACAGCTCTGATATGAGATATAATAATCTATAAAAGACATTTCAGACATTCACATTTGTTGTAATTATTGTTTGAAGAGAATATTTTAATAAATAACAAGGCTATAACTAATTATTTAAACTGTTGTTTAATCTACAGATTATTCTCATCATTCGGTAAATTAAATGTCAACAAACTGAAGGAAAATGTCCATCACAGGTTCTCAGATACTTCGTCTATCGTCTGGTTTTCATCTCGCTCCGTCGTCAGGTTGCAGATTTTATTTATAAAACTAAGATCGATGATTCAACCTGTCAGTGAGATCGAGGCTGCTGCTGACAGACTGAACAGAAAAAGCTCAAACTGAAGCAGATGTACGCAAAAGTTTGGCCACTCTGATAAATAACTTGTGATTTTTTTAATTGAGAAGATATAAACAGCCTCTCCGTACGGATAAAACACAATATTTTCACTAAAAAAACAGAGACTAGTTACTTTTTATACATTGAAAAAATAGTAATAAAACATCGTCGTGGCAGGTGCAACAGTTTGGGCATCCTGCACAGTCAGTACTTCTGGTAGATATCACAGTTTGCTTTTCGTTGCCAGGAGCAACAAACATGGCAGCAGATACTCTGTACAGGAAGCAGCAGCGAGCAATCTGTGGTTTTCTATTGACCTCTGCTGGATGAAACAGGAACTGCAGTTTTCTCAAAGTCATCGCTGTTAAACGACGGATATACACATTTAATTTCCTTTTTTTTAAGTTCTTCACAATAAAAGCCTTCAGTTAGTTTGTCAGTTTGAAAGCTTTTAACATGAATCAGCAGGAAATGTTTTGATCTGCTGTAACTTACTGAAAGTTCACAAGAAACTATAAAAACAATGAAATTAGTGCAGCAGTTTTATTTATCGACTAATCTCGTCTTTCTAACTAATAGTTTAGTCATTAAATATAAAATATAAGAAATTGTTTCATCAAACATCCAAAATTGAAAAGATATTCAGTTTAAAATAATAAGCTTTACTTTTTATTCAGTATTAATGAGCTGCATATAAACATTAAATATTACATTAACACAATTAAATGTGGTTATAAACAGATATAAAATTATTTTAGGTGTTTATTATGTTTAATATTTGTCAACAATTAAACCTTCTATGAAGTCATATTTTATATTATTATATGTTGTTTTGTTATGTTTGTATTCAGTAGTTATAAAGTCACAAATACATTAATAAACACGTCTGATTATAACTTTATTATAATGTTTCTGTACAGAAGATGTTCAGCATCAATAAACGACTTCAATGATTCCTGTTGGTTAAGTGATTAAAATGTAATAATGTAATAAACAGGTTGAACAATTATAATAGAAGAAGAAAAAAGTGAAATATGAACAAGATGTTTAAAATGAAGCAGAAGATAAAATAAGAGTTTTATATGTTGAGATTATGACTGTTTGTCAAGTTCAAAGGATGAATGAAAAGCTCCATAAACCTGAATAACTGTGTGTGTGTGTGTGTGTGTGTGTGTTAGTGTTAGTGTGTGTGTGTGTGTGTGTGTTACTCACAGACTTGACTGTCTGTTTGATGAAGTCCTTCCTGCTGGTCAGGTCGTGGTCTGGATACGTGTCAAACACCTGAAAGACAGAAAACAATCAAAGATCAACTCTTAAAAACTCTTTAAAAGTATAAATAATCAGCCTGGAGATCACTTATACTTTAAATAATAATAATAATAATAATAATAATAAAAGTACTGTGTGTGTATCAAAGCCTGATCTCATGGTATCTACTGGGTCACATGATCCTTCATCATGAACAGTTTGGTCCTGTTTGTTTGTTTGTTTGTTTGTTTGTTTTAAAGCAGCTGTTTCCTGTCAGCAGTGAGAAGTGGAGCGATGTGATGTGATGTGATGCGGCTCGCTCAGCGCGGACGGCGTCTCACCCGCTGGCAGATCTGTTTCATGGTCATCTCCTCCAGATCGGCCTCCTTCAGGAGACTCTGCACCGTTTCCTTCAGCTGCTCGTCAGACGGAGATTTCTTCACCATCTTGATGAGCGGCTCGTCGTCGTCCGAACTGTCCTCTGCTGCAGGGAGAGTTCCCGTTAAAGAAGATAAAAGAGGATGAACGTCACAGGGACCAACAGACACATTAACACAGATACTGTTCTTCTTCTGCATTAAAATATAAAGGACTCCAGTTTCATGACTAAATAAACACTAAACACTGATTTAAATGAACAAAACTTCTTGTCATTTTGTTCATTTGACTGTTTGATTATTTATTTGTGCTTTAAAACGTGACTGTGGTGAAATAATCTGAATATAATGTTTTATTTCTCTCATTCAGAGGTTTTGTTCTTTCTCTCTTCACTGCAGAGGAAACTGTTTTAGTCGCTGCGTCCTTTGACGCTCCAAAAAAATCAAAACAAGGTTGCAGTATGAGGAGCGTTGAGGCAGTTTGACGTGTCAGAACACTTCTAGTACGTGTTCAGCCTTAACAATAACACTTTAATATAATTAATACAGTTTACATAATAACAGGATGAGGCTTTAACTCGTTCTGCTGATGAGACTTTTTCTGTTTTTAGATGTTAAAACGTTTAGATGAGAACTACTTTAAATATATTTATATTTAGTATTTAGTTTTCTTAAAGTATTTTCCCTTTTATTATATAATATTATCATTTCTCTGGATGTGATGGAGGCGTTTGTCTGTTTTCATGATACTTTAAAAGACTTAAGTTGCACCAAGCTACAGAATTATCAATAAAGTTCCTGCAGTTTTCACCATAATCAAATTTACAACCTTTTAAACACCATAAAACATGTGAATTCAAACCTTTTCCATCATCATACTGGTTCAGAGAATAACAGAAAACCAGTAGAACAATCAGGTCTACAGTTATGTTAATTAGTTATTCACATTTATATCACATTTCTTCAGTTCTGTATAGAGGAATAATTCCTTGTAATATAATTTTAAATTGTATTTTCTTTTATTTATGTCTTTGCTAAACTCTCTTCTCTTCCACAGCAGGACGTCGAGCTTCAGACACTGAAACAACAAACAGTTTTCCTGCAGCTTCGCTCTCAGTCAGAGTCTGAAAAACTAATGTTCCGTCTGCAGCAGGAACGAGACTGAAGACGTTTTAACATCCTCTGAATCTTTCTTTCAGGGTGTTTTAGGAGTTTTAAACCGCAGCAGATCATCTGTGATCAGGTGGATGACGTCTATGATGGAGTTTCTGTGCAGCTCTGACCTTTGACCTCACCTGTGTTTGTGTTGTTTTTGCTGTTGCTGCTGCTGTCGGCCTTTTTAGTTTTGGCGGCTGGTTTGGCTGATTTCTTCTTTTTGGGCTGCGAAACAACAAAAAACAACAAAACAATCAGCTGGTTGATATAAAACCATCTGAGCTGCAGGAAACCAGTCTGTTTGTCTGTTTTGTTTTTTTACCTTCTCATCAGCTTCACTGTCGGCGTCGGACTCGGACTCGTCTGAAACTTCCTTCTTGGCTCTCTTCTTCGGAGGACCCGTCTTCTTCGCTGGTGTCCGCTGTCGTTTCACCGCCGCAGATTTCTTGGAGGCGGATTTCCCTCTGCTGGACTTCGACTTAGGAGACTGACACGGAGAGTTTGTGGATTAAAAACTGAAACTAGAAATCCTTCAGAGCTCCTCCGGCTCACCGTTTCATATTTATTATTATTATTATTATTATTATTATTATTATTATTATTATTATTATTATAGATTTGATGACGTTTCTGCTTCTTTTCATTCAGTTTGTTTGTTGCAGCGAAACGATTTGAAGCACAGAAGAAGAAACATGATGATTTATTTCATCAGTCAACAGTTTGGACACATTTAATTATTTAAGTGATGATAAAGTTTAAACTACAAAGACATAAATCAGAAAAATGGGAACATTTACATCAGATAATAAAT
The DNA here is from genome assembly GCA_029490765.1 of Euthynnus affinis. Taxonomy (NCBI): domain Eukaryota; kingdom Metazoa; phylum Chordata; class Actinopteri; order Scombriformes; family Scombridae; genus Euthynnus; species Euthynnus affinis. The sequence continues at coordinate 2,242,580 of CM055847.1, forward strand.
ACTGAAATAATATTTAAATGAACTTCTCCAATCACAGCAATGATTAAACTGCAGATGATTTTCTCTCAATTGTTTTGTCTATAATTTTTGTTTTTTTTTAAATATGAAAACGTAGTTTGTCAGATTTTGCTGTGACGTCTTTAATTTACTTGTTTTGTCCAAACTGTCTTTATTTTTTTAATTTACTGTCAAATATAACAAAGAAAAGCTTAAAATCATCATATTTGAGAAGCTGAAAACATTAAATGTTTTTCCTTTGTGCTTGAAAAATAACAGAAATGATTTTTCTGTATCAAACTAACTGCAAACGATTGATTAATCAATTTATTGACTGATCGTTGCAGCTCAAATAAACATCAACCATCAAGTTACAATTTAAACAACAAACAAAAAAAAGCTTTTATCAATAATTTAACTGCTGCATATTTATATTAATGTTTATTTACTGTAAGAACAAGAGTTTTATAGATTTATTATTAAATATTCAGATTCTTTTACTGCACATGTGAGATTCAAACAGTGAAATCAGTCGAGGCGTCGCAGTGAATCAGAGGAGCTGCTGTTACTAGTTTTAACCAGCAGATGTCGCTCTGCTGCTGAATTTAAAGCCTCAAAGTTTCATTAAACTCGTTATATTAAAGCTTCATCTGATGATTGTTTCTATTATTGATTAATCTGCTGATATTTTATTGATTGTTTGGTCTATAAAACATCATCAAACAGCTAAATGACGACTTTAAATGTCCAGTTAGTCAAAAATAAACAAACTAATCAAAGAAAATCAGCTGATCCTCACTTCTGAGACGCTGAAATTAAAGAATATTTGATATTTTTACTTTAATTAATTAATTAGTAAAACACTTTTCTGTCTGACTAATCGATTATCTGATTGATCAGAGTTGGTTTATTTGATCATCTTTTATAATCTCACCTCATCGTCTTCATCAGACTCCTCCTCCTCCTCTTCCTCTTCCTCTGCGGACTCCTCCGACTTGTCCGACCGGTCCTCCTCTTTCTCCGACCGTTTCTCCTCAGCGCCGGATCCTTCGGCCTCAGCCGCGGCGCCGACCTTCTCGTCTTCGTCGTCGTCGTCCTCGTCGCTGCTGGAGTCCATGACGATGGCTTTGGACTTACTTCCTGATTTGGATTTCTTGGGGCTGGACGAGGAGCTGCGGGGTTTACTGGGTTTACTCTTCTTCTTGGTTTTGGCCTTCGAGTCGTCGCCTGAAAGTTTCTTCTTCGATTTCTTCTTTTTCTTCACAGGAAGACGCTGCAAACAAACAAACAAACAAACAAACAAACAAACAAACAAGACAGAGAGTTTTAGTTTCTACAGTCTGACTGATGAGTCGCTGTTTCCACAACAACAAGAAACTCAGTTGAAACTATTTATTTCCTTCTATTTATCATCTATAAGCAGAATATTAAACTATAAATAAACTTCTACAACATCTAATATTTGACATAACTGCAGCTGTGTTTTATAAAGCTAATAATTAATCTGTTGATTGTTTCCTTGATCATTTGTTTGTTCTATAAAATGTCAGAAAATGATGAAAAATGGTGATTTTTATTTATAACCAGCAGTTAAAAACCTAAAAATATTCAGTGAAGACAAATATTAGCAAAGAAAAATATTAATTTCTTTAATATTATATTAGTTTAAAAAGCTAAAACCAGTGAAATTTGACTTTTCTTTCCTTTAAAAATGAATCATTAAGCTGTGATCAAATCAATTAACTAATAACTTCAGCTCTACTGTTTTACTATCTTCACATTCTTTGCCTGTTTAAACACCAACATCCAGTTATTACTGTGCAGTTCTCTTATTTTCTACAGAAAATGTTCATTTATGTTCATTATTTTCACAGTTGTAAATAATATTGTCAGGTGATATTAGTAGTGCCTCCTGGATTATTATTTGTATTTCAGTGTTCATTAATATTGGTGTTAATATTAATCTATAGAGCTCTAAGAACACGTTGGGTTAACTGCGCATGCACGACCGTTGTGTCATAAGTGGTTCTGATTGGTGAAGCTGAGCTGGTGAGTTGTAAATAATAAATTTGTGATAAATACTGTAATTTCGTAATTAAGTTCATTTATACAGGTTGTATTGTTGATAAAGGCTGTGTCATTTATGTTATTTCTTTATATATATTTGTTTTTCAGTTGATTACCTGGCTTAATAAACCTGTTAACTACAGTAAGAAGTTGTCGGAGCCTGAGTGAGACACTGTTCACAGGTCAAAACATCCCTTACGGTGGGAGTTCAACTATAAAGGTAGATAGTTTAACGAAACCGTACAATTACAGAGATAAACTACTCTCTATAAAAACATTGTCCACTGACGCTAACGAGCTCTCGGCTCACCTTGCCGCTGTTTTTCGGCGCGGCGAGGAACGTGAGGATCCTGTCGACCAGATCCGAGTGAGTTCCTTTCTTCTCCAGATCCAGAACAGTGCAGACAACTTTCAGCTTGCTGTTGGTGAAATTCGAACTCCTGCGTCCCAAAAAAATAAACAAAGAAAAGAAAAGATGATGGTTATTGTTCATCTTCAGCAGAGAAACTGAAAGAAAGTTTGAAACATGAAGGAAACGTTTAATTTAAACATCAGACTGGAGCAGCTGTGTTGTTGTCATTTTAATTTCATCAGTAAAATAAAAGCATTTAAATCAACTTAATTTAATTCAAAGCAGATTTGAAGCTTTCATGAATCAATATTTGAATAAAAACCTCAAACATCTTTTATTCATGTCTCTTTAATAACACACATATTTAAACACAAAGCTTCACTTCATGATTATAAATCTACATATTAATCCTTCCAGCGAGCCTGCAGACTGAACTCAGGTTGAATCTTTGACTCTTCCTGGTGACTAAATGTGAAAACGTCTCCGCCCTCAAACTCACTTGAGAAGTTTTTCTCGTTTCTTGGTGTACTGTTCGCTGTCGGCGTCGAAAGGAAAGCCGTTAAACAGACGCAGGTTCTTCTTTATTGTGGCCATCTGTTAAAAAAAAACAGCAAACAATGACTTAAAAGCTTCTCTGCAGACGTCAAAGTCATTTTTTGGTAGTTTTGTTTACAGAAGAAGGAAAAAATAAATCATCAGATGACTTCAGACTGAAGTTTTGAAGGGAACGGTCTCTCCTGGCTCGTCACCATCACATGACATCACTAATAAATGATGTCATGAATGAAAATGACTCTCCGGCTCTTTCATATCCTCCAGATGTTTGTACCTTTCCCGGCCTGTCGAACAAGATGGCGTGAAGAGGTTTCAGATCAGCCGGCTTCATCTTGGTGATCTGGTAGCCGGTGCGCGGGATATCTCCTAATTTATCTCCGCTGCCTGAGAAAAGGCAGGAAAAAAATAAACCAGCTGTCCGTTTCAGCACTCACATAATAAAACACTGTGTTTATATTATTAAACACATGATAATTAAGCAGTTTCAGAGAAATCCGACAGTAAAAACCGAACAGAAACGTCACCATCTCCGATCTTGAGCTTCTCTCGTTGCTTCGGTGCCTGAAAGTCGAGCCTCTCCACCGTCTTCTTCGCTCGTTTGCCTTCGATGATTTCACCTGCAGCTGCAACGACAGCGACAACGACACACACGGTTCATCCCGGAGCCAAACACTGAGGGGTTATAAGTTTATTAGAGGGAAGTTGAATGAGCTGTATATAAACTAAAGGCAGAGTGTCAGCTGTGTTATATTTGCTGATGTCTACACAGTGTTGTTGTAGGATGTGTGTGTGTGTGTGTCGTAGCAACTGACAAAAAGGTCGTCTCCAAAACAACAATAAACTACCGATCACTCTCTTTAATATGAATAATAATCTTTATCTGACAGTGTGGATGATGAGTGGAAATAAAAACCAGATCTTGTCTTTTATCAGTCTGATAAACTTCAGTCGTTAATTATGTCTCCACTCTTTGCTTCAGTGGCAAAAACAGACTGAATTATGGGAAATATTCAGCTGGTTTCTTCATCATCTTTCTAAATAACATGAATATTCACTTTATACTGAAGATATATATAATAATTCCTGCATGTATTTTAAGTTTTAACCTACTTTAATATGTAGAAATGATTTATAGTGTTTCTACATCTTCCTGCAGTTAAACCCTGATAAAACAGAGGTCCTGATTATTATTATTATTATTATTATTATTATTATTATTATTAGCAGCAGCAGTATCGCTGCTTTAAAGTCGTCTTTGAGCATCACATGAACTCTAAATGTCACATAAAGAAAGTCACACAGTTCTGTTTCTTCCACCTTAAGAGACGTCGCCAAAATCAAAGCTTTACTATCACATCAAGATCTGGAAAACATGATTCATGCATCTGTGTCCTCCCGTCTGGATTATTGCAGTTCCCGCTCTTCTGTGTGTCGCCTCCAGCTGCAGCCAGACTGTTTAACCAACACACAGCGTGGAGCATCATCTCACCAGCCAGCCTACACCGACTACCAGCAGCCTGCAGGACTGATTTTAAATTATTTTAATTACCTATAAGGCACTTCATGGACTGGACTCAACCTACATCTGTGAACTACTGCGTCACCTGACCACGGTGAGATCACCGAGGCCTTCTGGCTAAATCCAGGCTTAAGACCCCCCCCCCCCCCCCCCATCCCCCTCTGGAGTCAGTGGACAGTTTTAAAAAGCTCTTAAAAACTCACTTTATTGAATAATATCTGATTATTCTCTCATTGCTCTCACTGTTTTTACTGTTTTATCTGACATCTGTGTATTTATTTTGCTTTTATTTTGAAGTGTGATGTCACTCTTACATTTATTTTATCTTCTGCATCACACAGCACCTTGTAACTCTTATTCTGTTGTATGATTAGAAGCTTGTTTACATTTCACTTGTTTAAATGAGACTTTTTTAAATCACAGTTTCATCTTCATATCATATGAGGTTCATTCCTGGTTCGTAACAACCCGCCTCTTTCTTCACCATGAAGGCGCTCACAGCTGTAAAACTCAGAGCCGACTGAGCGGCTTGATAACTGGTTATCAGAGCGGCCATTAGGCTCAGTGCAGCCAGATAACAACATGATATCCTGAGTAACTTGCTTCATAGTTCAGCTCTCTGTGGAGTAACAATGCAGAACCTCACAGACTCACACCTGACTGTCATCCCAGTGATTCAAACACCTCCCCTCTAATCTATCACTGGGTCATTTTACTCAATAAATAAATAAACAAGTTAGTTTAACTGATGTTTCTTTATCTAGTTTTAGGAGCTGCATGATGTGTAGAAATAGAGAAAATTCGAAGGGATTCACACACTTTTAAGCTCCACACTATAATTGTAAAGTGTGTTTATTTTGAAAGTGTGTTTTCAGTACGTTTGTCTGTACCGGGTATCTTGGAGCGGCTTTTGTTGGGACTCGTCTGGTCGTCCTGTGACGTCTCCTGCTGGTCCTCCACGTCTTCCTCCGACACCGCCGAGCTGTCCATCGCTTCCTCCGCCACGTCGCTCATGTCTGCTTCGCCTCAGTCCGTCTGAGTATCAGTTTATCCTGCAAAGAAGAAGAAGGAGGAGGTGTTTATATCTGGATCGTCGCTCCACTAGATGTTCTGCCTTCTTTATCGCTGTTAACAAAAAGTTTATACCCTGTTAATTTGTTTAATAACTGAATCAACATGACAGGTGCGTCAGAGTAGCTGTCACAGCCCTGCAGTGAGGGTGGATTGTTAACCTGCGAGAGGGGTTAAATGTTGTGTGTGAGGTCAAAATCACATTCATAAATCAGCCAATTTAATAAAAAAAACTAACATAAAACCACAGTTAGTGTCGTTTGACATCTCAAAGTCCACTTACTAGCATCTTTTAATGCTTTCAGCTGCATGTCATGGTCTTCATGAGCCAGTGAGATGCAGCTGAACTCTCTGAAAAAGCTAATAAGTGGGCCTTGAGTCAAGTTTAACAGAATCAGACTCTGTTTATTAAGTATACAAGCATGCAAAGAATGCACAAAAACAACAGAGGAAATAAACACAGTTATATTAAAGTTAAATGAAAGGAGTTATTTTATTATTAAGCAAAACTTTCCAGCGTAAATAAAGAACGTGTCCTGCACAGTTTCAACAGAAACACAACATCACAACATGAACTAAATCATTATTTCATGCAGGATTATTACTGGAGCGAGTACAGAGTTTATAATATCTGCTACACATAAGATCCTCAAATATGGTTTTGTGTCATTAAAAATAATAACAACACACTTTTCTAGATATTTGCTCCACATGTAAAGTGCATTTCAGTGGAGTTAGACTCTGGAAACAGGAACCAATTAGAAGATAAATTAGAGCTGGCTGACTCTTTGGCTTTCACTAAATGTTTACACAGTGAGATGTTGGATAAATAATCATCAGTGATGTTGATATAATGACTAAGTGAGTAAAAGCAAACAACAGAACAGCTACAACAGCTCAGAAAATTACACCTTTACTTTAATGCAGCTTTTAAAACCAGGAAAAGACACTCAAGCCATTCAAAATATAAGACAAAATCGATATATTATTGATTTAATGCCCAGCAATGATATAAATTAAACTTCCGTGCATGCAGTTTGATTTATCAGAGGCTCTTATATTGTGTCTGGTCTTAACATTAGTCATTTGAACTCTTCCAGGTTGCTGCTTTTTGTCTATAAAAACAACATATTGGTGTTTGGCAGCTTGAACAGATGCACTAACGTCTCCGGTTGACAACCGTTACTGTTTATCTATTAAAAATTAACCAAATACCTCTTTTAAGTTCAGCTTATAACTTGTGTGCATGTATAGCAAAGCCTGCGTGCTTTTCAGGAAATATTCGGCCTCCTGTTTGCTTGAATTCGTGCTTCATGCTGTGCAGGTTGATGCTGTTTTGTCTTTTATTCCTTTACAATAAACGTCGGTGCGGATTGGCGCGCTGTAACTTTGCGTTAACGTTACGTTAGCTACCGCGCGTTAAGGTCGCCCGTTGAAAGGCTCCGGTACAAACTACGACTTCAGCGTCCACTTCCAGCACCGGCCCGGTGTTTTGCCGGTTAGTTAGCCGTTGTTGCATGTTTTGTCAGTGAGTTTAGAAGACAAACGTTAACGTCTGCAGCTAGCCTCCGCCTGCTAACAGCGACGTTAGCCACAATAATGTTAGTGACGTTCACTCTGAGCTCAGACAGAAACAGCGATACTGACCGTTTACAGCCTCATGAAGCGATGAAACAAACTCCGCATAAATGTCACCCGATATCCAAACTCTCACCGCCTGACGGTTAGTTGAAGCGGCTGATAAAAGTTTACCTTGTTATAAACAGGAGAAGCTGCAAGCCTGCGTCTCCGTCTTGACAGTTTCTTGTTTTTTGATTTCATGATGGCGGTTTCTCTAGGGGGCGGGGATTACGACGGCGGCCACTGCGCTGATTGGACGAGAGGCCGGTGACGCAACCCTCTTCGTGCTATAAATGGTGGCTCAAACCTCCGGTGAAGTCGGCCTACCGCCCCCCTTCTGTTGCCACTAGCAACACAGTTTCCAAAACTTTCTTTATTTACAACAAAGATGTCATAGAAAAGCAGTAAAAAAGCAACTTTGTGCAGGCTAGAGGAGTCCAAACTGCGTTCACTGGGATCCTTTTAGAGTTCTAGTAAAATGTAGGGCAGGGTGGGAACACTTTGTGCATTTTGCTCAATTACTCTGAGACTATTTACAAAAGAACAGCAGTTCCCAACCTGAGGGACCCAACAAGGGCTCAGTGGATTCATCTAAGGGGTAGAAGATGATGGGACAGGACAACAGAAAAAAACAAACAAAAATAAAGTTATTAAAATATAAAAATAAGTCCTCTTTCATTACAATGCAACATGTGATTTAGACTTTGCTTTATTTTATGGGGTCACAAACCAACACAGTGCTGAGAACCACTGCAGGAAACCACCATCATTTTAATAAATATATATCATATCTGTCAGTTTGTCTGTTTAGTTCCCACATCATTAAAATATGTCCAGCTACATATGATAATAAACTCAGAATTTGCATTTGAAGAGAAGAAGTCAGGACATTAAAATGTGTATTAGTCTGAATATTTGAACTGTTTTTCAGACAATGTAATATATCTATGAAAATCACAGTTAATATGTTTTGGTAAAGAGAAGGCTGCTTTATGCACAGCTGTTGCCACGTAGACAATTAATCTGAAACCATGATTCAGTGTTGAACAGCAACAGATAAAAAGGTCCATTGCTTCCCCTCATTTATAAATAAGAAATTCACATATTTAATTAGGAAGTGTTCTTATTTTTATTGTTGTTGTTCAGTTTTTAATATAAAATATTCCTTTAAAAATACTGAAAGTCTTTGTTGCTTTTTCGTTCTTCACATTTTTAATTAAAGTGCAAAAATTCTGTTTGAGTTCAACAACAAAGTGATGAAAGCAGATTTGCAGCCAGAACATTTTGATTTGTAGAATTACCGAGAATGACTAGAAGCTGAATTATACACCGAACACACAAAATATAACATCACATCAGATTCATTCATCTGTACATTAGTACCTATTTCTCTATTTATAAAGTCTTATAAATAGTTATTATTATTATTATTATTATTACATAATGGGTAAGGCTTTATTTTACAGGTCTCTTAATTTCCTTGAAGTTTTTGGGTAATTTTCAGGTATTTAATGGTTCATTTTTAGAACATTTGGTGCAAATTATGAGAAAAACAAGTGTCAAATTGGTTCAGTTGATGATGAATCATTATAGGCTATATTATCATTATTATAGTGGCCTCATTATAGACCACTTTCTCATTCAGATGAATATTAAAATGGTCTCAAATGTGTGAATATTTTCTGGTTTTCTTCAGTCCTCTTCAAGGATTCAAGGCCCTTTATTGTCATCTCACAGTTACATTTATACTTTTCAGTATCAAATTCAGCCTCTGAAGAAAAGAGATGACGTTCAGTGGGTTTAGAGAGAATGCAGCATAAAGGCAAAGGTTTAAAACTTTAGAAGAACGAAGATAAAGGTTTAAAAAACAGGAAAACTAGAGAATGTAAAGACTCTTAGTGAGCAGAGTTTAATTGGTTCAGGCATTAAAAAGCAGCAGCGTTCATGAACATGGACTGAGGGATTGTGTAAAAGGTTCAGTGTGAGGATGAATAATGAGACGCAGCAGCAGCAGCAGCAGCAGCAGCAGCAGCGTCGGGCTGACAGTCTGACGTCTGGATGTTTCTGTAATTGCTGCTGCAGATGTTCAGGCTGCACTCGGAGGTCAGCGGGCTGCACGACCAGTCACAATCCACAAAGAATATCCAAACTTGTCGACATGTCTGATCTCAGAGGAGGATTATATATATATATCAGGCTTTCACTTTGTATCTTATGGCATCACAACCCAGCTTTAGTTGTGTTTTTCTTGTCTGTAACAGTCATTTATGATCATTACTGATGTGTTTTCGTCTCTGTATCGCATAACTTGTGATATTTTACATCGTGTGATATCACAAATTGTGGTTCTGTGGTGTCTGACACCAATAAGTTCATCACTTTCCAAATAATAAACAGAAGAAATAAAGGAAATGACAAAAATCTACAGAAAAAAACATAATATTAACATTAAATATATGGCTTTCAAGGCCATAACCAAAAGCAAATAATAAAGAATTGTAGGTCGTTCACTCTCTTTTCTCTCTTTCTTCTATTTATTGCAATACAGTGTTGAGTTTTTCTAATTTGCATCTTGTTTAATAATCTATTTCACATAACTTGTGATATTTTACATTGTTCATTATAGTTCTGTGGTGCCTGACGTCAGTTTTCAGTATCATAAATGAAATAGAAATAAAAGAGAATTGTATAAATGTGTAAAAATGTAAGTTTATGTGATTTCTGACTTAACAAACCCTTTATTAAGTCTTTAATTATGAAGTTGTAACCATTCAAATGAACATAATCCTCTTTATATTACAAATATGTTCATGATGATCAAAGCCTGATTTTACATCCATAAACACCTGCCGTAGTGTCGCTACGCATGGTGGTGCTGTTGGCAGCGGGGATGTGTGCTGGAAAAAGTGGAGCAGCTTTTAAAATTTCCATAAAGTTAGATTCAATAAAACCAGTTTGTTGCCTAGCAGCAGCATCTCGACCTGTATGGAGGGCAATTAATGCCACGAGAGACAAACCAGAGGCTCATCATGAGCGAGTGCATCACTGCTGACCCGGCTGTCACCCGAACAGACGGAGTTCACTTCAATAAACTGGATTATTGGAGACTTTTTAATAATTTAGAGGAAAGTTAATCATAATCAGGCAAAAGAAAACATCATTATTAAAAATAAACTGTCAGCAGTTTGCCGGTTTGATGCTTATCAAAGAATGACAAATGTTTTTAATATTGTCTTTGTGCTCTGATCAGCATTAATGATCCAACGCTGAGTCATCTTCAGATCGGTTTGATCATCTTCATCAATCAATTAAATCAATATGTTTATAACTCGTTCCTCCTCAATCTCATAATTCCTTTACATTTTAAGTGTTTTAATTCCAGCATCTTTACAATATGTTAATTAGTTGTGATTAACGATACCTCTGGTGATAATTACGCCTCATCACTTCCTGCTCCTGTGAGGGAACAGCTCTGATTGGTCGTCTGCATTCTCACAAAACCTCAGCGGGACAGAAGCTGAATACAAATATCAATTAAACTGCAACTTATGAGCATCTGCACAGTAAATCACTAAAGCTTCCTTTAATTATTTTATTCTGAACAACCTCAGGTTTTCCTGAAACATCTTAAATAAATTTAAAAGAAGCTCTGATTTAGTGTAAAACTTCAAAAATGTTTCTTTTTTTTTTTTTACTATATGAAACATACTGGTATGTTTGCAAATTTCATTAAAAAAAAAAAAAAGAAAATAGGTTTAATTGTCATTTTTTAACCCCACATTAGTTTTCATGTTTTCTGATTATATCAGGCCATTAGTTTAGATTCATTTATGTCATTTTCTGTAAAAATCAATCAGTAAACTCATGAAATTTGCCTGAATTAAGTGATACATTATTGTGATTTTATTTTGTTTGCAGTGACTTCATAACTATATATTTTTTTAATCAAAAATAATAAAAACTAGATGAGACGAGACAAATTTTTCTAAACACGGCAGCATCGTTTGTAAAATGGTTTGTTTTCATGTAAAACATGTTTTCAGGAAGCAGCAGGAAATAGACTCAAACACAGAACGCAGGCAGAATGAACTGATGAACGGGTTTTATTTATCCTCGAGAGCAAAGAAAACACAGAATAAAAGATCCAACAAGACTGAAACTGAAACACAGGACTGAAACATTAACTGAGCTAACGAGGAGACGAGGTTCAGGTGGGGAGAAAGAAGCTGATTGGCTGAGCAGCGCTAACGAGGATGAATGCAGCAGGTTTGGAGGGAAAACAGGAAAAAACACTGAAGCAGAACTTCATCCATGAGTTAAATAAAAGTCTGTGATCATACGTAATCCTCCTCATATATAAACCGTCATCAAACTGTCTCAGAATTACAGAAACAGAATTTAAATAATTATGCAAACAAACTGAGGAAACTTCACCGTGACGGCAGCAGCAACAACATGAACTGAACTGAAAGACGTCTGTTCTCTAGTTTCACTTCACTTCGACATTCAGTTTCTACGAGAGTCGACGTAGAAAGCGACAGTATCTCAAGTGGTCCTTAAATATAATCTGCAGCCTCTCTTATCTGCTCTACTCCCACTCAGACCAGTCTAAACAAACTGGGAGACAAACTGGGTGGGACGTAGAGCCAGACTGGGACGGAACCATCACACAGAAAGATATAGAGATAATTTGTCCAAGAAGCATCGTGTACTGACGATATATTAACTGTAATCTAGTTAACAATGAACCGCAGCTCATCTGTAGAGGTCTCTCTGTGACTGAACTCTTCTTCTTTGTTATTCCTCTTCTTCTGTCTCTGCACGTTTACGAACCAGATTCATAAAAACTCTGTCTTTACACACAGGATTACATGATTCATAGTGCAAACATGTAATATAACAGGTACAGCAGGTCCTTCACCTTCACACGCTGTTCATACTCCCTTCATAATTCATCTCTATACAAGATTTCTGAACCATAAATGCAAGTTTCATTCATAAATACCTCATCAACCATTAATAAACGGGTGATTCATCTTTAAAGGAGCTTTCAGAGAGCAGAGAGAGTTTTCTTCAGGCTTTCCTAAAACAGGAGAACAGAATGTGAGACAATTTTTTATAATAAATGTGGGAAAACTGTGAATAATGTGTATCAGCTGCACAAAAAAGTGGATATATACTTGCATTTTTGTGGAAAAATCATTACATTTCTTGCTATATTTATGGTGTTTAATGTTTTAAATAACCTGGTTCGTATCTAAAGGTTAAATTTACAAACCAAACACCATTAAAAACATTATGATAACAAGGTAAAAGCATTAATATTCCGTGACTGTCCTACTGATGCTGTGACAGACCAACTACTAACCCTCATACATGTCTCCTCCCCCCTGGTTGCCGTGTCATTAATCACCTTCCATACCTGCCAGCGCTGTTTTAAACCCGCACCGCGAAGCTCGGAGAGCAGAAAGGCTTCAGGAGCCGCTGTCATGTCTCCTCTCTGAGCGCAAACTGGAGACTTTTTACTGTGTCTTTAGGAGACAAACTCACTTTATTCTCCCGCTTTGCCATCATGTGATCGTTTCCTGGAGACAGTTGATTTGCAGTGGACTTTATTTTGTAGGAGAATCAGTGAAAATGTGGAGTTATTGAACGAAGATGTTCGAGATTCTCTTCGTTTAAACCAGGTAAGAATCACCTTGTTACACCAACTGTCAGCTGTTTCTGTGTTTTTGGCTTTAAGACTCAATAACAGAAGTCTGGATGATAACCTGACTTTATATTTTGCTAAAACACACGTTCATTTATTATAATTATTTATATATATGTATATAAATTAACACGTTTTGCAAGATGTGCAGAAAATGTTGCCTTTATTACATTTTTTTACTATATTGTGTCCAGACAGGATTTTATAGACACCAGAGTGCAGCTTCACCTCTCTAATAAAATGTAAATGACTGTAAATCTGCAGATCAATGGTTCAGTTATGATTAGATCAGTTTGATTAGCTCTACCTGAAAGAAGCCTCCACGCTGCTGGAGTTGGTGCAGTTCATTTTACCATTAATAACCAAAAGTGCACATATAATTTCAGACTGTGTCTCCAGTTTATGTTACTAACAATTATATTTAGTATAGATTAATGTGTCAGAACATGTCTTGTTTTGTGTCGACCAACAGTCCAAAACATAAAGATATTTACTTTACTGTCAGATTTAAGAAGCTGGAATCAGAGATTTATTTTCTTAAACAATCACACAAAACAATTAATTGATTATTAAATAGTTGGAAAGAGTTTTTTTTATTCATTGGTGCCTTTCAAAGCTCACAAGACACAGTTCCTGCTCTGGACATCGAGGTTCAGAAACATCCTGGAGGACAACAGACTGTGTGATGATGGTGTTTGGGTGAAACTGAGTCTCATTCTTCTACTGTGCTGTACGAACTATGATGACTTTAGAGAGTTAATGTTTTATGAAACTGCTCGACTCAACTCTGAAATATTCTGATGTTCAGATGAGCAAAAACTGGACTGGATGTTTAATTTTGATGTATTTAAGTTTGCTAACTTTATCTCAAAAGCTTTGAAAAGAAGGTGAGACAGATTGTTTCATTAGTGTTTATTTAGACTTTTATATGGTGAGTTTCTGACAGTAAATTAGAACGTCTGCAATGTTTAATGATGGTCTTTAGATTTGAAGATGAAAGTCTGGTTCTGGCTTGTTTTACTTATTTAGTATGTCTTGTAAGCTCATGAGGGCTGAACACACAGCTGCAGGACTGGTCAGACTGGTGAGGACTGGTCAGACTGGTGAGGACTGGTCAGACTGGTGAGGACTGGTCAGACTGGTGAGGACTGGTCAGACTGATGAGGGCTGGTCAGACTGGTGAGGACTGGTCAGACTGGTCAGACTGGTGAGGACTGGTCAGACTGGTGAGGACTGGTCAGACTGGTGAGGGCTGGTCAGACTGGTCAGGACTGGTCAGACTGGTGAGGACTGGTCAGACTGGTGAGGGCTGGTCAGGCTGGTGAGGACTGGTCAGACTGGTGAGGGCTGGTCAGACTGGTCAGGACTGGTCAGACTGGTGAGGACTGGGGAGGACTGGTGAGGACTGGTGAGGACTGGTCAGACTGATGAGGGCTGGTCAGACTGGTCAGGACTGGTCAGACTGGTGAGGACTGGTGAGGACTGGTCAGACTGGTGAGGACTGGTCAGACTGGTCAGACTGGTGAGGACTGGTCAGACTGGTGAGGACTGGTGAGGACTGGTGAGGACTGGTGAGGACTGGTCAGACTGGTGAGGACTGGTCAGACTGGTGAGGACTGGTCAGACTGGTGAGGACTGGTGAGGACTGGTGAGGACTGGTCAGACTGGTGAGGACTGGTCAGACTGGTCAGACTGGTGAGGACTGGTCAGACTGGTGAGGACTGGTCAGACTGGTGAGGACTGGTCAGACTGGTCAGACTGGTGAGGACTGGTCAGACTGGTGAGGACTGGTGAGGACTGGTCAGACTGGTGAGGACTGGTCAGACTGGTGAGGACTGGTCAGACTGGTGAGGACTGGTGAGGACTGGTGAGGACTGGTCAGACTGGTGAGGACTGGTCAGACTGGTCAGACTAGTGAGGACTGGTCAGACTGGTCAGATTGATGCGTTAAGAAGTGATGAAGCTGCTCGGATAAGATGCGAAACATCTTCATAGATAAATCAAAGTCCAGCTGCCTTTGAATCAGTTGTTGCCTGGAAACGACCTTCGATGAATGAGAATGTTTATAGATTTGATGACACAATAATCAAAATTTTATTCATTACAAGACACAGTTAGAAACAAGCAGCAACGTGTCAAGACATCATAAAATCAAACAAAGCAGTGATATTTAGGTATAAAGTTCTCTGTCATCATCTGATCCTTGCAGCTCTGCTCCAGGTTAAACTCTAATATGTTAATGGAAGAATAACCTGTAAAGTGCACGATAGAAGGTGAATTACAAACAGCTAAAATGATTAAAAACGTACATAATTTGTCCTTTTTTAACCAAATATTCCTTTCAGTGTCCCTTTCTACGACACGCTGACATCTGTGTGTGAGATTTAAATTCACTGCTTTCTGTTAAGATGCAGAATAAAGTGGAGTTGTAGATCTCTGGAGACATAAAGTTCAATCACTAACTCTGACTGAGTCTGTCTGAATGTAGGAATGTTTTTTTTACTCTCACCCTTTAAAAACATCATTTTGATATTGTGTGTATTTAAATCCAATAAACTTTATAGTTATTCGAACTCAAAGGTTACGTTTGGCGCCACAGATGATTTAACGACGTCATAAACGTGTCAGAAAAGCGGAGAAAAGGTTGCACATACATTGATATAAATTAATGACTCATACGCAAACACACGTCCTCCAGCTGTGACCTTTTATACACACATAATGTTCTCTGTATAATATTTATTTATTTGTAGTCTATTTTTAGGTCCCTGTTGCTTTTGGCTTCTAGCAGTTAAATAAATCATTTATATGTTTGTTTGTAACAACGTTTGTATGGTTATTAACACATTAAAAAGCACTAAATAGTAAAAGAAATGTGCTGATTTTGCACATATGCATCCACTTCTAAAGTAAAAATATATTTCATACAGTTAGAATCTAAAATCTGTGTGTATTTTTTATTAAATTGAGTCATTTCTGGTTAATTTCACTGATTTATTCTCAGCAGACAAATCCAAATCTTTTGCCTTTATGCTCCTCGGGGAGTTTCAGGTCCCAAGTCTCATTTTAAACTGGAGATGGAGAGAAATTCAGGGTCTGAAGTGACATCCTGATACGATTAGTGGAGGAAGAGAGACGAGCAGGTGCGATAACGTCTCAGTGTTTCACCAAAAAATAAGTTTCAGCCGGACTTGACTTGAGATAATTCTGCCTCTCCATCACAAACAGATGTTCTTCTCTGTTATTTATATCTTATATCTTACTGTATATGCTGTCATGATGTCCGATGTTAAACATGTTCAGAGTCCCAAAACTAAATAAGGAGTTTAAATCACACAGAGATATTCCAGCAGAGCCGCAGAATATAAATACAGAGCTGTAAATGTTCAGATTATGCGTCCTTTAAGGTGCTCCTGAAGATTAAAGAAGGAAAACAGGTTCTGTGAGGTTGAAACCGCTCAGCATTTTAACCTATATGCCTGATTAAATAAAGGCTTTTAATATAATTTTGCTCCCAGCGCTCAGAGTAATCCTTTTAAGTCCTTTTCTTCGCGTTCTGGCTCAGAGAGCAGAGCAGCTCGTCTGCTAATCGCAGGGTTGGCGGATCGATCTCACGCTTCTCCCGTCTGTGTGTTGATTTGTTGACATCTCGCGTCCTTCAGAAAGACGCCGAACCCAAAAAGCCGCCACCTCACACGGCAGCGTATACAGACATTAGTGTGTGAGCAAGTGTGTGAAGCTATTTGTTCGTTAAAGGTGGAGTGGTGGAGTTTGTGACCTCTAGTTGCACTGCTACACCTGGAAATATGCAGAAAATGTCCTGTTTAAAATAGGTGTGATTGCCAGATTTGACCCACATCGACACTAACACACTGTATCAAATGGGATCGGGCTGTTTTCATGATTAAATATGTGTTTTGATGGATTTGTGCTGCCAATAAGGAGATAACAGAGTCTCTCTTCAACCTGTTTCATGTTGTTTTCACTCTCAATAATCTCTACCGGCATCAAAAACACAAGCTGACTGATGACTTCTTGTTTCCCCTCGTGGTTTCTCCATCGCCCCGACATTACATCACATTACATCTCTGAGGAGAAGCACATCAGCTACAGCGTGTAAATCCATCACAAACATCAGAGTATTTTCAGATATTTATGGTATTCACCAACCAGGACTCATCTGCATGTTGTAAGCAGATGAGCTTCACACATCAGAATCAAACCCTGTAAACCCAGGAGGATTTCAGCTGCTGCATCTGTCTTATGATTTAAATAATCAGAAGCTGCCAGACAGCGATGAGAGACTCAGAGCTCCTGACAGCAGCAGCTCGCTGACCCTCAAACATTCACAACAACTTTGTCATCTCGGTTACGTGTCGTCACTGCAGAGGAGAGCATTGTTTTGTTTTGTCTGTAAAGTCAGTGTTTTGTGACAGTTGCTTAAACTCTTTAACCAGAGAAGAGCTCATGAATATCAATTTCTGCAGATTTAGTTCCCAGCTTTCTCATCCCATCTGTCGAAATACTGAACGTTTTGGTCAAAGGTTGACAGGAAGTAGCACTCGAAGCTGGGTAAACACGTCTCTGACTACTGGACCATCAGCACTGGTTCCCGTCTCCAGTCATCAGTCCGTCAAGCTCCTGGCTGACTGACCATCTGGTGTCCTGGTGCTCTGAAGACAGTGGAGATGGTTGTGGATGTCAGAGGGAACCCAGCCCCCCCACACTGTGGAGACCTTCTGCTTCTTGGGAACTATCATCATCATAAGGTGGGAGCTGAACATCAGCCAGGAAGACTCAGCAGAGGATGTACTTCCTGCAGCAGCTGAGGATGTTCAACCTGCCAAAGCCAATGACGGTGCACTTCTACATCACCATCATCATTGAGTCCATCCTCACCTCCTCCATCACCATCTGGTACGCTGCTGCCACTGCCAAGGACAAGGACAGCGTATCAACTGCTGTGTTGAGAAGGTGATCGGCTGCAACCTGCCACCCGTCCTGAACCTTCACGCCTCCAGGACCTTGGTGTTGGCAGGGAAGATTGTGGCCCACCTTTCCCACGCTGGACACAAACTCTTAGAACCACTCCCCCCTGGCAGGAGGCAACGGACCAAAACCTCACAGCACAAGAACAGTTTCTTCTCAACTGCAGATAGAACTCATCACCAAGGCCTGAGGACCCCCTCTGACCCTGACGGTTGACCAGACCCCTACCTACCCTGACGGTTGACCAGACCCTCTACTGACCCTGACGGTTGACCAGACCCCTACTGACCCTGACTGTTGACCAGACCCCTACCTACCCTGACGGTTGACCAGACCCCTACTGACCCTGACTGTTGACCAGACCCCTACCTACCCTGACGGTTGACCAGACCCCCTCTGACCCTGACGGTTGACCAGACCCCTACAGACTCTGACGGTTGACCAGACCCCCTCTGACACCGCACGTACATTAATGCCGATCTTGCACATATTCTGTATACTTACTGTGAACTTTTGTACATTCCTTGACATGATTATTTAAAAAAAACACTTTTTAAGATATCTTCTATTGTTATTTGTGTTTTGCAGTAATTGCCTGTCATCACATTATGTTTGTTCTTGCATCATCAGACCAAAGCAAGTTCCTTATATATGAAATCTACCTACTACTAACCTGTTCCTGCTTCTGATGAATGATCACAGGAATAGTAGCTTTAGCTCTATTAATTAGATAAGCCAACTAAAATATTTAAAAGTGGAAGCAGCCAGAGCTCTGCTACAAGTAGGACACTGCCAGGAGCTTAATCTCTTTCATTTCTACTACACTGTGTGTCTGCTCGTTTTACAGATGTGTCTCGCTGCTTTGTTCTTTTTCTTTCTTTCCTTTTATTCTCCCTTTGTGTTGTTCTTGTTGTAACTGAGGTTGTGTGAGGATATTCTGGAGAGAGCTCCTTCAAAAGTCCAGCGGATCACCAACAACAACACAGACTGGCTTGGCTTGGTCATAGCTTCATTTTATTTATTTATTTCCTGTTTTTTTTCCTTTTTGTGGATTTACCACAGCCACGTGTAAACACATGTACAGTATTTGTATAACATGATGTGGGATATTGTGTCCTCTGAATGCTGCTGTGTTCTCTGTCGTTCAAAAATTAATAAAAACTTAACTTCCACTGCATGAAAATACCACTACAGCTAGTTAGATAGATGGTTAGTTGGTTATTGTGGAATGCACATATGCGTGCCAGCTCCCATATGGACTCACAAGACACCAAAATACAGCTGAACAGCAGAACAAAACTGCTTACATTACATTGCAAACAAAGAGCTTTGTCTTCTGTCTCAGGCTTTACAAATAAACTTAGATTTCCTTCCTGAAAAACATCCTTTCATCCAGAAAAAAAGCAGTAATTAAGGACATTTTACTAAACAGTGTAGCTCTTAAACCGTCACATAATGAGTAATAAAACATAAAATGGACTTCAGTTTCATCCAAATAACACAGCAAGCTGTCTTTTCTCTTCATGAAGACATTAAACTTGCATGTTTCTGTAGTTGACTGTAACCATGAACACAAAGATCTTCGACTTTGGGATAAATTCTGCTTCACATGAGGCTTCATAACGTCTTTCATCAGACAATCTCTTCTCAATTTAGGTTTGTACTCAACATCAACAGACCGTCTTTCCTTCATCATCAGGAGCAGTTTGTGTCGGGCGTCATGAATATTACACTGTTACCTGAAATATGAGCATGAACATGAACAACACAGGAAAACTTTAGCATCAACCTTAGTAACCAAGACTACAGAACGGACGGCTGTTTATGGCCATGACGTGCTGATATCAAGTCATCGGCAAGGTCGAAAAAACAAATGAAGCCAGTTTGAATCGCTGACAAGTTTTGGAACTTTGATCATGTTTAACAGCTGACTTCAGAGCAGGATATAAACAACAGAAAATCACAAAAAGCATTGACATGACTTGGCCAGAACATCTTTATAAGACTGTAAAATGTGGAGCTGTGTGTCTGACAGCTCGTTGTAGAATTGTCCTGCTTCCAAGTCGCCAATTAGTGTCAAACAGTAACTTAAAGTGCTCTGTCTGTTTCTGACTCCTCTCTTCTAGCTCCTCCCTCCTCCCGCCATGAGCCTCTCCTCCAGCTCGGTGGCGGGGGCGGAGCTCTACAGCGCCAGCGGCTCTCCGGCGTCTCTGGACTCCAGCGTTTTCTTCTGCGAGACGACGGCGTCCTGCGTCAAAGACTCGCTCGATTTCTTTATCATCAACGTTGGTGGAAGTCGCTACTTGCTGTCTCAGGAGCTGCTGGCGTCCTACCCGGAGACCCGGCTGGGGAAACTGGCCCGCTGTGGCCGCGACTCGGCGCTGGAGCTCTGCGACGACGCCGACTTCCTGGAGAACGAGTTCTTCTTCGACCGCAACTCACAGACCTTCCAGTAGGTGGCATGGCATCTTACTGAAATAACATAACTTAAAGTCCCGCCTTAAGTCAACAACATGTTTTTCCTTCCTGTTCCTTCAGTAGGATGTTCTTCTTCTTCTCTGTGCAGAGTTTGTTTTCACTTTCAGCTGCTGAAGAAGGAAAGTTTCTCTGAGTTCACCTTAAATCTACGAGCAGGATGATTTGTGACATCACAACTAGTTTGGAGCCAATCGTGATCAAGTGTGCAACAAACTTTTAAGCCTCCAGTGCACAATCACCGAGAATAGAGAAGTAGGAGATCTTCATCTTGTTTAACTTTTGTAATGAACAAATATTTACATATTCAGAGATTCTGATTTAAGGAGAAGGAGGAGATGTCATTTCAAGGACTGTAAACGAGGTAAATGTCAACATGCCTGGAGGGGATATTTAATGTAATTTAATGGAAAAACACATTTTCTACAGTCAGAAGTTCCTATTAATGGCCAGTGAAAGCTTGAAAAGAGAGACCAAGTGTGCACATCCAGGCAAATTATTCAGGCAAGACAAAAAGAAAGAAACATTGTAGTTTACAAAGGAGTGAGGTCTGCACACTGTTAAGCCCCCGATAAATAAAGAGAATAAAAATATTTATGGGGAGCTTAACAGTGTGCAGACCAGCCAGGCTGTATATGAAGTGCTGTCCAACCATGTCTGGAGGAAAAAGTGTTTCTAGCAGCCGCACTCTAAAAGCCTCATAGAGACGAGGAAGGCCGAGCAAACTGAGCACACTTCCAGTTATTGAAATGAAAGCATGTGAGAAGTTTAGAGGGGAAAATCACTATTTGGTGGAGCTGTTAGCAACTAGATAGTTTCAACTGCTTTATATACAGTTAGCTAGTTGAGTCCACTGGTTCCCAACCTAGGGGTCTGGGCCCTCCAAAGGGTCAGCAGATAAATCTGAGGGGTCGTGAGTTGATTAATGGGAGAGGAAAGAAGAAAAAAAAAAGTTCTGATACACAAATCTGTTTTCAGTTTTTAGACTTTTTACTGAAATGTGACGTTTCTGAAGGTCTTATCAGTCTGCAGCAGCTGCTCCTCTGAATCCTGCAGGTTGTTGTTATTCAAGATCAACCTGCTGAGATCTACCTTCTACTCACTGTTACTGTTTACAAGAGGAAAGAAGAAGAAACAACGTTCTGATATCTTTGATTTTTGCTGAAATATTGGATCATTTGAACATTTATTGAAATGAAAGCATGTGAGAAGTTTAGAGGGAAAAATCACTATTTGGTGGAGCTGTTAACAACTCATAGACATGTGAAATGTGACCCCGACTACACACTGCTTTTTGTAAGACGTCAAAAGACAAAAAGGTTGGAAACCACTGGTTTCATCTTTAACAATGTGTTGTATTTTAAAAGCTTGTTATATTATCCATTGTGTCAAATCTGCATCTGAAAAGTAACTAAAGCTGTCAAATAAATGTAGTGGAGTAGAAAGTACAATATTTCCCTCTGACATGTAGAAAGTAGCATCGCATGGGAAAAAGATGCAGCTGCTGAAAACAACATGACACGTCTGAACCGTGTTCGCTTGACTCCTCTGATGTGTTTCTGCCTCGAGTCAAACGTTTGCTTGAGTGAGAGAAACACCTGATGTTGAAACCGGAGGTCGTCTTCACAGGTCTGCTGTCGCCTCTCGTCAACCGATGACATTCACCGTTCGGCTCTGATGCCCTTTAAAGTGTGATTCCACTCAGCTCTCACCTCAAAATAAACTGTAAACTACAGAATCAGCTGAGAAGAAATCCTCTTGTGATCCACTCTTTTTTTTGTCTTTGTTTTCGTATATTTTAAATGAAAAATATCTGGATTAAAACCAGTATCTCCACCTGGCATTATATATACATGCATGTTATAATGCCAAATCTGAAACACATGATGCTTTAAAAGCAGAAGAGTGGAGTTTTGGCCACTGTCGTCCCTGTTGAGGCAGATCTTTCCATCTTAGAGGTTTTAGGTACATTAAACATGATTTAATGTAGATTTATGAAAGTCAAACTGATTTCAGACTTGTGGCTTTTTCTATTTTTCATAGAACAGAGAAGCTGGACTACTTTTATACTGTATACTGTATGCATACTGTGTAACTGTTTCCACAGGACTGAGATGTTACCTCAGTGATGGCAGCTTGTTCTTCTGCCCATAACTTGGATTCATTGTAATTTCTGCAAGAAGTTAATCACTTCCAGGAGCAGCTTGTTAGCTCTAGTGCTAGCTGGGTTACCTCTGTCAATCACATGACCCTCATCTTGAACGTTGAATCGTTTCCTCGATTCTCTCCTGACTCGTCTGTAGCTTTTTTCTAAAGCCACTTCTTGTTGTTCCACCTCTAAATGTGGTCTGGTTTCACAAACTGATAACAAAACCTGATAATGAAAACAATGAGCTTTAATTTTAATCGACTTCTCGCTGTGTTTCCACAAAGGAACAGAGAGATACAGTAGAGCTTCTTCTTGTAAACTGGATTCTTTGACTGTTTTGTGTCACTTTTTGATAACAATGCAGTTTCCTAACCCTCTCTGTCTGTGTTTTTGCTGCAGGTATGTGATGAACTTCTACCGGACGGGTCACCTGCACGTCAGGGAGGAGCTGTGTGAGATCTCCTTCCTGCAGGGAAACTGAAGGACATTTATTTGGAGTTTTAATGTATACATACTGTTAGCATCTTAAATATTCTCAGATGCTTTTAAGCTTAAATGTCCATAAACAGGACGTATCGTGCAAATTTCCAGGTTCATATTCTTATTCTGGGGCTCCCTGTAAGACAAAGCTCAGATTTCAGCTGCCCTGAATGCTTCATTTCCATGTTATTCCCACCTTTCCTGACGAAATGAGGCCAGCTTGTTGTACATGTGCGTTGTCAACTCAGATCTGATGCAGCTTCAACATGTACGGATGAAGTTGACATTTGGAGTAAAGGAGGAGGAAAAGAAGTGAAATCCTGCTACTATGGTTTGTTTACGTAGCCTTCAGAGCCAGAGGAAGCTTCCTGAGAGCTGACCAATCAGAACAGAGCGTGTTCATCAGGAGGCGGGGCCTTAAAGAGACAGGAGCTAAAACTTCCTGTTTCAGACAGAGGCTGAACTGAGGGGCTGCATAAAGGACCAGTAGAAGATAAATAAGGAGGTTTTATTCTAGTAGAGCCCCAGAATATTAGATATAAAGTAAAGTGTTAATGTTTCACCCGCAATTAAAACTTGTTGGAAAATACAAATCTAAAGTTTGTTTTGTTTGTCAAACAGCAGAAACAGCGGCTGAGGAAAAAAAAAAAAGTTCCTCATCAGCAGATCTTACATCTATTGAGCAAACTCAGTCTGCTGATAGCTGGGCTTCTGCAAGTATTTTAGAAAAATAAGACCAAGCAAGAACAATATAGGAGTATTTTCAAGATAGATGACAAAAAGTTGTAATAAAAACTCCAAACTATAGATATGAGGACCTGCAGTGTAGACGCAGCCGTCTGTGACCAGGTGAGGCGCTTTTAGAGGCAGATGAGCAGCAGCAGCTGAGGGAGTCGATCATGTGTTCTCAGCCTGTCACCAGATTTCAAGTACATGATGTGAGAGAGAAAAGGAAATTGGAATTTTCCGCGGTGGGAAGCTGCTGCTGTGAGATTATAGCCGGGAGGTTTTCTGAGGACGACAAAGACGAGAAAAAAAAAAATTTGATTCATATTTTGGCAAATTCCTTCAGGAGACGGAGGATGTGTGTGCGTGATTATATGAGCGTGAGCGTATTTGTCAGACTGGGACGTGTGAGGGCTTTGATCTGGGTGATTTTGGGAAGGATGATGATCCCTGGACTCAACTCATGAATAATAAAAGAGAACATGGAGAGAGAGAGAGAGAGGGTGAAGGAGAGTGAAAGAAAGAGGAAAAGAGAAAGAAAGGCAAATATTAAAGAGAGAAAATAAATAGCGTGAAATGAAAAACAAATATAAGTGTTGGAAGTGTTTACAGCAAAGAGAAAGACACAGTAAAGCTTAATTAACGTGATGTTTCTTTAATATTTTACCTCTTTTTAATTAGGACAAATTATAACAGAAAACAAAATGTAAAACACTTACAAATGTTAAACACATATTTATTATAGATATTTATGCAAACATGAAAACCACATTTAAGGATTCTTCAATATTCGTTACTTTCCGGTTTCTGTATCGTCCTTTAATAAACTTAAGTACAATTTTGAGGTATTTTACTTGAGTATTTCCATGTGATGCTACTTTCTACATTTCAGAGGGAAATATTGTACTTTCTACTCCACTACATTTATTTGACAGCTTTAGTTACTTTTCACATGAAGATTTGACACAATGGATAATATAACAAGCTTTTAAAATACAACACATTGTTAAAGATGAAACCAGTGGTTTCCAACCTTTTTGTCTTTTGACGTCTTACAAAAAGCAGTGTGTAGTCGGGGTCACATTTCACATGTCTATGAGTTGTTAACAGCTCCACCAAATAGTGATTTTTCCCTCTAAACTTCTCAGCAGGTTGATCTTGAATAACAACAACCTGCAGGATTCAGAGGAGCAGCTGCTGCAGACTGATAAGACCTTCAGAAACGTCACATTTCAGCAAAAAGTCCAAAAACTGAAAACAGATTTGTGTATCCGAACTTTGTTTTTTCTTCTTTCCTCTCCCATTAATCATCTCACGACCTCTCAGATTTATCTGCTGACCCTTTGGAGGGGCCCCGACCCCTAGGTTGGGAACCAGTGGACTAAACTAGCTAACTGTATATAAAGTAGTGTAAACTAGCTCCACCTCCAGCAGCTACAACAGTAACATGCTGCTCTAACACTGATGCTTCACTATTAATAATCTAATGATGTCATATATAATAATATATCAGTCAGAGGGACCAAACCACTACTTTTACTGCAATACTTTAACTAAATAAAATTGTGTTTTTTGTAAACTTGTTAGTTCAATTTTTTTTGTTCCACACAGAAAATCCAAGTGAACCAAAATCATCACTAAAAGCCAGGTGAGAACATTCTCTCCTCTCATTGGTCAGGTTTGTCTGCGTCTGGAGTGAGAACGTAAATACATCTGACACCAATGATTGATCAGCAAACATTCATTCTGCATCAGACTTACCTTGTTTGAGACAATTGTTGCTCTCAAGAGATGATTTTTATTGATAAAATGCACAAAAATCTTCATCATGACCAAGAAATTCAACTAAGAGTCAGAAAAAGTCAATTTTTTTGTTTTGACTCTGTTGTGAAAATTGAGTGAAAACAAACCGGAACAAAGTTTATTTGCTTTGATTGAGTGTCTTAAATCTTTATAAATGTAAAAAAGCAGCTTTCTGCAGCAGGAAACCTTTTATGAGCTCATTTCAAATCCTCCTTAAACTCGACACCAAAGCTCATTTCTTCTTCTCTCGGAGGAGAGCGGAGACATGACAAGTCATTCCGGGGTGTGAATGTCGTCCCTGCCAGCGGCTCACATGTGGGTGTATTTATAAATTTGCTGTTTTCTTGTTATTTTCTCTTCGCTGAGCAGCGTCAGACCTCAGACTCATTCGACTCGCTCTTTAGACCGTAGAGAGAATAAAAACAAATATGGGAAATGAAGAGATGAGACTCGCTGCCACTCACACACGACCCGGAGAGAAATAACAAGTTTCATTATGAAACTGTACAGAAAGGCTGCTGCTGTGAAAGAAAAGTTGTTATGAGTTGATAAAAAAAGTTTCATTTAATAACTGATTATATTATATTAATTTCAGACAACAAAAACTGATTGTGTTATTAAGTTTTTCTCCTAAAGCAGCGTGTGAATGAGCACAAAATTAATATCACAGCAACAGGACAAACATTGTTTCCATTATTGATTATTGATCCAAGTCTGTTTCACTTTAGGCTGCATTTAAACATCAACCAGTGTTTGCTCTGTTTAAAACACTTCACATTTATAATCTGCATCCTTTTTATTATATATAATAAAACTAATAATAATGATAATAATAATACCTTTATTTATATAGCACTCAAAATGAGTTAAAACTGTTTTACATAAAATTAAAAAGACAATAAAAGGCTGATAATGAATAAAATAAAATAATAAAATGATAAAATACAATGAGAGATCATAAAACCAATAATAAAATCAATATGAACAGGTTCAAAATAGTGAGTTTTTAAAAGTGACATAATCAGTCACAAGTCAATGGTTGCATTCCAGTATCTATACTGGAACCATCCATAAATATTTAGTACTATTTGTTTTTGAGAAGAAGAAAAAAACCTATTTCAAATACCAGCATTCAGGTCGGTTACATCGCTATCTCAGTGTCTCTCCTCTGCTCCGCTGTGACATCTATCAGCAGGTCTCAATGAGGGGAGTCACATCCACCTGCTACATGACGCACATTTCCTTATTTGGGCATCACTCCTGGAGTTTGGGGTGTTCCCCAAAGATAAAGCTGAGTCCTCCATAACCTGTTGTTCCCCTTCTGCTTTCCACAAAGTTAGGTTGTAAAAAAATAGACAATAAATAAAAAGTGCAAAGCAAGAATCACCTTTGAAGTTCCTCCCTACATGTTAGACACTGTGCTGTCTCTGTGTTCTGGGTATATAAACAGGTAGAGGTCTGTCTGCAATGAGGCGATGAGTAAAGTTTTAGTTCAGTAGTCTGTGCAGTGGTCTATGATCTGGGAGACTCCAGTTAGAGACCCAGTGTGGGAACCTCCTTTGTAAGGTAGTTTATTCATGAATTCTTATTGTAACACTTAAATCTTCTAAAATTAAAAGCATAAGAAAAACAAAAACAGAACTTTTAAGCCTCTTTCCACTTTTATTCAAATACAAATACAAATACTGGACCCTCAGCACATCTCTATTACATTTCATATACTGGATATATCTAATAAGGATGGAAAGTATTTGTGATTTGTAATTCAGTGATGAAAACATTCTTCCTTGTTTCTTTGTTTCTGTTCAGGCCTCAAGTCTCTGGGTATGACCATCGCTCAGTGCTACCAGGAAGTCGGCCTCCTGCTCCTCTTCCTCAGCGTCGGCATCTCCATCTTCGCCACCGTGGTCTTCGCTCTGGAGCACGACTTTCCTGGCTCCACCTTCACCAGCGTGCCGGCCTCCTGGTGGTGGGCGACCACCTCCATGACCACGGTCGGCTACGGCGACATCCGGCCCGACACGGCTGTGGGGAAGGTGCTGGCCTTCCTCTGCATCCTGTCCGGCATCCTGATCCTGGCGCTCCCCATCGCCATCATCAACGAACGCTTCTCCGCCTGCTACTTCACCCTGAAGATGAAGGAGGCGGCCATCCGGCACGGCGAGATGCTGAAGAGGCTGGCTCGAGGCTTGGTGGTGGACGGAGGCGTGGCGGGAGGCGTGAACCTGAGGGACGCCTACGCCAGGAGCATGTTGGAGATGTTGAGGCTGCAGGGACGCGAGAGGGCGAGCACTCGGAGCAGCGGAGGAGAGGAGCTGTGGATGTAGAACGGTTCATGAACTGAAAGCCTCACTGCTGACAGACTAGTTAAAGGACCTGAAAATGTACATTTCTTAGCTGAAACTATTCAAATTTTGACAAGTCAGAAGGTGTAAATAGGTCTTATCTTATAGAAATATGTCAGAACAATGAGCCTCTGAACAAAGCTGCAACAATTTCAAGCAAAAACTTGGTTTAAACTTCTCAAATGTGATCATTTGTTTTCTGTTTTATATAATTATGAACTGAATATCGTTGGTTTTGGTCAGACATAACATCACATTCAAAGCTGTTAATTGCTTTTCACTGTTTTCAAGTGTTTTATAGACTAGAATTATTACCGTATTGACTCTAATATAAGATGACCACCTCTTCTCAGACACCTACTTTTGGTAAAATACTATTTAAAGATGCAAAACACTTGTTGGTACTAGAGATCCCTGAGTTTGGATATCTGCTGATACTGATACCAGAACTCTTTCTTTTTTTTCTTGAATCATTTCTCACAAAAGAATATCCTATTAGTCTTATATTCCAGCCAATATGGTAATCTAGAGAATAATCTGCATAATAATAGATGAAGACAATAAGGCAGTTAGTTGCAGCTCTGCTCTGAAGTGAAGTAAAATGTAGGTCGACTGTCAGGAAGTTGAAATATTCAGGAGGGAATCTGTGTGGAAGCGGCCGACGTCGCTGTCGTCCTCTGCGGTTTGTCTCATCTGTTGAGCATTTTGACGGTTTAGTTTATATTCTGAATATTTTGTCTGGTTTTATTTAGAAATACATGAGAACATTTTGTCTTATTGTATCACAGAAGTTTTATTATTTGCACTTTACAGTTTAACAGATGCTTTTTTTTGTTTTTGTTTGACAACCTCGTAGAATAAAGTGACCTGTTTCTACAGTCTGACATCTTAATAACAGTTAATAACTTCACTTATTTGATGTTTAAGTCCACATAACATGTTGTTAGTTATGACACTCTTCTCTGTGTAGGTTAGTAGAGACGTTTACATGCATCTTTACAGAAGTATTATTCCAGTTTTAGACTGTAAAGCCATTTTCATACATGGAAAATGTAACATCTGTCTGTTAAAGTGATGTTTTCTGTCATCCAAATGATGCAAATGTTCATGTTTCTCACTTCAGCATTCAAAGAGCTGAGAGATTCAAAGAGAGAGCGAGAGCAGCGGTGATTTAAACATGTTGTTAAAACTTATTATGCTGCTTTTACTAAATGAGCTCTCACAGTGAATCCACTGATACATTTACACATCAGTTTCATCATTTAATGTCATCAGAGAGCGAATTCTGCCGCCTTCCCACGGCAGGAAGTTCAGTTTAATTCCTATTAGCTCACATGCTGCATGTAAAGCTGGTGTTTATTCATTCACATCACAGCTGACACGATTAAAAATATAAAATATGGAGAAAATGCTGCTCAGATTGTTATCGTGGTTGTTCAAGGAGTTTCTGCTCCGGTCACACTGAAAGGAGAAAATTAGAGTGATTTTATTTTCTTTGTGTATCAGAGATGAAGATGAAGAGATGATAAATGTATCGCAGTGAAACATGTTTTTCCTTTTGCTGCTGTGATCTTTATGTTCAAAGTGTTACAGAAATGTTTGAGCTCTGACTCCAGACCGTCTCTGAAAGTCAGACTGTCCTGACTTTTTATGTAAAAGTGACTCTGACATGAAACTGACGTGTTAAATAAAAGGATGCAGGTCTGAAAGGGGGCTCAGTCCTTCTTTACGCTTCATGCAGTTTCCTTAACAACGTCATCATGTGACATCTCGAGTCTTTGAGCCGCAAGTCATCAACCCAACTTTTTGAGAAAAGGCTCCAAATCATCATTTTAAGTTTGCAGGCAGTCTGGTTGAACTGGCATCGCTGCACAAACATTTATGTGACCTTTAGTTAAGACACCACAGAGGCAGTCATGTGACCTTTAATTCATGAAAAGAAATCCCTGCTGTCTCCTCTTGCATTGCTTTTTTTCCCTGTTCATTAGCCATAAAGCAAGTGTAGAAGAGCGAGCAGCCATGTTTGGTCTGTGATGTTCTGGTGAAACTCATCTTGATTTTTAACAGAATATGTTGTTTTATATATTGTTTATACGCCACCTGGAGAGAACATTAAAGCTGAAAAACCTCTGTGTTTGAGGGCTGATGGTAGCAACCCTGATGAGTAACTGGACTGAAAGTGAATTCATTATGTCTGAATAATGTAAATAATGTGAATAAAAAATAAAATGAAGACAGAAATGATAATAAAAATAATAGAAATCTTTATACAACTTATCTGGTGACATGTACAGTCATTTCATTTAAGCATTCTGAGATTCTTCCAGTCATGCTTTGATCGACTCTTGATTCAGTTTAACTAGAGAGAACTGTATTTCTGTGCTCTTGTTGTGTTTTCATCCCTGCATAATGTTTTCTCTGTGCTCCACCTTCACACATGCATTAGTAACTCTTGTACAGGAGTGAATATAAAACCCTGCAGGCTGTGTTTCAGTCGTGGTACCTTCGGTGCTTCTTGTGTAGCTTCTGTCATGACTCTGTGACTCAGTCACGCAATAAAAAAAAAAAAAAAAAACCTTCTCCTGTGGGTCAGAGTGCTCTTTTCAAATATCACAGCGACGCCTCGAAGGCTTGAATAAAAACACTGACCTGTTAGCTGCTGTTTTTCTGCCTTCTTTTGTTTGTAGATGAGCTGCTGTGTGAAGATTTGATATCAGGTGTTTTTCTCTTTCTCAAGGATTTAACAACATGCTGGAGTGTTTTTGTTTTTTTTTTAATCACAGCTCAAATTCAAAATAGTAAAACACTGGAGCTTAAAAACATATTTTTATATCAAGTGAACCAGACTTATTTTTGTGATTTAGGAGGATGTTGCATTGACTTTCCTGAATTTAAACCATAATAAACCAAGATTTAACCCCTTAACTCCACAATTTAATAGTTAATAATGTGAAGACCAGCTTTCTGTATGGGTTCCCATAATGCACTGCTTCCCAACCTTTTCTCAACCTGAGTCCTCACGACCACAACAACTTGAGTCTAAACATGTAAATCTGTAGTTATGTTTTATGTTCAAGAGCATTAAGAGTATAAAACTAAAATCCAGGACAATATTTAAAGAATGAAGTCACATTACTCCAAAATGAAGCTGTAATTTTATGAGAGAAATTGTATTATTACAAGAAAAGATCTTAACAATTTAAGAATAAAGTCATGATTTTATGAGAAAAAGTTCTTATATTTGTATATTTTGAGAATAAAGTTGCAATATTTCTAGATACAGCTGTAATTTTTCATATATTGATTATAATTTTACAAGAAGTCCTAATATTTTGAGATTAAATATTTTGGGGGTTTTGAGATACAGTTGTAATTTTACCAAAAAAGTTGCAATATTTGGGAGGAAAATATCTCAGTTTTACAATAAAAACTACATATTTCATAAATAAGGTCCTAATTATATGACAAAAAGTCTTAATAATGTGAGATTGAAGTTGTAAAAGTAAAAGACACAGTTGTTATTTTACAAAAAGTTGCAACATTTTTAGAATAAATTTAAATATTTAACAAAAGTCATAATTTTATGAGTATAGTTGTAATAGTTCAAGAATAACGTCAGTTATGAAAAATCCTAATGAATAAAAGTAAGAATAATTAATTTGTATTTGCACCTTTCTTACAAGAAATGCAGCTAAAAGTGCTTTTACAAAATAAATTACATCAAGCATGAAAAATAAAAATGAATGAAAAAGACAAAAAAAGATTATAAAGTCATGTAAGAAAACAAAAAAAATCAATGTCACATAAGATAGAAAATAAAACCCACTTTATAATAATAATAATAAAAACAACATGAAATACAGAGAAAACACACGTAAAAAGCAAAAACAAGTATTTCACAGTCTGTAAACTGGCACCGAGGTCTCTGAAGCAAAACAGAACCTTTTTCCCAACAGACAGACTCACCATCGGTCTCCATTAACCCAAATAAACTTCTTTCAGCGTAACCCAGAACATCTTCCCACGGGTTTAATCTCTCTGTGGGTCTCATCTGCGTCAGGCTCAACCCAAAAAAAAAACAAAAACACAGTGGTGCTGTGGAGGTTTAAAACACACCACAGTGTTTTTTTCCTCAAACCAACGGCACAATTTGAGACTAAAGTGCAATATTTATAGATTATGTAAAATGTAACTGTAATTTTTGGAGAAAAAGTTCTATTAATTTGAGCGTAAAGTTGTAAAAGTTTGAGACTGATGTAATATTTCAAAACAATTATGTCATATTTAATCAATAAAGTTGTAATTTTATGAAAATGACCATTTAATTGTGTAAATAAAGTTGTAAACCTTTGAAACCTATAGTTAAAATATTTAAGATATTTATAAATATGTATAAGTTAAAGTGTATGACAGTAATAATTCAAGAAAGCCATACTGAGGAAAATAATTAAAAGTCTTTACTTTTCTAAAAATAAACAACTGGAAAGTAGGAAATTAATTTGTTTTACACACAAATTTACAAATTGAAGTTTAAGTCAATGGGCCCAAAACTTGATTGAATGATTTTGATGAACAAGTGTGAACTAGCTAACGATGCTGCTTGCAGCTTTAATTTTTAGCTGTTTTCCCCGTTTGCTCTTTTTAATGGGACAATAAAATGTAATAATTTGTAAAAACATGAATTAGGAGCACAGACGTCCACCTGGTTGTGGCCACATGGTTTACATTATCAGTTAGATCCTACCATCATGTCCTGCTCTCACTGATGTGAATGTTTCTCTCATTTCTTCTGTAAATATTTCATTTCTTAAACTCACATTCTGGATGTTTGTTTCTTGGTTTCTCTGCATTAACCTCTAAAGGTGTCTGCCTGCTCTGACCTCTGACCCCTCCGAGCGCTGCCTGCCTGACGTGAGTTGATGTTTCCTCTCCTCCTGTCCTCACTGTGAGGTCGGACTGGAGCTGTTTTTTCTCTCCCTAAACGACTAAAATGCAAATGTGATGTTCCAGTTTGGTTATTTTATTCTTGCTGTGGAGCCAGAAGCATCAAACGGTGAATTCAGGTCAGTTATGAAGGCAGTGAAGCAGGAAGTCTACCTGAAAATAAGAAACAAGGAAGGAGAGTTGAGACACATGAACAAACACTACCAGTTGGGACCCTCATGATAAATGCTGAAAAGTCCTGAAGTCAGAAGTAAAGGAGGAAAAACACAAACAGACACGTTGCTGAAGGTCGGGTTTGGTTGTTTGTGTGCCGAGTCGTCAGATCACGTCTAGAGGTCGACGTTAGATCACTTCTTCAAACAACCACACTTGTGGAAAAGCTGTTGTCATAGAGACGGGTGAGATGCAACGAAGCCCACAAACCACAGCCTGCATATAAAGCTGGACATAACGAGGTGTGATGTCACTCGTTGGTTCGTTGGTGAAGCCCAGAGTTTCAGCTCATGGTCGGTGCCACATTTTCTTCCAAATCAACCCTGTTTTGCAGGAAACATAACGCTGCTGAATCAGGTTTTTTTCTCTCAACACAACAAGAAAATGTTGCTAAAAAATGTTGATACCAAACATGTCAGTGAAATGTTCAGAGAAAAGATCAACATCGTATCTAGGAAACAGGCTGTTGCCTTTCACACACTACCTCAGGCTGAAGCTAACGCTAAATCATGCTAACAGGTCTGGTATCGCAAATCAAGTAACATTAAACTTAGTGAAATATGCTGTCGGTGGCACTTTAAGGTGACATTTGTTTTGAAGTAGATGTAAAGAAGAAGAAGAAGAAGAAGAGAGTTCATATCCTGCCTACTTTCACACCTGATTAATTACTGCAAGAAGTTGCAGAAATGAACACAAAGATGTGGAGGAAAAAGTTTTAAGTTTTTTAATTTTTTATGCCGTTCAATCAGCTGACAAGCAGTTTGTTTGAAGGAAACTGAAAAATGTCACCAAATAACATGAACAGTCAAAAGAAATAAAAATCAAAACCTGATCAAATAAGATTTAAATGTAATAAAATCATAAAAAATAATCCTGAATGTGGATGTTTCGGAGTGTATCAGAGACTCTATTAACTGTTAAAAACCTCTTTTTCAGGCCTCGTTACGATCAGAGTCTCTCTCGTCTCTGCTTGTCATAACAGTTTAACTCTGAGATGTTTTATTTCCCTGCAGTGTTTCCCTCTTCCTTCATACAGGAAGTGATGGCATGTGATTTGTGACAATGTGCTCGTAAAAAGCCGTGTGTGTGTAACACGTATGATTCTATGTATGTATGTATATGTTAGGTAACAGGTCATCGAGAGTAACAGCATCATACGGATATTATGTGGAAGGGAGAGATCTGTAAAGCAACTGCAGGTGCCTCCGAAGGTCATCAGGATAAATACCAGTAAACTTCTTTCCTTCTTCACATTTCTCTCCGTGTCCGTAACGTGTTCTGTTTGAATTAAAGAGACGCTCGACTTCAACCAACCTCAGTCTGGTTCATAATTCATCTATCAAAAGTCAAGTAATCTACTCTTTGGTGTCCTGAGTCCTCTTTGACTGGTAACGGTTTTAAATTATTAAAATAAAGATAAGAGGTCTTTGGAGGAAAATCAGGAGTACATTCATGAAAACAAAAAACATAAAAAACAAACAAATATAAATTTCTGTCTTTGGGTTTGATTTTTTTCTCAAAGATGAACACAGGACAAATGATGATGTTGCTGTAGCAGACAAAAAAAACAAACAAACAACAACAAACCAACAATCAGTTGGAAAAATATGAAAGATCCTCTGTAGATCTGGTGTTTGGTTTGTCCGTTCTGGGCTACTGTAGAAACATGGCGGTGGAAGGTATAAAGGGTTTGTTCTTACTTTCAGGTGATTAAACACGAATTAAAACATACTTCTGAATATTATATGCCATGTCTACTGAATTCTCGACGCTGCACCTTTAAGAAGAATCCTCTGACCATCGTCCCGCGGTCACCTTGCGTCCCTCCTGTGAGACGTCACGTCTTCTGCCCGTCGGCGTGTCCCGTCTCCGTCCTCTCCGCTGGGACTCGCTGTGTCTGCTCTGCTTTTAATAAAACAAGCTTTTCTTGAATAAATTCAGCTCCAACGAGGCCACGCAGGAGATTTCCTCCGGGTGTCAGAGGCTTTTTTTTTTCTCTTATTGTTGCTGCTGCGAATTAGAGATTTTTACACCTTTTTTTTAAAAACCAGAAGCAGAAACCGACAGAAATGAAAGTAACTACGCAGAGTCCTTAATTATCAAACTGACACTTTAAGACGCTCTAAAGATCCAACTGGAGAGTAAAAAAGTGGCTCATTACACTTTATTCTACAGGGCCTTTAATTTTATAATAATAATAATATTTTACGGAGACATTTGAGTGACAGATGCCGTCTAGAAGCTGTAATGACTCGGAGCAGTGCTGCAGTTCAGGTTACGTGAACAAATTCCCACATTCGGAGGCGGATGAATTAACGTTAGCTTACAAAACACGGACAGAGAGTGGACTTTGGCTTTTTAACCCTGTGGTGTTTACTGTTGCCGTGACGACGCCGTGTTTCTTAACAACGTGGTCATTTTAAACCCAAACCGTGATCTTTCAGACCCTAACCTCACATCATAAAACGTCATGGAAAACGCAGACAGACGATGTCGTGCTGCTGATTTCTGTGGTCGAACCACATCTCGTTAAATTCGGAGGAACAGGTGGGATTCGCAGTCGAAAATGAGCGACTGAATCTTTCGTCTCCGACTGTTTTCATCCGTCAAAAGCTTGTGAGGAGGGAACTTTAAAGTCTTTTAACTCTCCTCTGAAGTTTCCTCTTTTTTTTTTTTCTCCAGCTCCTCCAAAAATATGAAACCTGGTGCACCTGCCAGTAAGGCTGTGAAGACTGACAGAGACAGACTGCCAAACTTTTTTGTGACACAGGGAAGCCTACAGAGAAGGCACAACACGCGTTAGAAAAAAAGGCGGGAACAAGGGTCACCCAGTTGCTGACTGATGAGGGTTCTGATGAGTTTAAGTGTTTTATGCTTAAAACTGTAGCAGCTTGGTACAAAAATGTTCAAAACAAGTTATGGTATATAAAAAAATGTGCATGTGTGAAAAGGAGAAGTTAATCTGTTATATAACAGAGGAGGGTATTGAAGCGTGTCACACGAAGAGCACACGTGGCATGACGAGGGCAACGAGGAAACCGCCAAAAGCTTACAAGAAACAGGAGATAGAGATCATGGTAGGGGGCGGCTATAACCAGAAGAGAAGCTCAAAACATTTAATTTGTAACCATATAAGGTATTAAAAATTGTATAGAAAGAGGTGGACTAGAGATAGGAAGAGGAAGACCAAAAGAAGTATAAAACCTTAGACAACGAGCTGTAAGATCGAATCTCTCTTGGCGTTGTGCTGCACAGATTTATTCTGTGTATGAGTGATCTCCGCTTTTTGCAAACTGCGCAATAAAAAGCTTTTGATTCAACTATCGTCTTCTGAGTGTTCTTTTCTGCATCAACCAACTCGGGGAGGCAGACGTCAGGTCAACCTCAACATGACCAACACAAAGAAGTGTGTACTGGTGTCCACTCTGTGTCGCAGGAGGAAGAAAATGAGCGACTGAATCCTTCGTCTTGGACTGTCCTCATTCATTAAAAGCTTGTGAGCAGGTCAGAGTCTTTTATTGTGAAGATAGGATAAGCCTTTTTCATGTATAGCATTTCCTGCTACATCAGTTAAAGTGATGAAACCATGTTTAATATTTCACAGGCTCTGCAGCAGAGACGTTCAGACAGTTTCATCCACATGAAATAACGACCACCCCGGCGAGCGAGCCGAGGGGACCGCGCACGGATCATTCCTGCTTTCCCAGAATTCCCAGCCCGGGACGCCTCGTTAGCCCAGTTCTGTTCAGCGGAGAAGACGTGGGGAGCTGGATGGAGATCATTCCAAGGACGAAGCTGCTGCAGGTATTCCCAGATGTTAGTGGAGGTGAGACGAGAGGAAATGAGGCCACCGCGCCTTCTCCTCCAAACGTCCTGGTCTCCTCACGGTTAAAGCCCGACTCTGTCCAAAGTGGGTCACTTTATGAACATCCTGCTCCTCATTATCACATAACAAATCCAATATTCACCTCTTCTCTTGGCATTTTATAACAATAACCATCAAATTCAATGTGTTTATATGTCTTAAATGTGATATTTCCTTTTGTTTCCTCACTGGATTTTGATTTTTATAAGAAAAAGAAAGATCTGTTTGTTCCACCGCCAGCATGTGAAGATGTGTTTTTACTGTGTGAGGCTTAAATCATGAGCTGGGAGCCTCTGCAGACCTTCTCTCTCTCTCTCTCTCTCTACAAACAGTCTGCTGGCAGCACCGAGGAGACGCTCATCATCCTGTCATCATCATCATCATCATCAGAGCGTGCCTCACAGCATGACACGCTGGCGTTGGAAGGAAATTCATCTCCCCAGCCGACATATTCCACATCAGTACTATTGTCTCCGTAGACTTTTCCGTAGACTTGGAGCGGTTCTCTGTGTGACAAAACCAACAGCTGCCAGAGTAAATAACCTGATTCATATTCCTGCTCAGCCACCTGCTGATCCTCACTGCTCAGTTTCAGACTTTTCAACACATTAAATCTCTTATATGTCGTGATTTTATTTGTTCCTTTAACTTGGTTGAGTCTATGTGATCGACTGAAGCTACACATCCAGGTTTTTATATTAAAGTTTATCAAATGGCCCCAAAACAAAAAGGGACGAGATCCTTAAAACACTTTCCTAGGAGTCATTTTAGATTCTGACTTAAGCTTCAAATCCCACATAAACAAAGCGACTGAATCAGCTTTCTTTTACCTCAGAAGATGCTGAAAAAACTAATTCATCAGACTGCTGTAAGGCACTTTTAACCCGTCTTCAAGAAGGTTCAATTGAAAGTTACAACTCTTGACAAAAACTAAAAAGACAGAACACATCTCTCCACTTTTTTCAGGACTACACTGGCTCTCCGTCTCCTCCAGAACCGACTTCTAAGTCCTACTGCTAGTCTTTCAAGCGCTCAATGGATTGGGGACCAAGCTACATCGGAGACTCCTTACGAACCCTCCGATCATCTCAGTCCTCTGCAGGAGCAAACACGTCACGGAGCTGCAGTGTTTTTCAGTAACACTTTTACCTAAAGACGTTAGAGAAGCAGCAGTTTCTCTCTCCCGAAATCTCTTTTTAACGGAGCCTTTTTAAAGGATGACTTTTACTCAATATTTTCTCCAAACATTTTAATACATATCTAAATATTCATATTCTTATTCATGACTTAATCGTCTTTTATTTCAAATATTTAGCCACGTTTCCTAATGTTTTAATGTAATCTCATTTCTCTTGTTTATTCTTCCCGTTGATGTTCTCAATTATTCATTTATCTATCAGTGTGTATGTATGTGTTGTTTTTATATATATATATATATATATATATATATATATATATATGTGAAACACTTTGAGCTGCATTCTGTATGAAAGATGCTTTACAAATAAAGTTTATTATTATTTTGATCTGGTTGTGGGTTAACAGTGTTTTCCGCCTTTGAATCACTTCGTTTCCTGGTAAAAAGCTCTCATGTTGTGTTTCTCATGCAGGAATTCTTTAACCTTCTGTCCTTTGTTGTGCCCAAATATGATAACAATTTTAATATTTTATGATTTTAACATCCGTGTGTGTTGCCCATCACATGTTCTTGTCACTGATTTTATGCAGCTTAACGAGTCTTTCGCCTCTTTCCTTTGATTTTCCCCTAAATCATCTGCAGACGGAGGATATCTGCGTGTTTCTGACCACAAGGCAATTATTTCTGATGCACAGACACCTCTTCTGTCTTCCTCCTCTCCGCTCAGCTCTCGCATTTTTTTTAACTCCGCTGACACTTTTCTTTGCTCCTCACGGTGATGTAACTTCCCTGACATCCCCACAGTCAGACCGGTGAGCCGGTCACTCCGTTTAATGAAACCCAACTCGACTCCGGAGCTCCTTTCAAACACAGGAGGTCGAGACTTGTTCATGATATTCTGCAAAAGAATCTAAAAACTGTCACAACTCTACGGTTCCTTTACAATCTATAGTTTCTGCATGATAATGAAACCCAAATCTAAAGGATATAATGTTATTTTGTCAATGCAAAGTATTTTAAACCCTCATGCAACCTTCCCAGGTGCTAAACACGGGAATCTTTCCGCTCCTTCTCGTCCATCCGTCACAGCGTCACGCAGTATTAAGAGGAATCTGGTTAACAAGGAGTTAAGCTGCTGCGCTCGTCTCCTCTGAAAAGCTCTCAGCGGAGAGGATTGGACTGTTGGCTAATGCACAAACCATCTTTGATGTATAATAAAACTGAAAAATTCACCATGAATCATTAATCAAAAACACAGATGCGAGTGAATAGATTCAGATAAAAGTTTTAGGGAAAGTTCTTTAGTCTGTGTTTGGGAGACAAAGTTCAGTAAATTAAAACAAGAATGTGATTTATGAAGAAGTTAAAGCATGAGTCTGCTGAGTTTCTGTATTTTTCTTCTTGTCAACATGTTCCGTTACGTATCAGGTGATATAATCAAGTCCTTTGCAGCCTGTGTTTGGAACAGTAGACTTACTACCTACGGTTTCCGTAACACCAAAAAGGACATTATGCAGCATATCAATAAGTTACTACAGTGTAAACAGGACTCTGGTATACTCTCATTAATATTACAGTTTTGTGTGGTTTAAAGATGATGTTTGTGAAGCTGAATAGAAAAAAAATATTAATGAAAAGTCAAAAAGTGTTTGTTCACAGTATTTGTATTTATTCAATACATTGTTGTGTTCAAAAACTGACCACAGAGATGAATCTTTTAAAGTGCAGCGTGCCACAAAGCAAAACAAAGCAAAACATGTGGACTTAAATGTAAAAAAAAACAAATAACAGGTAACTTACATAATATAAAAATGTTAAAATAAATAAATAAATAAAAAGCCTAATTAACCTCTTGCGTAAATAAAAGAGGAGATTGTAATAAAAACAACATTTGCATCAGCAGTCTCCACTTCCGTACGCCTGCTGATGCTTCACAGCATGGTAAACCAGCAGTGGTTATTTTATCATCCAGGAGCAACGAAGTTTCACGAAAGAAACGTCCTCATTGATGAGGTACCTGCCGCATGTTTATTGCTTTCATGTTTCTCCGTACCCGCGTGCCGTTCAGTTGCAGCTTTCCCCTGACTGCTCACGTCAACATCGCATCGACATGTGCAGAAGCCATGAAATGAGTCTCGACTGTTTTTCGTCATAAACTCGTGCTCTTCTGTCCTTTCTGAATTAAACGAGGTCTCATGTTTCGGCATGATGCTAACGTTCTGTCATTGTCATATGACGTAGCAGCACCTGGAACCTTGTATATGTTTTTAACCAATGATAAAGCAGATATTTATCTGACATCGCTCTTTGCCAACCATTTGTTAGACCAGATATGTTACGGCATTGGATGTTGTGCTGCATCCCAGCAAAGAGTAAGCCTGGTTCCTTTAAAAGGGAGAATACGTGACAGTCCGGCTTTTCAACGCCAAGCTGGACTGTCCGGCCACCCTCTTACTAACTCAGACTTAGATGAGTTAAATTTGCTCAAACGGCTACAAACTACAATCCGCTGCAGCACAACACAACACCAACACTTCTGACTGTCTTATGCTGAGGTTTTGAGATCTTTTGCCACCACTTCAACACATGTGAACAGAACTTACTGTATGATTTCAAACTATGGTCTGAAACTCGGGGAGCATCCATGAAGATTTTCATTCCTGTCTCCTTCTGACTGAGATAATGATACGAGACAAAAACAGAAGTGTGCGTTAACTTCAGCAGTGTATATTCTGTTCCCGCTGCGTCTCAGTTGGCTGTAAATTAGCCTCCATTGTACAGAAAACGGCCTTTTCATCCCGTGTGATCAGATAGCAGCTCTGCAGACTGATGACGACCAACGAGCCGCGCCGCGCTTCACACAGCTGCCGGGAAAAAAACAGCCGACACTCAGCGGATGAATGAGACTTAATGAGACGGAGCCAGGAAACAAAAAAATACAGATAAGATGTTGAAAGATGTAAATATTTGATGCTGTTTGTCTTTTAAAGGGGGATGAAGATAAAGTTCCTGTCTGTTCCTCCTTGTTCTTGTTTTTTCACCTTCATCTGCTGAAGGAGGAAAGTTTCTCTGAGCTCACTTTAAGATGCTGATCAGCGTCTCCCGGAGCCCAAGATGACCTCTCCAAATGTCTTTGTATTGTTCACAACCCAAAGATATTGAGATTACTGCTGAGGGGAATAAATAAAACTCAGAGATTTTTGACATTTCAGAAGCTTGAACCAGAAAATTTGGGTAATTTATTCTTAAAAAATGACTCCAAATGATTGAGCGATAATCAAAATAGTTGGCAATCCATTAATCTAATTGTTGTAGTTCTACAATATTATATGGTATATTCATAGAGTCTGAAATGTTTAACGAGGGAGGAGGAGGAGATGTCATTTTAAGGATTTTTCTTTATTTTTGTGGAAAACCACATCAGACAAACTCTAATGTTGCACGCAGAGTATAAACATGACGTCAGAGGAGAAGTGTGAACTACTAACGAGAACAAGAGAGAACAGTGAAGGTGAGATGTGTGACCTTTCCATCGCTCACAGAGGAAGGACGAGAGGCTTCCTGGTCTGAGTGAAGGTGTGAAAGTTCAGCGATCTGCTCTGTACGATCATTTTGCATTGAACCCAAATGAAAAGTCAGTTTTCTCCTGTTGTTTCAGACTTTATGACCCAAACTGCAACACTTGCATCTTGTTAAAGGACAAGCTCACAATGTTGATTGTTGGTTTAAGACACTGAATTCATCCTTTAAAGCAACTATAACTAACATCAGTGAAAGGAAACAGTTTAGAGGATTTACTGACCAGTGGAGCTCAGCTGCATGACTCACACACCTCAACTCTGAACCAAACTAACGTCAGCTGACTCCTAAATGAAATAAAGAATAAATAAATGCACACCCTGGACTAACATCTGTCTGCTAGATGAACACTGAGACCACACTACTCAAAAAATTAATTATAATTACTGTAGCGACTTATAAAGTGTTACTGCCCAACGCAGACACCAACACATTTATACCACCAGCAGTAAATGATCTGTTGACGTTTTTTCCATTGATTTTTTTATGAAGTTTGTATGAAGAGGCTTCAGCTTCTAGGATGGAATAAATTATTTATCATGAATTAGAAGGATGAGAGATGAGATTTATTCCAGGCTGAGAGGAAAATCTAATGTGATTCTTTAACACTTAATGTGTAATCCTTAAATTCGTGGATGTTTCCGTTTTTTAATGTGCTTTTAAAGATATTTTAACATTATTTTTTCTGGAGCTTCACGTGACAGTCAGACACAGTTCAGGTTTGAATGGCTGATGTTAGACATGGTGGTAAATTTACCCTCTCAGATCACCGTGTCAAGGTGGATGTAGATGTCACATAATAAACCGGCTTTTCAACAACAATCAATGTTTCAAAAGTTAATCTGTGACTTGAGTGAAGCCTGAAGCCAGAGTCCTGTGTTCAAGTGTCTGAGTCACGTAGCAGTCGGAGAGATATTAAAATTATTTGGAAAAATTCAAATACAAACATCTCTGCGTCGCCTCTGGGTCTCTCTCTCTGTGTCTGTCTCCTCTTTGGCATGAATCTTCCATCTTAATATAGCTTCAACAAATCCTCTTTCTTCCTGTTGGTGACATTTTATAATCTTCCGTTAAATGAGATTACTAAACAACAGTCAAGTGCAAATGAGCTTGATATGTGTTTGAATTCTGATCTCAGCGTGCTGCTGGCAGTCTAGTCTGGAGAAAGTCTGAAGAAGTAAAAATGAAGTATTATTATTATTAACACAGATATTTTGATGATAAGGACAAAATACCTTAATAAAAAAAGGCGTACTTGTGTTTCTTTTACATTTTGTCTTGATGCTGTTTATGTTTTGTGCTTCACAAAAGACTTGTCTTGTAAAATTGACACTTAAAGGTCCAGTGTGTAATATATGTTGTGTTTAGCGGCCTCTAATGGTGAGATTCTAGATTGAAGCACTCCGCTGCCAATTATGCAATTATGAGTGTTTTACAAGCTAACATTGGCTACGTAATGCTAAACAAAACACACGGTTATTTTATTCTACTGTTTATTGATAGCGAGATAACGTTAGCATTGGCAGGATAATGTACATATTGTATTATCCGTTTGCAGAGTCAAGTACCGGAGATTAGTGGGGGCGAGCTAGCGGTGCTGCTGCAGTCAGGGCCACAGCAATGGAAGAAGCTGGAAACCCTCCGAAGGGAAGCGACCAAGGTTTGTGACTTATTTATAAAATAATTTTATTATATTACTACTCGTTCTACACGATATTATATTTAAAATACCAATACAACACAGTGGTATTTACGGTATTTAAGTTTGAATGATCCACAGTTAGTCATTTTTGACTCATTTGGATGCTGAAGCTTCATATTAGCTTCAGATAAACTTTTGCACAGAAGAAGGATTGTGGATTTAGTCCTCCTTCACTTCTATTGTAAGCGCTTTATAAAGGGATCTTTTAATGGTCAGTATGAACAGGAGGAATGATTACAGCAAGAAAAACATGTTTCCCTATTCATTTAGACTCCTGACTGTTGTTTTAAGTCACACTTGAAAAGTTTGTGAAGCTGTCCTTGAAGGTTATACAGGGTTAGGGGCTGAGGAATGCATTACATCAATGAGTGTCCTCACAAGGATAGAAAAACAAACGTGTGTGTAGAATGTGTGTGTCCTCACAAGGATAGAAAAACAAAGTGTGTGTGTGTGTAGAATGTGTGTGTGTGTGTAGAATGTGTGTGTGTGTGTGTGTGTGTGTGTAGAATGTATGTGTGTGTGTGTAGAATGTAGTGATGTGTCATGTGTGATGTCACAGGAATATTCCTTTGTGACATCACACAGTGTCTCTTGACCACAGTGTGGAAGCACAGAAGCTCCATAGAGGGACTCTGAACTGAGAACATTTCAACCACAAGATCACACACTGATCACTCCAAGACCGAAGCGTCGAGAAAGAGAAAGTCTCAAAAGATACGAAGAAGAGGAAAGATAATAGAGAAGAAAATGCCAAAACAGACAAAGGTACTCTATCAGTCATTTAATTAAATTGGTTGAGCAGTATATCACCAGAATATTTTCCATTTTAGGCCATGTTATACTTCTACTCCACTACATTATAAATTATATTATTGAGGTTCTTTCAGATCAACATTTTACACATAAAACAAACAATCAGTTTATAAAATATGATGCACTGATACTGATTAAAATACCCAACAACAACAAGCAATGAAACTCAGCTTCACATCAACCATCTAACACAGATTATGATCCAATGATATTCTGAATAATAATTAATATGTTTGTGTAGGATAGGTTCACACTTTTTCAAGTCTTAAACAACAGAAGAGGGAATTTTGCATAAAAAAAAAACTTAACTTTTTTTTTCCATCTGTGAAACAGTGGACAAAAAAATGTATCCATTAAACAGATGAGAAAAAAAGTTTTGCCAGGATCATTTTTCTATTTTTTTTCTCACATGTAAAGTAGGAGGTGAAAAAAAAAATTTTTTGTCAAGTAGAAAAAAATTTTTTTAACT
Organism: Euthynnus affinis; assembly: GCA_029490765.1. Taxonomy (NCBI): domain Eukaryota; kingdom Metazoa; phylum Chordata; class Actinopteri; order Scombriformes; family Scombridae; genus Euthynnus; species Euthynnus affinis. The sequence goes on from CM055847.1 coordinate 2,287,161, forward strand.
TTGAAAAATCCTGACAGAAAAATATAATTTTTCACTGTCTACTTTACACACGTGAGAGGAAAAATAATAACTGTGTGAAAACTTTTTTTCACATCTGTTTAATGGATGAATTTTTTGTCAACTGTTTCACAGATTAATTTTTTTTTAATGGAGCTTAGAAATGTTATTCTGGGAAAACCTTTTTTCACTTATTCTCAACTCATAAACACAAGAGATGAAAGAATTTAGGTCAGGACTTAGAAATTGGATCTTTAGAAGAAAAAAAATTCTCGCTTGCCTTTCAGGGCTTCCGTATTGGTTTGGCAAATTACTAAAGTGAAAAGGATTTTTTAAAAATCTTAATATGGGCTCCATACAGTTTAAAGACAAACTTTAAAATGATTAACCTATCTTTTAATTAAAATTACATTTCAAATGAAGGAATTTTACTTTTGTTGTGTGGTATTACTACTTTTACTAAAGTAAAAGTTCTGAATATTTCTCCACCACTGGAGGGTATGAAATAGTTTTGTATTGTAGGTTTTGGCCAAACGCCAAAGAAAATTTTCTTTCTTTAACAACTGTTTGTTATAATCAGCAAATGGACTTTTGTGCTCTAGAAAGGTAGAAATGAAGGTAGAAATGAATCGTTTAAGCTTTAACAATTCACCAAATTACTAATGTGAAGTCCCTCAACCATTTATAGTCATTCTTATCACCAGATTATATATTGTATCACAGGTTCAACAGTAGTAGTGGTAGTCGTGTCTTACAGTTTTCCCTTGTATGTTTTTCTCCAACAGAAAACAAATGCCAAACAAAGCCCTCTGGATCCAGACATGAAGAATGAGGTAGACGAGATCACCGACATGATGATTTCAGAGTTAATGGATCAGGCTAGTGGCAATATCAATGAACTGATGGGGACAATCGACCGGTGGACGACAGAGGAGCAATCCAAGTCAGCAGCTGATGGCAACAAGGACGAATCCCCAGTGACTTGTTGCATCAACCAGAAACTGGGGCCTGAGTTGCACAGGTTTTTCAACAAGCGGCGAGTGTTTGCAGAGCACCGTGAACCCGTCACAGAGGAGGATGCAGCTACCAGCTCCTCGATTTCCAGAAATACAAAACCTGGTGCACCTGGCAGTAAGGCTGTAAAGACTGACGGGACACAAACATCCAATAAGTCAGTCTCAAAAAAGGAGAGACAGACTGGAAGATATGCCAGGCTTTTTTGTAATACTGTGAAGCCTACAGGGAATGGCACAGCACGCTTTGGTAAGAAGAGGGAGAACAAGGGTCACCCAGTACCAGACCAACGTGAGGAAGAAGCAGCCAAGCCAGATCTAAGCACTGTCCCTCTGAAACAGGTGGATGTGGACAACAAAGATAAGGTTGTCAAAACAGAGGACCTGGTTCCAGGTATGGATGAAGCCACCAGTGACTCACCATCCAAAGACACTGAGACCCCTACTGCCTCAGCATCTGCCAGTGAGGCAGACTCAAAAAAGGGGAGACCGAAAGGAAGATATGGCAAATTATTTTGTAACACGGTGAAGCCTACAGGGAATGGAGCAAAACGCTTTGGAAAAAAAGGCGGGAACAAGGGTCACCCAGTTGCGGATCAACACAAGAAAGTGGCAGCCAAATCGAGTCAGCGCTATTCATTTTTTGAAAGGGCACCCTCCGTCAACGTAGCTCGCCCCGTTGACTCATATCAATACACCGAGACAAAGCCAACTGAGATGCCTGAGTCAAGCAGTCAGCACTCTTCATTTGTTCAAGGGGGATCATCTGTCATCTCAGTTCGCCCCGTTGACTCACGATCTAAATACACCGAGACAAAGCCAACTGAGATGCCTGAGTCAAGCAGTCAGCACTCTTCCTTTGTTCAAGGGGGATCCTCTGTCATCTCAGTTCGCCCCGTTGATGACATCCGGACAGCTTACAAATCAGATCTGTGCACTGACTTGATACAGGTGGATGTGGACGACAAAGATGAGGATGTCACAACAGAGAAGTTCATGGAGAAGGAGGTGGTTACAGATATGGATGGAACACCAGCAACCTCCCAGGTTCAGCAAGGATCAGACCATGTGGACGTGGTTGTCGGATCAGCCACCAGCGACTCACCATCCATCAGGACTGATACCAAACAGGTGGATGTGGACAACAAAGATGAGGATGTCACACCAGAGGAATTTATGAAGGAAGACCTGATTACCGATATGAATTCAACACCAGGAACCTCTCAGATCCAGCGAGGATCAGAACATGTGGATGTGGTTGTCAGATCAGCCACCAGCGATTCACTATCTGAAGACACTGAGACAGAGCAGACTGAGATGTCCCCCACTGCCTCAGCATCCTCCGTTGAGGAGATCGTCATGATAGAGGCTGACAAGACACAAACGTGCAGTAAATTGGACTTCAAAATGGCGAGACAGACTGGAACAGGAACCTCTCAGATCCAGCGAGGATCAGAACATGTGGATGTAGTTGTCAGATCAGCCACCAGCGATTCACTATCTGAAGACACTGAGACAGAGCAGACTGAGATGTCCCCCACTGTCTCAGCATCCTCCAGTGAGGACATCATTGTCATTGTAGAGGATGACCAGACACAAATGTGCAGTAAGTCAGAAAAGGAGAAGTTCAGCGAAGACATGGGTGAAGAAGAAGTTGCTCAAGAGACATCCTCCCACACCTTCGTACGCTTAACTAATGATATCAGGACTACTGCCAAATCAGGTCTGAGCACTGTCCCTCTGGAAGTGCTGGATTTAGAAAACGAAGATCAGGAGGCCATATCAAAGGAATCCATGCAGGACCCAGTTACAGGTATGGATGAAACACCAGAAACCTCTCAGGTCCATCTAGGAGAAGAACCATCGGATAAGGTCATTGGATCAGCCACCAGTGACTCACCTTCCAAAGACACTGAGACAAGGCCAACTGAAACCTCCCAGGTCCATCTAGGAGGAGAACAAGTGGATGAGGTCATTGGATCAGCCACCAGCGACTCAGCATCCACCAGTGAGGACATCAGGGTCACAGTAGAGGCTGACAAGACACAGGCATCCAGTAAGTCAGACTCAAAAAAGGAGAGACCAAAAGGAAGATATGCCAGGCTTTTTTGTGACACAGTGAAGCCTACAGGGAATGGCGCAACACACTTTGGAAAGAGGAGGGGGAACAAGGGTCACCCAGTGCCAGACCACCATGAGGAAGAGGCAGCCAAGCCAAGCAGTCAGGAAGCATCCTCCGTCATTCCAGTTCCCTTCACAGATGGCATCAGGACTGCTACCGAATCAGATCAGAGCACTGTCCCTCTGAAACAGGTGGATGTGGACAACAAAGATAAGGTTGTCAAAACAGAGGACCTGGTTCCAGGTATGGATGAAGCCACCAGTGACTCACCATCCAAAGACACTGAGACCCCTACTGCCTCAGCATCTGCCAGTGAGGACATCAGTGTCACAGTAGAGGCTGACAAGATACAAACATCCAGTGAGTCAGACTCAAAAATGGAGAGACCGAAAGGAAGATATGGCAAGTTTTTTTGTGACACGGTGAAGCCTACAGGGAATGGCGCAAAAAAAGGTGGGAACAAGGGTCACCCAGTTCCGGACCAACACAGGGAAGTGGCAGCCAAATCGAGTCAGCACTCTTCATTTGTTCAAAGGGCATCCTCCGTCAACTTAGCTCGCCCCGTTGACTCACCATCAAAATACACGGAGACAAAGCCAACTGAGATGCCTGAGTCAAGCAGTCAGCACTCTTCATTTGTTCAAGGGGGATCATCTGTCATCTTAGTTCGCCCCGTTGATGACATCTGGACAGATAACAAATCAGATCTGTGCACTGTCTTGAAACAACTGGATGTGGACGACAAAGATGAGGATGTCACAACAGAGAAGTTCATGGAGAAGGAGGTGGTTACAGATATGGATGGAACACCAGCAACCTCCCAGGTTCAGCAAGGATCAGACCATGTGGACGTGGTTGTCGGATCAGCCACCAGCGACTCACCATACGAAGACAGTGAGACAGAGCAGACTGAGATGGTCGGGAACAAGAGTCACTCAGTTCCACAGCAACACAAGGAAGAGGCAGCCAAGTCAAGCATTCAGGGCTCTTCAGTTCCTCAAAAGGCATCCTCCGTCGTCTTAGTTCGCTCCACTGATGACATCAGGACTGCTACCAAATCCAATCTGTGCACTGTCCCTTTGAAACAGGTGGATGTGGACAGCGAAGATGAGGATGTCACACCAGAGGAATTCATGAAGGAAGTGGATGTGGTTGTCAGATCAGTCACTAGTGACTCATCATACGAAGACACTGAGACAGAGCAGACTGAGATGGTCGGGAACAAGAGTCACTCAGTTCCACAGCAACACAAGGAAGAGGCAGCCAAGTCAAGCATTCAGAGCTCTTCAGTTCCTCAAAAGGCATCCTCCGTCGTCTTAGTTCGTTCCACTGATGACATCAGGACTGCTACCAAATCCAATCTGTGCACTGTCCCTTTGAAACAGGTGGATGTGGACAGCGAAGATGAGGATGTCACACCAGAGGAATTCATGAAGGAAGTGGATGTGGTTGTCAGATCAGTCACTAGTGACTCCTCATGCGAAGACACTGAGACAGAGCAGACTGAGATGTCTCCCACTGCCTCAGCATCCTCCAGTGAGGACATCAGCGCAGTGGTAGAGGATGACAAGACTCAACCATCCAGTAAGCCAAAAAAGGAGAGAAAGACTGGAAGACCTGGCATTTTGTCGAAAATGATGAAGTTCTTTATGAAGAAGAGTCAGGACAAGGATGAGGAAGCAGGTATGGATGCAACACCAGGAACCTCCCAGGTCCATCTAGGAGGAGAACAAGTGGGTGAGGTCATTGGATCAGCAACCAGCGACTCACTATCCAAAGACATTGAGACCAAGTCAATTGAGATGTCCTCCACTGACTCAGCATCATCCAGTGAGTCAGACTCAGAACAAGAGAGAACTGAAGGACATAACAGTTTTTTGTGTAAGGTGACGAACATGAGAAAGCCCTTAAGAAAGAAGAGAAGGGACACAGGTCACCCAGTCCCAGACCAATATGAGGAAGAAGAAGCTGAATCAAGCAGTCAGAGCTCTTCACCTCCTAAAGACCTGGTTACAGACATGGATGCAACATCAAGAACCTCTCAAACAAAACCAAGTGAGGTTTCCCGCCCTGCCTCATCATCATCATCCTCCAGCAGTGACACCGCAGAGGCTGACCAGACTCAAACATCCAGAGTGTCAGAAAAAAAGGAAGAGACAGGCAAAGGTGCTGGTGTCACAAAAAAGTGGAATTTCATGAACTTTTTCAGAAAGATCAGAGTTCACCCTGATCCAGAGAAGCATAAGGAAAAGGACGACGCAGCAACTCCTCAAGTGGCATCCACGCCCACCTCTGTGCACTCCAGTGAGGACACAGAAGATGCCGTGATATCTTACCAGAGCCATGCCCTTCTGGTACTGGAGGATGTTGACGATGACGATATGGTATCAGAACCACTCCCCAGCAAACCATCACCAGCAAGGTACTGTGAAGACTTGGTCATGGACAGGGACTCACCCAGCGACAGTCACCCCGAACCTTCCCAGAAGAGCAGTAGAGTTGCAGTACAGCTCATGTGCCTGAAAAACCTGTTTTACATCATCATTAAGGAATTCTTCAGCAGCCTCACCGAAAAGTAAGTTAATCATTCTTTGATTCATTCTTATTCTCTCACTGAAACTCCTCTTAACACTTGAGTACATTTGTGACATTTGTTGTGTGCAGTTTTATCTTTGTCTTACCATGTTGTTTTGTTTTCTTTTGCTTTTCCAGGCAGCTTACGCAAATAAAGAGAGGCGTTTACAGCGCGGATGTGAGGGAACAGATGTCTAACATGGGTGTGGAAGTGTTAAAGCTTTCCATAGAGGTCATCACATACGCTCTATCACGGGCCATAGATCAATCAGCTACCATGATAAGTCACACTTGTTCCGAGGAATGCAGTACACAGCAGGTGGGCCAGATCTTGCCTTCAGAGTTTCTCAGGGAGAGCTTTGCCATCACTGACGAAGACATCAGGAAGAGTGTGAAAAACTCTTTAGGCCGAGCTTGTTGTGATGTGCTTAGCTCAAACAGGACATTTAAAATACCACCCGAACTCATTGAGGTCATTGTGAAAACGGTCTCTGATGACCTCAACGCCATTTTGTCAGAGTCCATACAAGCCTCATTGGACGAAGGATCCTCCACTGTTCCTACTGCCAACTGCTGCCAGTTTTCCAGTTGCAGAAAATGCAAAGAGGTGCTGAAGGGAGTTGTCACAAGGATGAAGTTCTGGCTCACGTTTCAAGACATTGCACTGAATCAGAGAGATTCAGATCCTCACTCTGACAATGCCGGATTTGATGCTGCAAGTGACACCAAAGACCCCAAAAGGAAATTGCTGTCGTATGCCTGCTTAATGAGGCGGTGGAGGACTCGACACCAGGAACAGCAGGCTGTCGAAGCAATATCCAGCTGCTCTTCAGCTGAGGACAGTGAGGGGAGCGGAAACAGCTCATCGTCATCTGATGACTACGAGAGTCCATATGAAACGGACTACAGTGACTCCAGCGCTGACAGTATCAGCATCTACGAGGTATGGATGTGTTCATATTTAAATTGAAATTGAGCAGGCCATATTAAAACAAAGCAGATTAGAACAAATAAGACAGTGAAGCCTTAAAGAGAGTGATAAAAATAAGGATGTTTTTAACCTGTAAATCATGCAAAGATATTCCAGCCCCAGAATGAAAATATACACCTGGAAGTGTGCAGAATTTGTCCCCAAATCCAATTGACTGTAACATGAAGACATCTCTAGTTTTCTTTTTCTTGAATTGTAAAGGTTCATTTTGAAACCCTAAACTTATCTTTTTTTCTCCCTTTTTTTCATATTTGAATGTCGGCTTCATCTCAGGATGACACGATTCGGACCAAGAAGACTTCTCTGTGCAAAATAATCTGGACGTTCTTCTGCTGCCTGTGCTGCTGTTGCTGTAATGATGCTCTGGAATGAACCTTTCTCCCTTTACTCCTCCAAACTACCAACTCAAAACCCAACTCTACACCCTCTCTATCCTACTTTCCCCCTACTCCCCCTCTTATCTTTCTCTTCTCCCCCTTTCACCCTACTTTCATCCCCCAACCCTACTCTATCTCCCTCTTTCTACCCTTTCAACCCTACTCTATCTTCCCTCTATTCCCCCTCTCTCTACTCTAAATAAACTACCTAAAAATAATATAGATTGTATTGGAGTTTATTGGTTTCCACAGTGTTTGGGTTGTCTGGTAATCAAATGCTTTAACAGTGATGTTTTCTGAAAGAACTGGAACATGTCTCTGATGCAGCAAGACAAATAGCTTAACCTCCTGTTAGCGCCCCCCAGAGGGTACAAAGTTCAGGCTGCATAAAGGACCAGTAAGGGATTAATGAGGAGTTTTAACTGTAAACTGTAAATATATTCCAGTAAAGCGACCAGAATAAATGTGCAGAATAAAGTGCCAAAACTTAATCATTCAAGAGTCTCATTGAATTTAACTGCTGTTCTGGATCTTTCCATCATATCACATGATCTTCATCAGCAGATGCAGTTTGCCAAGTTGTCATGTAATTGTTTCTCACACGTTTACATAAATTTCAAAAAAAAAAAAAAAAGAATCAATAAAATGATTGAAAGTGTATTTTTATATTAGTCCAATCCAAAATCGTGATTTCTGGTTAAAACCTGTTTTATTCACTTTGGTTAAAAGCAAATTATGCTTCCTTCAGATCAAATTAAAATTAGTAATTCTACTGAAGTAGTATTTCTACATCAAACCAGAGGTTTTCATGTCACATAACCACGTGACGTCACATCAGTTCAACCTCTGTTCAGGTTCACTGTCTGCCATTACCTCGCTTCGAAATTCAAGATCGTCTGTGGTGGAAGAAAACTGTCTTAAACAAGGTAAGATTTCAAAAATATGTTGCTTTAAGGGCAATGGTGTGTTTCCATACACATTCATGGTTAGTGGCAGGGTGGACAACCACTTTACAGACTGGTGGTTTCTTTGTATTTTGCGCCACGTTAACTTAACGCTAACGTTAGCTAAACTAGGTAATTTGCAGCAATTTCTCTTGCATGCTTGACATGTACAGAGTTATTATTGTTTATAATGTTAATTTGTTATCACGTAAGGAAAAATAATGATGGTATGGTAAGGCTCGTTTTGTTCAGTATTGAACAAACTGGTAGAGGAGCTGTAACGGTCTGTGTCTGTGGACATGTTTACACCGAGCGCGGGCTGCCCGTGTCGTCTAACTGGTAGCTGAATTAACTGGTGATATAAGTCGTTTACAAAATGTTGCTGATAGTCTGATATTCAGTTATGAAACTAACATCAAGTCAATTTGAGAACTATTTCCATTTTCATACAGCTTATAAATAAACCATACAGTCTGAGGTTTGTATGTATTCAACTCATACATAGCATGGAGTTGTCAAGTTGTGATAACGGAACGCCCACTTTAACTTGTGACAAAATCTGTAATGTTAAATACTATCAGTTGTCATCATCATTGACACGAAAACAGAAGAAGCTAAACGGACAAGTAAAATAATAAAGACAATAAACCCCGATGGAAATCCGTGATGAGAAAAACGTTTGCAGACTGATGCTGAAGTTTCCTGTTTTCTGTTGGACAGGTAAGAGTGTAATGTAGATTTATTTCACTTCCCTATAAGGCGCATTAAAACAGTCCGATAAATCAGTCAAACTTTATTAAACGCGTTCACAACATCTCCCAACCTTGTTCAGTTGTAACATGTAAAAAAAAACCCAGTCTGATACCACTAAATCAAACGTTAGCCAGTGTCTCCCTTAGAACGGGCCAAAAATATTTTTAATGTCAAAAATAACACCAATATCCATTCATTCTTAAATCAATAGTGTTTGGGAGCCGCTGAGCAGCGTTTGTCGGTGTCGTTGCCATGGAAACTGCAGGCAGTTCTCCTTAGCCAGTGAGTGGTGAAGCGAGAGAGAGAGAGAGCGTCTGAAATAACGGTTAATGCTAACGGAGCAGAGGAAACGGTTAGCAGCAGCAGTAAGTTGTCAGTGTGTCAGTAAATGTACAGTACAGACTACAGTGTGTCAGTTAATAAACGCTGCAGCTTGTCAACACCATGAAAAGTCACGTCTGTTGTTTCCCCAACTGCTGGAAAAGTGAAGGTTAGCTCCAAAGTTAGCAACAGTGGGTTAGCCTAGCTTAGCAAGGCTAAACAGATAAATAGAAAAGGGAGAAATGTGTAGCTGCCTGCTAATCCTGTTGTATTGAAACATTTTGACAGAACGCTGTGTGCCACACAAAATGACTTTGAGGTCAGTGGCACAACCAGAATTCATCCATATATAAAGCGCTCCGGATTATAAAGCGCACTGTCATTTTTTGAGAAAATTAAAGGCTTTTAGGTACGCCTTATAGTCCGGAAAATATGGTATATTAAACCATATAGCATATTTTGGCTGCATTCAGGTTTTATTATTGTGACGCGTTTATCTGACTGCGTCCTCGTCATAACCACGTTATGTCCTTTTAAAATGAACTGCTACAGAAACTTGTAGAAGTGTATGTGCCACAACATCAAATATACAAGTGCAATTTGTACGTATTGAACATCTTTCATAAAATACTGTTCAACTCCAGCATCGGTTGTTTTTACGTCAGCAGACAGCGAATGTTTTTTCCACTTTTTGTCTGAAATCCAGTAACCTGTTTTTAATTTGACGTCTCAAAAGACACTGACAAATTAATGTCTGAGTAGCGAAGTGATAATATTGTAATATTTCTTGGTTAGTCAACAAGGGGTCCTGAAAAACCCAACGAAACATCTGCCTCTATCACCAGTTAATTCAGCCACCAGTTAAACCGACACACACACACACACACACACACACACCACGGACAAACAGAGCTGGCAGTGGAGTTAATGGTCCAGTGTGTGATATTTAGAAACATCTAAAACAACAGACTTGGTATAAATAAAAAAAATTAAAAAAAAAAAAAAAAAAGAATAGACCCTATAAGGCGCATTAAAACACTCAGATAAATCAGTCAAACTTTATTAACATCATGGCATCAAAATCTGAACGAGTCTTCATCTGGGGATCATAAATGTGCTTCAGACAAATAAATCCCATCTAAGGCACAAGGAGATAAATTATTTGATGAATGTTTAAAACAATCTGAATCATGTACTGCGGCCTTTTAAATCTCACCTGAACATCTATGAGAGATTTGACATGTGAGACATCCTTCTCCACCACCTTCAGACCATCAAAGGAAGGAAGGTTTTGAGGAATATCGGTGTTCATCCTTCTAGAAACACCTGAGCCAAGGAGCAGTGAAGCCGTCCTTTGTCAGTGATAAGTATATAAACATGTTTTATATCTGCAGATACACAATGAGACTGTAAACCACATGTATGGGCAGAAATATGTCACTAGAAACTGAATTTGAATCATTTACATTTAAACTTAAACTGCTCAGCTTGAATAATTGCACTGAAAAGTCTGAAATTTATTAGTGTGGAAATGAATTCCAGTAAACTTGAAACTGAATATAATGAAATGAAACTGAATTCAGTTTCTGTGAAACTGTGTTCGATGGAAATTCAGCTCTCTATATAAACTTCCACATTCAGTTCCCACAATACAAATACAAAACAAAACATCTCAGTTTTTTATTATTGATAATAATATTGGTTTAAAATAAAGAAACATACTCAGACTCTTCTCCAGGAGCAGGTTTGTTTTAACTGGTCTGACTACAAAGGCTGAAGGTTTGTGTCTTGTTGTCATGCTGCCCTCTAGTGGACACACACAGTCATTACACTGCAGAGTGTTTCATCTGAATGTGAAGCAGAAACTCTGATTACAGCTGAAATTAAAAAAAACACTGATGGAAATATAAAGCACATGACAATAAATTCCCTTTAATCTTGTAGCATAAACACAAACACATCTAATCTAATATCAGTAAAATATACATTATATATAAGCTATTAAACCTTTTACTATTTTACTTCTCACATATTTTGTACTTTAAACCGTCCAAGAGTTTCTCAAAGGTGCTTGAAATACATATTTTATGTTTGGATGTTTTTCATCAGCGACGTCAGAATCTATTTCAAAACCAGATAAATGTTTTCTACTGGATGTTTGCAAGTACACCCAAAAACTGAATATATATGCTGTAAATATATTTATTAAATCAGTTTTTACAGCTTTTCTGTTTGGGGTGTTTCAATGTTTATTTTTCAGGTTATGATCTGATAAAAGGTTGTGAGTATTGTATTTGTTTTCCTCCTCAAATTTAACCACATGACTCAGATCTCTTGCTAATTTTTGTATGAAACTGTTGGATCAGTGGGTCACTTCCTGTGCAGAGGCAGCAGTGACTAAACGGACAAACAAGAAGAATCCACACAGACGACACATTTCTTTCATTTAAAAAAAAAAAAAAAATCTTTCCACGTGCTGCTTTAAATGATGAATTTACTGTTTGAATACCAAACAACTGCTGACGTACATTTCTGCAGCTTTCTGTGTGATAACAGACCTGCCCACAAGACAAACAAGCCAAACACCTTTTCATTAAGTGTATGATTCATTCATGAACTCGCTGCGCTGCAGATCCAGAACGCGTTGACCTCGTCTGAGTGTAAACCGAGACTGAAGGTTTCTCCGCGGGAGGAAAAAGAAACTCAAACCTCCTCCTCAACTCTGGTTTTCAGTCTTCAGTGGAAGTGAAGAGAAAAAAAAACAACCTTTTCTTACCTTTCAGAGGAACAGGAAACTGGCTGTGTGTCACTTTAATGACAGTTTATAAAAACATTAAGTCACAGAGAGAAAAGAAAATAAGCAGACGCCTTAAATGTGTCAGTCGGTCCACATATATGTGAAATATCTCAAGAGTTATTCTATGTGTTGTCATTTAATTTGAACACAGATGTGCAGAAGATACATCTGAAACACTTTGGTTATCATCAGTAAAATATTTAAACATCTACAACTGACACAATGTTTTGTCCAGACATTGAAAAGGATGAATCTTATGGACTTGTTCTTACTTCTTATTTTAACTGAAGAGTCACCATCATGTCAACATTTTTCATTTGTAAACCAAACACCGGCTGATGTCATTCCCATCAGCCTCAGCTGCATGATGTGTTTCTGTGCTGATTAGCAAATGTTAGCAGGCAAGTAAAGTCACTTTTTATCTATATAGCTGCAACATTATCAATCACACATTTTCCTCAAGGAGCCTTTACAATCTGTACATCATTCAGAATAAGGAACAACTCTCCTGAAAATACACTTTAACAGGGAAAAAGTGGAGGAAACTTGAGTAACAGAGGAGGGATCCGTCTTCCAGGACAGACAGAGAATTAGAGGTGAGATCTTAAGCCCGAGCCCAAAATGTCAATTATTAACTTTGGGTCGGGCCGGGCTTCTCTCGCGCTAATTTTTTAAAATAAATATATATTTATATATGATGTATTGTATACTGAAACGATGTATGGATATTAAACTAAAGGAATACTTGTTATAAAATATGAATGCATTTATAATGATCATAAAAATATGTAGATTATTTTAACATTAAGAAAACTTGCGATATAAAATTTCGGGTTTGTTTCGGGCTCGGGCCTGCAAATCAAGTTAATTGATCAGGCCGGGTCGGGCTTTAATACCCGCGGGCCTGGGCCGGGTCGGGCTGGATATTTCAGGGCCGACCTTACCTCTACAGAGAATGGATGCTTCATGTGCAGAATACACAAAGATTAAGACCAAAATTAAAAGATGGACAAACAAGAAGCACAAAATTCTGGATAAACTGATAACAGAAAACAATCAGGAGGAACTTCCTCCGTCACCATGGAGACGCGGAAAGAAAACAGACTGGAATAAAAATGTTGAGATAACATAAGAGTTACAAATTCTTACAAACGAAACGATCGGTTTCATGTGTGGTTTCACGTTTATTCATCACCTGACATACGAGGAATCGCTCACATGTATTGTGGAAATTCTGAGAAGTCATTACAGACTCATTTGGTGTCCAGATCTGACTGAGCTGCTTCTGTTTTGAGGAACCAAGAGTTAAAGGTCGCGTTCACAGTTATTCATGCGTGTCTTTAAACCAACAGTCAGGAGCCCAAATGAACATGAAAGCATGAAACCCACAGTCCTCCTTCTGTGCAAAAACAATGTATTTAAAAGTTTATATGAAGCTCTGGCCTCAGCTCTGAAGTCCAACCCCTCCCATCTGAGAGAGCTGGATCTGAGTGGAAACAAGCTGCAGGATTCAGGAGTGAAGCTGCTGTGTGCATGTTACTGTTGTAGCTGCTGGAGGTGATGTATTTAAAAGTTTATGTGAAGCTAATATGAAGCTTCAGCGTCCAAATGAGTCAAATCCAGTAGATATCTTTCAACGTTACAGTCTTTTTAGTGGCAAAGTCCCTCTTTTTGTTTCTATACTTCCACCTGCAGCTCAACAGGGAAACACAAAGAGGAGAATTTGATGCTAAAAAGACTGTAAATGTGTCAGATATCCACTTGATATGACTAACTCTGACTGATGAAGCTGAATAGAAGCCTCACACACACTTTTAAAATGCCTGTGTATGAACAGGAGGAAAGTTTAAAAAGCATAAAAGGCATCGAGACAGAAAAATATCTGGTTTCATAAAAAGTCTTGAGCTGAGAGTCGCAGCAGTTTGTTCCAGATATGTGGAGCATGTTTAGACCAACTGAGAGGTCTGGATCAGGCTCATAAAGTGACAGCAGCAGATCAGGAACGAGGAGGAACGACAGCAGATTCATTAACATCTTTACTGCTTCTTCACCAGGAATCACAAACATCTGTCCGTTTGGAGACGCACACAGTCACTTCTTTGTTTCCTCTTCTTCTTATTATCCAACCAAATGTTCAGATGACGTGTTTTGATGAAGAAAAGCTTTTGTCACCTTGTGTTTTTAAATAATAAGAATACCGTTGGAGCTATTTTTAATCCTGTGTTTGTGTCTCTTTGCGTCAGTGGAGCCGTGTGGGAGGCTGACCTGAAGAAAGAAAACCTGCCGCCCACAGAGACGAGAGCTCATTCACACTGAAACACAACAAGCTGCTTCATTCAGGCTGCAGCACTTTCTGTGGTCACATCACAACAGTCCCCAGAGGAGAAGAGGATCACTTCAAAAAACAAAGCAAGAAATCCTTCAGTCGTCTGATGGATGTTGAGCCAGTTTGACGTACATCTCTTTAATATTCCTGTAGTGGTTTAACATTTTAATAATTCAGACAGTGGAGGAATCTGTGCAGCTTAATGTGACACATTTAAGGTGTAAAATGAACATTTATCAGCAGGAAAATGACACCACGAACTTTGTTTTTTAAACCTTAAGAGAAGATTTGGAGGTTTTTAACACATCAAATAACATGTTTCTATTCTTTTTCTTCCTCCAGCCTGCAGCAGAGTACGCTACATGACCCAAAAAAATATGCAGACGCGCCCATCTTCCTCCTAAATATGATTTTTAAACGTTTAAAAGCAATGAACATTAACTTCCTGTTTGTTTTAGGACATGTCTGCAGAGATTCCAGTTCATCCTAAAGACGTTAGATGAGGTTGAAGTCAAGTTCTTTTACACCAAACTGGGGAACACATTATTTCATAGAGCTGGTTTTGTCCATATGAGCAGTGAAAGAGTGTAATCATTCCTCTTGTTCATACTGGACATTAAAAGATCTCCTTCATCCACAGTGTGTCCAGATAGACATTTAAAGTGTGTGTGAAGCTTCTATTCAGCTTCAGTAGTCTGAGTTTAGTCATATCAAGTGGATATCTGACACATTTACAGTCTTTTTAGCATCAAATCCTCTGATTACAGTTCCTCTAATGTGAGGATTTGCTGCTTTCTTCCTTTTTATATGATTGTAAACTGAATATATTTTAGACAGTTGGTTTTTCTGTACCTTCTGACATCTTATAGACTAATTAATTTAAAAAAAATAGTCATAAATATACAGAAAATGAGTGTAGTTTGGTCTCTGGTTCTGATCAGAGATGGTTTAACTCAGCAACAGACACACATATCAGTGGTGGAAGAAGGATTCAGAACCTTTAAGTACCAAAACAGCAACGTAAAAATACTCCATTACAAGTAAAAGTACATAAATATCATGAGCTTGATGTAGTTAAAGTATTGCAGTAAAAGTAGTGGTTTGGTCCCTCTGACTGATATATTATTATATATGACATCATTAGATTATTAATACTGAAGCATCAGTGTTAGAGCAGCATGTTACTGTTGTAGCTGCTGGAGGTGGAGCTAGTTTACACTACTTTATATACAGTTAGCTAGTTTAGTCCACTGGTTCCCAACCTAGGGGTCGGGGTCCCTCCAAAGGGTCAGCAGATAAATCTGAGGGGTCATGAGATGATTAATGGGAGAGGAAAGAAGAAAAAAAAAGTTCTGATACACAAATCTGTTTTCAGTTTTTTGGACTTTTCCTTCATAATTTGCTCTTATCTCTGATTTTTGTGAAATTTGGGTAGTTTTACTTATTTATGCCTCAAATAGTTGTTTAAATGAAAGCATGTGAGAAGTTTAGAGCGGAAATATCCAAGGTGACGACCTCAAATGTCTCCTGACCAACATTAATAACCCAAAGATATTCAGTTTACTGTCATAGAAGACTAAAGAAACCATCAACAAACCACAAAATATGAATTTGGATCATATTTGATCCATTTGAGTCTGAAACCAGAGAATTTTCCTATAAAAACAACCAGTTATCAAAATGATTACAGTTGTTGCAGCTGATAAACACATCTGTTTTCAGTTTTTCTCTAATCTTTGATTTTTGCTGAAATATTGGATCATTTGAACATTTATTGAAATGAAAGCATGTGAGAAGTTTAGAGGGAAAAATCACTATTTGGTGGAGCTGTTAACAACTCATAGACATGTGAAATGTGACCCCGACTACACACTGCTTTTTGTAAGACGTCAAAAGCCAAAAAGGTTGGAAACCGCTGGTTTCATCTTTAACAATGTGTTGTATTTTAAAAGCTTGTTATATTATCCATTGTGTCAAATCTTCATGTGAAAACTAACTAAAGCTGTCAGATAACTGTGGTGGATTATTGCAGCTCTACATTATCAGTTACATCTAAACATCAGACACATTTATGGATAACAGAGAATCATTATTACTGGCTTAATCTCTGTGAGGCTGGCAGACAGCGGCAGTCTGTGTATGTAACCGCCCCGCAGTGTGTTCAGTCTCGACCTGTGATCCGCGTCTGAATGAGGATCTGTCTGTGTCGTGATTATCTGGAGGCCAAACATCCACCCAGAGAGACCCAAAGCATGATGTCAGCTGCCCCGTCAGCTCCATCCGCCCGCCACCGCTCTGTGTGTGTGTGTGACGGATGACGACACACACACACACACACTCTCCTCTCAGTAACCGAGCAGCGACAGCAGAGGGAGCCGCCATAAACAATGTGTAGGACCTCGGCCGGCTCGCGGCTCGGGGCCTGAGAGAGAGCGAGGCGAGGCCACTGGAGCAAAACATGTTTTTCACCGCTGCTGGTGTCATGCCTGCCTGCTGTGATCCGCCAGGAGGGGAGGGGGGGTATTTATAGGCTGATAATGAGCATGTGTCCTTCAAGACCACGTTGCCCACAGTCATAGGCCCAGAGGAAGCAGGAGGAAGGCACACTTTCAGGAGAAATATGTAGGACACAGTGACAAACACAAAACAAGTGAGAGAAGTTTCTGGAAAGGTCTGCCCTCCAGCCACCAATAAAACTCTACAGAAGTTTGGAAAAACAAACTGTGTTTTATTAAGACAACAACAACAACAAAAAAAAGGCCCTGAATACTCAGGAACATTATCAGATACTTCGTTACGAAGCAGTCGAGGTGATTCTTCTTTACACAGAGAGAAAACAAGTTTAAAAAAACGAACTGAACTCCTCGTCAGGAATTCCCAAAAAGGTGAAGAGCACCACAAAAGTGTTGTCATGTGACAGCCGACCTTTCCCCCCCCTCCCCAATCCCACCCTACCCTACCCTACCTCCCCCCCTCCAAAAAAGCATTACAAACAAACAGTTACACATCACCCAAAGCCCTGTGGGAAAAGGGCGTGTTTTGTCTTCTTTCCCATGCCCCTGCTCCTCCACATGTTGGATGACTGTGTTCCCCTCAGAAAAAAAAATGTTTACAAGAGAAATGTGGAGCTGCCTTTAACAGAGATGAAGTGTGTGTGTATGTGTGTGTGTGTGTGGATCAAATCATGTGCCATGTACGGCTGAAATATCAGCATTACTATGATACCATGAGGCTCATTTCACTGGTTAGTCTGGTTGAGGTTGAGTAAACCAGTGAAATGAGATGAGAAAAAAAAAAAAAGAAGGGAGGGAGCACTTCCTTTCTCTTCTCTGTGCAGCGTCTTTTTGTTATTTAACACCCAGCATTAAAGATTGTAAACAAAATGGACTACTAACCCTCCTCCCCCCTCCCTCACTGCAATAATAGGAATGGCTAATTTACACTTCAGCCATGAGGAGAAAAAAAAAAAAAAAAAACCTCCCTCCCCTCCCCCCCAAAATAACACAACATGAACAAATTGAGGGATGCAGTGGTAAATAAAAATATCACATACAATCCTGCCTTTGTTCACTGCCAACCTTCAATTAGAAAAAATAAAGAAGACTCGTCGTTTAAAGGATGTCAGGATTCACAGACTTTCACACACAAAGATGCTCCGTGTGGTGTGTATTTTCATCTTTACACCTTTTAAAATAGTCGCATTAGCTCGTAGAAAACGTGAAACATCTCCTCGCTGGCTAATGCGATCATGAAAAAGGTCGGTAAAGTGAGTGTTTGGTGGCTCAAATCTCCACTGCATCCTCTAACGTCCGACCCGCAAGGAGACATTCAAACATAAACAACACGGCTCGTTAGCTCGGCTAACTGCTAGCTAACCGCTAGCTGACGTAACGTGACAGACGTTACGGACAAATCGATGAAAATGGATGAAATTAGAAAACATAGCTACCAGTCCTGTTAAATTTATTTTGAAAAATGTCCGTTGTGTGACTGTATAGTCTCAGTTTTTTGTTGTTTTTTTGTTTTTTTAAATGTGTGTGTGTGTGTGTTCATCCAGATGGAGATCAGCACGGCACATTGTCCGCCGCCGCCTGCGGGAAATCTCCACAGTCCGCAGCGGAGAATTGCAGCCTCCTCACGGCCTCTTTGATCAGGTTCCCCGATAAAATTAACTCCTGGAGCAACCGGTGCGGGTCGTCGTCCTCCACGTTCATCCTATTTTTGTTCCACGGTTTAATTTGGTCCCACTCCTGGTCGCTAGATCCGGGGATGTGATACGGACTTGCCCGGCTGCTCCCCCGGTGTCCCCGGAGCCGCATGCAGCAGCCGCGGCGTTTCTGCGTTCCAGGAGCTCCAGCGTTGCCGCTGATGAGAGCCGCCGGTTTGACTCCGCCGGCGCTGCTGCCGGTGAGCCCGTGCAGGCAGGACATAGACACGGACACCGTCTTCTGGTGTCCGCCGCTGTTGTTGTGGAGCTGCAGCGCTTCGCCGATCTTCGTCACCAGCGCGTCCACCTCTTTGGAGTCGACGGTGACGGACTGCTCCAGAAAAATGTAGTTCTCCTTCCGACACGGCATCCTGGCGGGTTTCTGTCCGGTTGTGTCTGACGGTTTCTCGGTTTTCAGAGTGTTTTTGTTGTCGGATGAATGAGAGCTGCCGGGCCGCTCCTTGCTCTCGCCACGCCGCTCGGCAGTAACCAACAACCCGAGTTGATTTGTAAACAATGGGTGACGTGTTGTGGACTGTACCATTGCGCCTGCGGGGGGAGAGGGGGGTTAGTAAACCAAAATAAAGTGCACAGTTATATACCACCCACACAACAAATAACCACGGCCAATATTAAAACATTTATAATATTATATACAAATTTAACACGTGACACATTAATTTTAACTCATATTACCGGTGTTTTACCGGTGTTGTGACTTCTTATTGATGTTTTGCCGGTGTTGTGACTTCCCGCCTCAACCTGACCACACTCCAGCTTTGGTTTGCTCCCCCAAATGGACATTACATAACTCGTAACTGTCTGTCCAGGCAAAACAAACAAAGCACTTTTTTTTTTTTTGTACATTAACGACACATAAAATCACGTTGGACCAATGAATAACCTCTCAAGCGTTGAAGCACATTTATATGAACAAACATACACATGATGAAAATCATCAGATTATGTCTCAACTATCACCCGAAACAAACCCAGTGTTGCACCAAATTGTGCAACCCAGTTAGGGATTTTTTTGGGCTGTATTGCCATTTCTTAATGTTTTTAGCATGCTTTATTTTGATAACAACTGTTACCAAATGCTGTGTCACCTCAGTATTTAGCCGGATAGCTGAAAAGAAACACAAATAATGACCCAGATGATACAGAAGTGATCGCAAATTGTGACATGTGATGATATAATATGTAGTGTGTGCGTATAAATCTATCTGCAGAGCCTTTACACCTTATATGTCAATATCTGTTCATCCCTGTGGTCTTTTTTTCATATAGTAAATCCTCTCTGAAGGGTCACAGATCTCTGTGTGCTAAAATAGAATCACTATTTACACGTTACAATTAGTGACCCCATCAAAATACTACAACATACTCCCTTCAAAAATGTGATAAAGACTGATAAAATGTCTGCAGTGATAATACAGTTGAAATTCAGGTCAAAGAATTTGCTGTATGATAATAATAAACCCCCCCTCTATTCTCTGTGTGCACTGCACCTCTAAAAATAGCCTTTTAAATAAGCTGTAAACTACTTGTAAGTACATGGATACAGTTAAAATAGTTGTGAATATGATGTCTGAGTGTAGAGCTGCCTCTGGCATGCGGCGTGTATACAGTGACAATAGACAAGGAGGGAGGGTGTGTATCTGTGGGAGAACATGGTGTACATTTCTGTTTCTCAGAAACAGCAGTCAGGGTAAACCCGATGCTCCAGTCAAAGAGAGAGTCCTTATCGCCATATAAGGAGCTACTATCACTGCCACCACGTGGTACGCCGGCCAATCAGAGGGCTCCAGCTGAGGTTTCCTGTGTGTCTCAATGGCAGCAGCAGTCCAGTCATACTGAAATCGAGTGAGGTTGTGGCCGTTAGGAGTGACACCAAAGAGTGAAACTGTGATAGAAACACTCATCACTTCTTGAAACACAGTTACTAAATACACTGTTTACTTTCACCCCGCCCAAAGTCACAGTAAACAGTTTGAATCTTACTAATAAATGTGTTTTTTAAACCACAATAACATGAACAGTATCATACATCTATGTTCTATTTATAATGCAGATAAAACAATCTGTTATCTGTTTTTTTATGACATTTATTTTGAAGTTGACACATGAAAAAAAGACAAAATGACACCTTCACAGTGTCCTCTGTGTAACATGTATGAGTGTGCTTCAGGTTGTGTTCAGGCTTTATTGATTGACAGATTGATTTTATTCAGTTATCCAAAACTTACAGTTTTTAAACTGTAATGATCACCACATCATCAAAAAAAGCCCCAAAAAGATGTTGTTTGAAGATGTTTCCATTGAGGCCCTGTACAAACAGCATGACAAGAACAACATATATTCATCTCATGTTAACATTAATTATAAATTATAGGTTATAAATGACTGAAAAACCATCTTTATGCTCTGATGTGATGAGTTTCAGAGTTAAAGGAACAGCGCAGCTCCAAAAAGTGAAGAACAATAAAAAAAGATAAATAGTTGAACTGCTTCTCGTTAGATGAGTGTCTTTAATCAATGAGACGTAATCACATAAATACATAAACACAGGCTCATCATCTCACTATCCTTCACTGCGCTTTAATCAATCCGTCAGACTTTTTTCTTGGATGTCATTGGACAGAAGCTCCAGTGATAAATTCACATCTGAGCTGCGTCCAGACAGAAAGTAGAACACGGCTCGGTGTTTTTCAGCAACACGATGTGATGTCATGATGTCATCCGGGCCACATTTCTCCTGTTTACTTCATGACTGAGGCCGCTGAGAGTTTTAAATCCTGCCTCGTGGCTTTTATACAGTCAAAAAAAAAACGGCGCTGCTGCGTTTTTTGCTGTCGATAAATCTCTCAGACTCGCGGATCAAAGCCTCATCCTGGGCCTTCACGGATCATATATCATCGTCTCAATGGTAACTGAAGCAACATGCCTGCAATGCGGCTCCTAATGTCTTTTTAATGTAGTGCTATGTCTGCTCTGACAGTTTGTAATAGTATTAATACAGCAGAGGAACAAACAGCGAGGCGGGAGGAAGACTAAAGGTCAAAAACAACCATGAGCTTCGACCACATCTGAGCGAAAAAGCGTTTATAGCTCAGATAATTAAGCTGCTGTAAAGCTTTTTTTTTTAAAGGTTACAGCTGCTGATTTTAATAGTTTTTGTACAAAAAAGGAGGAATAACATACACACACACACATACTTGTTAGTGTTAGTCACATAGTTGGTTTGGATCCAAACATGAGATTTGTTGACAGTGAGGAAAATATAGAAAATCCCCAAACTGACTGTTTTTACAGAAATATGACTCATCAGCTGCTATCTGTTGTCTCCACTCTTAAAACATGTTATTATGGTCTTGAGCCAATGATTCAAATCAAAACTATGACCTCATGATCAAACCAATATGAAAGAAATCATGTTATTGTTACGCATCTGCAGCTCTGGTAGCCAAACTGGTGTCGACATTACAGAGACTCTTGAGGCGCTTCTGCTTTAACTAGACAATAAAATGAACACCTAAACAAGCCGATACAGCAACCCCACACACACACACACACACACACACAAAGTACAGTCTTAGTTTAATCAAAATCTCTCTGGCAATCTCACAAAATGGAAAAATACAAGCTTGTCAGGGCAGTGAACTGGATTGTTATGTGTCCACACCCTGTGCAGAGCAGCGAGTGTTCAACAGTGTGTGTGTGTGTGTGTGTGTTCTTTTTCTTTATGTTTGTTTGTTTGTTTTAACATTTGATATGGGAATAATAAGTGAGAGGACATGAGTGAGTCCCCAAAACATCACAAATGGAAAAAAAAAACAACAACAGCCTGTTATGATCAGAGCTGCCATGTAAACAAGAATATGAAGCCTGTGAGTCGGTTGAGTCACGTTTCAAACAACCTTCCCTCCCTCAGGTCAGACTTCCACTGTTGGATTCTTTGTGTTTAAACAAAAAAAAAAAAAAGCCCGTCCACAACACGAGGAAGTGAGCTGGCTGGAAACTGGGTCACACACTTCCTCATTCTTTCATGTCTTCCTGTACGTGACTCAGCGGCGGTGGTAAACAGCCCTGCCGCCCTTGCAAACACAATCCTTGTTTGTCTGCAGCCGCAGCTGCTTCTGCTGCTGCTGCCGCCGCCGCCGCTGCTTTCACACTTTCCCATGAGCGACCGCCACGCAGGACCGCCGCCGCGGTCCTGTTTGACTGGGTGACCTCATCCTACGTCTTTGTTCTGTTCACAGGAACTTCAGCTGAACTCAGGAGGGGAGTCGGCTAATAAAGAACGAATGAATAAATACGTGTTTTAAAGTGTGTCGTGTGTGGTTTGTCTAAAAGTAAGAGTTCAGATGTGCTATGATGTCATTTTATTGCTTTTTTTAAACAGTTCCACATATAGTTTCCTCTAAGTTTAGAGCTTTTCATTGTTTTTAACTTGTGTTTAACATTATTTTTTCTTCCCTCTCGTCAGCTGTGTGTGTTTCTGTTGATGTGTGTAATCACTCTCACAGGGACAAATAAAGTGTGTGTGTCGAGTTAAATTACACTTTGAAACTGGAAGATGCGGAAAGGTGGATGAAGACGAAAGGTTCTGTAAACACAGTGAACTAGATGAGGTGGAAAATGAAATAAACGTCGTGATTTGAGACGAGTTGTTGTGTTGTGTGTTGTTTAATGAAGGTCATACTCCACATTTACAGCTGATAATGAAGCTTTAACTGAACGTCTTTGTGTATTGAGAATATATTTCTACAGCATGAGGAGAAATAAAACTCCTGATCTTTGTGGTTTACTTCATATTTATCTGTGATCTGCATCAGATACACACTGTTTATGAATGACATGAGCTGATGCAGATGTAGATTTTGTTGTGTTGGGTTTATGTTTGTTTGAATTTATATATTATATGTGCACCTGTGAGGCGTTCTGTATTGATCTTTTTCATTTTCATTGAAATATCTGGCTCTTTAGCTGCTAAATGCTACCAGCTAGTCTACAGCTAACTGTTTTTCAGTTGATGTGTTGAAGTTGTTAGCAAACAGCTGCTTTATTTCCACATCCAGCAGTTACAACATGAACATTGATAATGCCGATATTTACTTGTGGCGTTCCTCAGGGTTCTATTCTTGGTCCTTTGTAGTTTCAATCTGGTTAAAGCTGCTTGAAATGATGTTTTTTGTCCACTTGTTTTCAGCAGAATAGCCTCTAAACACGACTTCTGTCATGTTATCAGCTTATAGAGTAGTTGTGGCTAACATGTTAGCAAACAGCTGCTTTTATTTCCACATCCAGCAGTTACGGAGCAACATTATCATTCATGTGGAGTCGTGTTTCTGTCCAGTCTTCTCTCTCTTTTAGCTTCTGTTTCTGCTCTCTACCAACTCCTGAGGGAAATATCTGGCTCTTTATCTG
Organism: Euthynnus affinis; assembly: GCA_029490765.1. NCBI lineage: Eukaryota > Metazoa > Chordata > Actinopteri > Scombriformes > Scombridae > Euthynnus > Euthynnus affinis. Next base: position 2,311,013 of record CM055847.1, read on the forward strand.
CTAAATGCTCCACTATGTTCACCAGCAGGTAGTGTACAGCAGCTTCTTCTCTCTGAAAACGACGCTATGAGAGCCGCTGAGAGTGAACCAGAACAGTAAAAGTTGCAGCCGGACAGATAAACAATGAGCTGAAACTCACAAGAGTCGCTGATAATTCTCTGTACGTTCATCACTACGAGCCAAACACATCACATACTGTTAGTTAAAGCTGCTTTAAAGGTGCAGTATGTAGAATTTAGTGGCAGAAATGTCATTTAATATTCATAAGTATGTTTTAATTAGTGTTTAATCACCTGAAAATAAGAATTGTTGTGTGTTTTTTATCTTAGAATGAGCCCTTTATATCTACACAGAGTTTCGTGGCCACCGTAGATTCTCCTACATGCTTGGCAGGGGAGGAGGAGGAGGAGGGTTGGTATTCAGTTTGTTGCAGTCCGGATGCCACTAACTCCTCCACACTGCACCTTTAAATAATTAGAAACACACACACTCTGAACGCTCGCTGCGCTACGGCCCTGTAGGGACCCAGAGATGGTCACAGATCAGGCTCTGAATAGGACTCCTGGCCCGGTCCCAGACTGCTCCCTCTGTCGACTGTCACTCCGCATGAAGTCACACTCACAGCTGTGGAGGTCTACGCTGCTTTTAGAGGCATTTATTTATACTCCAGGGGACATTCAGGCCCACAATAACCCGCCGTTAAAATACTGTGAAGAGCTGCGTCGCTGTTGAAATATGAGCCAGGAAGTCCAGTTTGCAACGCCGGATTTTTGTGGGCTGATATGCATATTTCAGGCTTTTTTTGTCCCAGTAAAATATCTAATTAATCACTATATACATAGATATATATATGCTTATATGTATACCAGCCATGCCTGTATGCCTTTATATACTGTATGTATGTGTATAACTATATGTAAGGATGTGTTTGTGTGTGTATAACAGTGTTTATATTGTACATACCTGAACGTGTAAGTGTGTAAAAATGATCTTCACCGAGTCGATTCAAGTGTAAGTATCATCAGCAAAATGTTGGTAAAAGTAAAAGAGCTTAATATAGAGTTCATTTTATAAGATGCTTGGTAGATAGTTGATCTATACTTCATTAAAAGATTAACAAAAAAAGTGTAGAAGAGGCTCTTAACGCAAAAAAATGGCAGACAATTGTGACAAAAGTGGATTTTTTAGGTCAAATAACATGCACTTTTACTGAAGAATTACATGTTTTATGTGTTTGTTAATACAGATAATATTTATGTAGTGATGACAGCTGTCAGAGAAATGTGTTTGTAGTAAAGTAGAAATATGAAATAACACAAATTATTGGCAAACATGGCTTAATGGAGTTAATTAAAAGAGAGAGAGATGCACAGAAGGAGAGGGTGCAGAGATAACTTCAGTCTGTTCACATGTCTTTGATGATATTATTAGATTTTTGCTATGTTTGGAAGTAACTATTAAAGTTTGAGCTCAGAACAAACCGAGGGACTTTCGGGGGGTTGTTATTGGGCGCCGTGACTAATTTCGGTGGTGTATCTTTAAATTTGGAACCTCTTCTCAGTCGCTGCAAATCCTTTAAACTTTCCTTTTGTTGCCATTATTCCGACTGTCCGTACTTTTACTTTATAACCGGCCGTGGTGCCACTGAAGCCGGCCGAGCTGAATGGGGAGCGAACAGAAAAAGAAAACAGGCCTTTCAGCCAGAGGATCAACTTTGATAGCAGTTGGCGGGCTGCCAGCGGCTCGAGTTCACCGGGTTTGTTTCCTCCATTCAAAGAGAGAGAGAGAGAGACAGAGAGGCCATTTTTATACGGCCTCTCTCTGTCTCTCAGACACACCTCTCTCTCTCTCTGAGGAATGTGAGGAGGTTGCACACGGCAGGAAGTAATATCAAAGGATTTATTTGTTGCTGCGCCGCGATGCCTGCGGGGCTGTTGTTGTAAACATGCACAGAAACATAATCACAGTCTCAATTATTAACAGTAAATTCAACAACAACAAAAAAAGAAAAGTTATTATTGTGTTTGCTGTGAAATAATGTTCCTCTAACCTGACCTGAGGGTCACTCAGCTGACGTGTAACGAATGACTAAACGCAGCCTCCTACACCGCACGGAGAAGTTAATTTATGCTACCACCCTAACGTACGCTACATGGCCAAAAGTCTGAGGACGCTCCCCTTGTGTTTCTCCTTTTCTGTTTCATTATGATAAACAAAACCAGCTATATAAAGACATGGGGTTTTTTTTTCTTCTTCCCAGTTTGGTGTGACCTTAGATTCTGAACCTGACGGATAAAATATGGTGATAACAGCCAGAATATTCCTTTAAATCAAGAGCTGTGAGTTCAGTCGGAGGTTAAACGGTTTAATCATTAATGTCAGAGTAAACTCCACCGAGGATTAGATTCACTTCTTTTTAAACTTTAGTCACTTTGTGCAAACACTCCTCACCTTTATATTAAAAAAAAAAAAAGGGAAATGTTGAAGGAGGCTCAATAACACGAGAAACACCAAAGTCTTCCTGAAACATGCAGCTAGTGTTTAAGTTTAAGGGGAGATGGCCTAATGGTTCCAGTTCAAATGAGTTTTCCTTAAAGTGGCTTTAATCAGTATTTTTTATATCCTCACTGTCTGAGCTGCTGAGTGTCATCTTGGGCCTCAGCAGGAGGCTTTTTTCAGAGAAGAAAAGGCTGTAAAAAAAGCCGCTGTTCACTACCTGCACAGTTATCTGTAGACTAGCTGGTAGCGTTTAGCAGCTAAAGAGCCAGATATTTCCCTCAGGATGTTGGTAGAGAGCAGAAACAGAAGCTAAAAGAGAGAGAAGATCAGATAATGTTGCTCCGTAACTGCTGGATGCTGCTAACATGTTCAACATATCAACTTAAAAGCTGATTATATGTCATGTGTTGTGTTTACTTTGTGTTTCTGCTGCAGGTTTAATGTCAGAAGCAGAGACATAAAACACACTATGGCAGCCATCTTCCCTGCGTCCAGTTCTGATCTGAGCTGTAATTGGAGCCTGTGGTGAAAGAGGTTAATTATGTCTTTATAATCCTTTTATTTTTTTTCTACCAATACACCAAATACTGTTTTAAATTCAAAGTAATGAGTGTAAGACAATAAACCTGACCGTAACCAGTGTTATGGCCTAAACTGGCAGGCAATTACAATCAGAAACACACCTACTGAAATATATCAATACATTTATTAATGTCATAAATTGAACATAAGGCAAGCTCTCTGTCTCTCACACACACACACACACACTAACTCGCTGGTAAATACCCATTAGCGTGGCTAATATCCTAGAGTGCATGACGAAAATGCTTGAAATGTTTCAAATTCATAGATAAACTCAGGAATAACACGTCTCTCTCCATCTGTTCCTCTCTCTCTCAGTGTTCCTTCACAAACTGGCAGCTTTATACACACCTGAGTGTTTTTCTGAAGTCACAGCCCTGCTCATGAACTCTGATGGTCAGGGTCATAGTCAGAGGTTTACAGGACTTTGTGTTCTACTGGTCCTTAAACAGGATGGTCCTGTTGAGTCTGTTCCTCAGGCCGTGCTCTCTCTGATGTTGAAGACGCATGCAGTGTTTTTCTCTACGTTTCTCATGACTGTCAGTGCCATGTTTGGTTTCCGTGAGGTCAAAGATAATAATAGTGATGTTAACAAGTTTATTTAGTAAAGCGCCTTTCACAGAAATGAAAGTGCTTCACAGTGATAAAAGCTAAAAATAAGACCATAAACATATACATAGAATAAACATGACACGAGTTAAAGTACCTCAAGAATCATGACCACAAAACTCAAGATGACACAAAACCTGATTTAAAAAGACGAGTCTTCAATTGTTTTTTAAAAGCTTCTATAGAGACTGCAGATATATGTAAAAGAAGAGACCTCCATCATGTTGGAACCACAACTGCAAAGCTGAGAGCGAAGGATAGCTGGTAGGTCCTGGTCAGAAGACCTGAGTGACCTTCTGGCGATACAGGGACGGATGAGATCATCGATGTACTTAGACGCCTGTCCATGCAGGGTTCTATACTTGATAACAAGAACCTTAAAATGAATCCTAAAATGGATGGGAATCCAATGCAAAGAACTTAAAATAGGAGTAATGTGAGTCATCCTGCTGGACTCGGTTAGTGGCCTTCCAACAGCGTTTTGGTTATCAGGCTGTGGTCTTAGAAGAACTGCTGGGGTGTCTTGTGAACCCAGCAAGGAAGGAAGACCCTGACCGGATCTTCCTAATTGAATGAGTGTTCATCATCCTCCTGACGGCCGGAGGATGGGACCAGCAGCCCTCCTCTGTGCCTCTTCTGTATTAGGTGGTATGACTCATCATGCTTGGGAGGGGAGGGGGGGGTGGGGGGCTTCGTCATTAGCAGGTGTCACATGACGGGCGAGGTCTCACCTTCCTCACAACTCAGCCAGCAATGTATGTTGCACAGCTTTTAGTAACAGCTGAAAACTCAGTGGGTAGGTCAGAGTGCACAATGTTCACAAAGCTGCTGCCGGACTGGAAAGTGTCACAGCTGCTCCGCTCCGGTCTCCAATGGGAGGGCGTTACCGGTCTGACCTGAGCCAACCTAGCAGCGAACCAGGAGCTTCTTCAAAGTTGACTGAAACTGGTTTGCATTGGGGTTGTTGTTCCAGCTTCCTGGGAATACAGATGTTCCTTTTTTCTGCAAATAACATTACATTATATTTATGGAATGTTATTTTTCTACATTTGCTCAATATGGTCCCGGTAGAACTCCTTACCTCTGTTGTTAACCACTGTGTCGATGTTCACAACAAAGCCCACTACAGTCTGAACAATTACACATGTACAGCAGGTTGGGTTTGACATCCACAGAACTCCTGTTCTATTTATGGGCAACACTGACAGCAGCTACATAATGGTACATGGTTCATTCTCCACGAGCAGCTACTTAAGGATAGATCATAGTTGAGATCACTAATTTATTAATAACAATAATGTAATTGGCTCTTGTGTCTCTCAGGACCTGGCTGATGAAAGGCCATTGTACCGTTGGCCCAATTCAGGATATCAAATCAGGTGTCTAGGTAAAGTCAAATTAGTTGAAATGCAATGACTTGTAAACAAAAGGCTTTCAAACCAAAGAGTGAATCATTTGTCCTTACTCTCTTGGCTAAACCCAACCCTAAACACAAAGGCCAAGTTAGTCATCTCATTATGTTTTTGTCAGTATAGTTACACATTAAGAAAAACAGACATTAAAACATAGTGTTAGTATGGACTGTATGTCACTTAGTCTTCAAAAAGGTCTTCAAAACATCGACTTCACTTCAATAAATCAATGCAGAGGTAATATTGTTTGTGCAGGAACTGACATTTTTATTTGTAAAGAGATTGAAATTCTAATTTTAATGAATTCCACTGTTGCTTTGCTCTCAACAAACTTTGGATGATTACCATCAGAGAGCGTCTCCACGGCAATGACAACACTGGAACTCGAAATTGTCATCTTCCTGGACGTTCTCCTGGTCTTCTAAACACTGCCAGCATGTGGTACCAGTGGAAGACTTCAACTCCCCCAATTGCCTGAAGCAGGTTGAGGTGGACCAAAGATCAAACACACTGTGGATCCAGTTGTTGGATGCTGGAAGTGCAGCTTTGGTACTCCAGTGGTTGGCACATTAACCTCTAGCTAAGAGCACATTCCAGCATTCAAGGCATGGCCATCCATGGTTATCGCCCACACGCGGATGTTACAGTCACTCCAGAAGAATGTGGGTCAGATGTTGGGCCTGTACTTCAGCTGACAGAGTGTGTGTGAAGAAGTAGGACTCCTTTCATACCAACCACCATCATGATCAGGGAAAACCATCACTGACAAACCCTGTGATTTACTTTAATGGTGGATTATAGACAATCTGCCTTTGGGTTGCCATGGCATCAAGTACAAGGCAAACGTCTCTATATTTATCAGGCTCAGGGTCGGCCTTCTCTTTCAACACTTGTTGCATATCTTCATTTATACCTGGCCATGAACAAGTTCCATCCACCTAAAAAATGTTGTCTGAAGAGGTAGCATTCATAGAGGTGAAAGCTATTTCAGTCGCTATGATGATATAATCAACCAGTGAATCAAATAATAAAGAGGTTAATTACACTTTATCAGTGTTCTACCTTATCAATGTTCTCACTGAAGGTAAACAGAGTTTTACTGTGTCCTACATGTACGCCTTTGTACCATAAAGATGTGAAGGGAGTGTTTGCTGCACCTCTTCAAGAGGTGTATTTATTTTTGTACACACTTCTTATATCAACACAGTCGTCATAACAAAATGCTGGCATTGAACATTTCTGCAAACCACAGAGACGCTGAATATCTGTGTTTCAACATGTGTAATACGTGGCATATTAACATTTCAACAAGATGTATCATCTCAGCATTTCTACAAAACGTAGCATATTAACGTTTCTATCCACTGAATTATGATGTTTTATAGTGTGACGATGCTGTGGTTAAAGTCTGGTTTGGTTTAGGTAGAAAGACCATTTGGTTAGAGTTAGGGAAGGATCATGGTTTGGGTTAAAATTATATAAAAATAAAATAAAAATGTTTGCAAATGCTCTGATGTCTCGCTAAAAACACCCAACTGCTTTTGTTAATTGAAACATAAAGCAGGCTTTGGTTTCAAGGAGGTCTCGAATCGTGCTCTTTTATGGTTTCCAACTCAGAAACATGTGAACTACGTCACTTTACAAATGTTGAGATGATGCGTATTTTGGAAAAGATGAAATAATATGTTTTGTAGAAATGTTGAAACGAGACTTATTGTTGAAATGTTAATATGCTACGTATTGGATCAATGTCAACGTTTTATTCTGGTGACCAGGCTGTTCACATACAGTTCACATACTGTGCTTTGGATCTCTGGGACATCATGGCAGTGAAGTCCAAAACCTCACCTGCAATTACAGTTTATCGCCATAGGTGTCGCCAGAGAGAACAAAACAGGGATCTTTGAGATTGTTACTTTAAAGTTCTCCTACTTAATTTTTTTTTTAACTGCAGGCAAAGATCCAACATAAAAACTAACAATGTTGACTTGCTATTGGAAACAGGAAACAGACAGTAACCTCCTCTCTACATGGAATTCCATAATACTCACTATTCGCTGCTTCAGGCTGCTGTTTGTTTACTTATTTTACAAGGACAGCGCACATTAATAAACATGGCTGTAAATGTGCCAGAGTTAGCCAAGAGGCTAAATTCATCTGTAGTCCCTGAACAGATGTTACAGAGTCTCCCTAAAAAAAAACAGAATATGAAAATGAGATTGAAATGACAAAGTTACTGCGGTTGTTTATAAACATGCGGAACAATTAATAAAATGAAGAAAGAAGAACATCATTCAGGACATCATTAAAACATGCAACACAGAGACTCATGATAGCAGATTGAATGAAACCACACTGAGCTGCATTGTTAGACAACAACTAGAACATGGAAAGCAGAAGCACAGTATGTAAAATATGACACAATAAAAGCAAAACCACAATAAGACATGCATGCAGGTACATGCAGGCAGACTGGCAGCAGCGAGATAGCGAGATAGCGACAGGTGACAGCGAGGGAAGTTCAACATAAACAGAAGCCACTTAGAGGCACTTAATAAAACAGCTGTTCCTGTCTCTCTTTTTTCTGGTTGGACAGTCTAAAAATGCTGCAAAACAAAGTTGATGCAACCACTATTTTGTGTTTTGAGTGCATGAAGTTACACAATCTTAAAAGAACAAACTGGGCTGAGGTGCAGACGTGCATGAGGGGTGAAAAGACATTTTTTTCTCCTGCCTTCCCTCCTCCACCCCTGTGGCATTCTGGGATGGAGGAACAGAGATTACATAATGACAGTCTGCAAAACCCCTGCTGGTGTACAGCGAGCAACCTGATCGCTTTACCTCACGTTACTGATTCTGTGAATGTACAGAGTGGAGTTATGTAACACTGTTTTAACCATATGTGTGTGTGTGTTTAAACTTTCGCTGACTGGGGTGTTTTGTTGTCACAGGGAGCCAGCCTCACTCCTACTCTGCACAGATCGTCTAACTTTCTTAATCTGGACAATTTATCAAGATACTGAACCGCAGATGGAGTCTCTGAGTATTTTCCGTCACGTCAGTTTTGATTTGAACCAACATGCTTCTTACAGTATATATCGCTGGAACACTGACACTCCCAACTATCCCCTTCATGTACAACTATATTTAGTATGTTGAAAACGTGGACATGCAAGAAAATAACTCATGTCATATTGCGTAAAACGTGACTCGCCTGCAGTGCTGGAAAGTAAGAAAGAACATTTAGACAAGCACTGTACTTAAACAAAGAGGGACTTTCTACTCCACTACATTTATTTGACAGCTTTCAGATAAAATAACATAAAGATAAGTTTATGAAATACACTGAGGCCCAAAGAGGTAAAACTCTCCAATGTTTCACACACAGATTAAAGAAAAGTTCTGAACAATTCACAGAAAATTTAACTTTGATTTTTCTTCGTTCCTCCACGACCACTCAGATTTGTCTTGTGACCCTTCAGTTCAAACCAGCTCCACCTCTACTCCTACACCAGTAAAATGCTGCCAGTGCATTGACTCATTACTACTGTGTTAAATTCATTTAATAATAACAGTCTCAGCCCAGTTTTCTGCAAAACAAACACATTTACTGTAGTGCTTTAAGTAAATCTAGTCGGTAATACTACTTTTACTTAAGCAGGATGTTAAATTTAGGAATTTTACTTTTTTTAATTGTAGTAATGATCCTTTCATACTTACATAAAAGGATCTGTGTACTTATTTCATCACAGCTTGCTTGTAAATAAAGAGCAAAAACAGAGCAGCAAAAAAAGGGTTAAAAAGGTCATTGACTGTTGTGAAATTGTTCTATATGACTTAACTTAACTTAACCTGCAGTAGATCAACAATACTCTATAATTGTCTTCTAATTTGTACACAGTGTTAGAAGAAGTTTCACACCACACTGTAAAAGACTCCTAAGTGATCTAAGCTGATGAAAAAAATGACATTTGAACCTCAGAAACTGAGCTGGATTGATAAATTGGCCAGTCTGATATTAGTTTATTGGTATTGTGTACATGTTGGCTGATAACTAAGAGAAGTTTCAGTAACAAAATCCTCTAATATTCTGTCTGAAAACTGTTTGTTTAGTGCTTGGCTGTACTAAGAACTGCTACTCTGCTCGTTTTCATGTTCTACAGTTATTTAATTTCTGTCAAATCATCATGTTTGAGACCGTTTTCCTTTCCAAACACATTATATAATCTCAAAAACATGTATTGGGCAAGTTGAAAAGGATGTTCCTCAAAAGCTGAAATGTTGAAATGCCTCGTTTATCACCAGTTGCTTCACATTCACACAGCGGCCTGCGAGTTCGTTCACTTTTCAATGCTGCATTCATCGACTCTTTCAGGAGGGGGGGGGGGGGGGGGGGGGGGGGGGCAGAATAACTCTAACCAGCCGGCAGACACACATCTCTAAAACACTGTCACTGTTTAAGGTTGTTCTGACTGACATGTTTCCTCTTCACACAGCGAGGGGGAACGAAGATCTACGAGCTTGACTGGCACTGCGGCTCTTTATCTGCTCCGCTCATGGGCTCAATTCACAATAACTGTAACCCTGTCTCATGTTTTTAAAGTCTTTATGTTTGAACAGGAAGTATTTCTAATATTCACTCTGCTTCGGTCACTCCAGAGAACAATGTCTGTCTCTTTAGCTGTTCTATTTTCTGCAGCAGCTCGTCTCTAAGTTTGTGTGTAACGCATCAGAGAACAGCTGCCTGAGACTGAGACTGAACCACACAGGAAACATGACACAAAAAAACAAAAGTAGGTGCTAAAAGAGGTTTGAAAAGGCCCCATAAAGCTGCAGAGATATCACTATAACTCCTTTCATACTGTTTAGTCACTTGATCCACATTCCTATAATCTCCTTTCTTCAGCCTGCTCGCCAGAATAAAACGTTGGTATTGAGCGTTTCTGCAAACCACAGAAATGTTGAATATCTACGTTTCAACACGTGAAATACGAAGCATATCAACATTTGTGAAGTGACGTTCACATGTGATCTATATGAGCTGATCTTTCCTATCAGGAGGATGAGGGGTTGGTGGAGGGTTAGTAAGTTTGTTTCAGTTTATTTCTCACAAGCTACTTGATTCAAATCCTGGAGTTCCTGGTTCAACAATGTTAAGTTTATAAAGTCAGAAACTGAGACGAAGCGATCAGCTAAGACGTCTCACTCTGTTGGATTTGTCAGAGCTACAGTGGTGCTACAGAGCGGACGTTCTTCCCTCATCAATACACGTTTGGACAGCAAGTTACTTAACAATCAATATCCATTAGTGACATTAGCGACATTAGCAAAGATACAGTCTGGTCGCCAGAATAAAACGTCGGCATTGAACGTTTCTGCAAACCACAGAAACGTTGAATATCTACGTTTCAATACGTGAAATACGAAGCATAATAACATTTTTAAAGTGACGTTCACATGTGATCTATATGAACTGATGTTTCCTATCAGGAGGAGGAGGGTTCGGTGGAGGGTTAGTAAGTTTGTTGGCAGAAAGTTGGAAGTCAGCAGAAAAGACGGTTCGAGACCAACTGGAAACCAACGTCCACTTCCTGTTTCAACCGACAAAAGTGGATGTTTTTAGCGAGACATCAGGACATTTGCAGCTGTTTTTATTTTATGTTTTGTTTTTATTTTAACCCAAACCATGATCTTCCTCTATCCCTAACCAAGTGGTCTTTGTGCCTAAACCTAACCAGACCTGAACCACAGTGTTGTCAAACCATAAAACATCTTTATTCAACAGGTAGAAATGTTGATATGATACGTATTTCACGTGTTGAAACGTAGATATTCAACGTTTCTGTGGTTTGCAGAAACGCTCAATGCCGTTGTTTTCTTCTTCTTGCTTTTGCTCCACATGTTCTTCTTTCTTGTCAAAATATGGCACCTATATTACCCACAATGCAACTCAACTGTCAGCAGTTCTGCCAGTGATTCAGGTGTGTTATGTGAGTAGCGGCTCACGTAGTCGAGTCTTTTCATTCTCAAACTTGAGGCAGTTCATCAGATTTCACAGAGCTCCCTCTGATGACACAAACTACTTTTTATACATATAACATCTGGAAACACGCTGAAGTGGAAAATCACTGCAGATCTCCTTTAATTCTTAGAGTAATCAGTGTGAACCTGTCCTGTGCAGCGTGCCAATAATACCACTGGATCGAGTCCAGCGTACGACCGCACCTCCGCTCCTCCTCAAACAACAACAGTGTGATAATCGAGGTTGCGTCAGGTGTCACATCCTCCTCCAACAAAGACAAAAGAAAGATGTGAGTCAGCCGTTACGAACATCCTCAGAGGAGGAGGAAGGAGTTCGCCTGGTCGTGTCGTTGCTCCGTGGCGTAACAATCAAACTCGTCCCTGGAGGGGCGCCACTGCAAGCAACTAATGGGCCAACTGGGAAACAGCCAAGGCTGACGGGTCTGTTTGTGTTGCGCTGATATAATCTGAGGAGTGTGATGCAAACGAAGGACTTTCACTTTAGCAAATAAAAGGAATCCTATAAAATAATTCACTAACAGATTTATGCAGATTCTGGAGAGTCTAGTGGAGAATTTGAGGTTCTCTGGTTAATAAGAGACGACGACAACACTGGTAAAAAGTTAATAAAAGTAAATATTTAGGTGAGGTTACTATGCCTTAAACACATTTCTGATAAAATATATAACATAGGTCCATCCAAATCCAAACATTTTTGCACAAAAATGCATTTAAAGTGTGTGTGAAGCTTCTATTCAGCTTCATCAGTCTGAGTTAGTCACATCAAGTGGATATCTGACACATTTACAGTCTTTTTAGCATCAAATTCTCCTCTTTGTGTTTCCCTGTTGAGCTGCAGGTGGAAGTATAGTAACAAAAAGAGGGACTTTGACACTAAAAAGACTGTAACGTTGAAAGATATCTACTGGATTTGACTCATTTGGACACTGAAGCTTCATATTAGCTTCACATAAACTTTTAAATACATCACCTCCAGCAGCTACAACAGTAACATGCACACAGCAGCTTCACTCCTGAATCCTGAAGCTTGTTTCCACTCAGATCCAGCTCTCTCAGATGGGAGGGGTTGGACTTCAGAGCTGAGGCCAGAGCTTCATATTAGCTTCACATAAACTTTTAAATTAATTTTTACACAGAAGGAGGACTGTGGGTTTTATCCTCCATCACTTCCATTATGAAGCTGTCCTCTAATGCTCAGTTTGAACAGCAAGAAAATCCTGTTTAAATGTCTATTCTTGCTCCTGAATATTATTTTAAAGCAGATCTGAACCCATCTTTTAACTAGTAACGCTATAAAAGAAAATCTCGCCCTCACATCCTCAGTAAAAGTCACACCACAGCCATAAATGTCAAAATAATATCATAAAAATGGATAACGATCACATCTGAGTACAAATGTTGTTTGCACAGAGGACACAGAGTGTTTCTATACATAACATTAGAGGTTGTCGTTCTCTGTAACGTCCCTGCAGTGGCGCAACGTTAAACCAGAATACAAGAACCTCCATGAATAGCACACAAATAACTGTGAGGAGATAAAGCTGAGGTGACCAGAGGACACTGACATGATGTGTGGCACCATGCTAACACTGAGGCCAGCAGTCTCATTCTTCTGGCATGAAGCTAATGTTTGTACACACACACACACACACACACACACACACAAAGTTCGATGAACTTTAAAGTTGATATTTCGGTGAACTCGACTGTTTCACACAAATCTGATAAAACAAGCTGCTGTTGCTTCATGTTCTGCACAAAAAAGGAGCAGACGTGCAGCGGTTTGGCATTATATAACACATGCAGGACATACTGTATGCAGCAGGACACACACACACACACGCATACACACACACACACACGCGCACACTCATGAGACGCATTTACTGCTGATACTACGCAGCATTGTTGGAGCTTTATTACATTCAGACATTTTATTACATTATTTTATGACATGATATGCAGTTATATGATAATTAGCTTCCTTATGATAACACACACACACACACACACACGCACACACACACACACACACACACACACACACACACACACAGCAGTTAACTGATTTGAGCAGGTACATCGTGTTCTGCTGAGCTGTTTAACCTCCTTTCTTTCGATTTCTGTTATCTGTTGTTAAACAGTCGGCCGCATCAGAACACGCTCCTCCCAAGATGAAGGATCGAAGCCAGTTAACACACACACACACACACACAAACACAAACACAAACCACACTGGTATGAATCATCATACAGAATGAACATCCGCCCACAAAAGACAAAGCCGAGGAACTTCTAATAAACATGAACTTTGTTTCCTAGAAATTGTTTATATGCCATCAAACTGGTTCCCCAGTTACAGTGTGTTGACAAACATAATAACATGTGCTTCAAGTTTTTCTAGCCAAGACCATGACGCGCTGTCTAAACATTAATATAAACATAATATAAACAGTTAATAGTATGAGTGGATACTGTATTGCTAGATTAGATATTTTGGCGGGAAAAAAAGGAAATACATCGACGTCTGAACATTTTACTTTCAAAACAACATTTTTGCAACTTGACAAATACAATAATAAACATTTTCTCATTATGTTGAGGGAACCAGAAGCATCACATGTCCTGCAAAATGTCGTACATAGATGTAATTTATCTCGGAGACAGGATCGTAAATAAACCAAATATCACATTTAACACAATGATGCAGAACTCTGCTGACACGTTGAAAAGCTAAATCTGCAATAAATAAAAGATAACAGTCATCATATAGTGGCACAAAAAAGAAAAAAAATCAAGATTAAGCACAATTTTTTGGTTGCTAAGATTGTTTATTGTCGTCCTGCAGCATAATTACAGTGCGGTGTACCACAGGGATCAATCCTCGGTCCCGTTTTGTTTTGTGTGTACACGCTGCCTTCGGCCTCATAATTCATCTCTTTGATATTTACTATCATTGGTATGTTGATACACAGTCATATCTCTCTGTTAATTGTGATAACAGGATGCTTAGTGCAATAAACAAGTCTTGTTTTCTAAATCTTAACTCCAATAAAATCTTCTTAGATGTTGTTACGTTTGATCTCAACCTCAGTTTTGAGCTCCGTGTGAGAACAGAGGAGCTCTGATTTCCTGTCCTACTGTATGTTATTGTACAAATGAAACTCCGCTTGTGAGGATTTATGACCTGAACTTTTCTTGAATCGAACCACGAGGCAGCGAAACGCCTTCACACACACACACACACACACACACACACACACACACACACAAACATCTGTTTTGGTTGTTTCACCAACCGGTGATATTTCATCCGTTCTTTGAGTCGCTGTTGTCAAAACACTGAGCAAAAAAAAATCTGCCAAGAAACCTGAGAGATAATCCTGGAAACACACACACACACACACACACACACACACATTCAGCTCCTTGTGGTCTAATATCTGCTGCAGAAGGTTGAGCTCACACAGATTAAACAGCAGCTTTTTCCTTAAAAAAACAAAAACAAGACACCACAAAGACAAAAAACATATTTACTATTTCTGACTCTTACTTACTACACTTACGGGGACATTTTATTGACATAAATCTCGTTTACAGTCAGTCACTTCATGCGTTTGGCAGTTTGGACAAGCGTTACAATCTCTATAAAGCCATCTGTCTTGTACGTTGAATTATCTTTTCTCCTTGGCAGTTGAAGTTACACAGAAAACATCAGTTATTACAGGCGGCTCGGAGCTGCTGCAGCATTTAAAACTATTATTTAAAAGCTGGACATCATCAGGATTTGTCCTCCTGTAACTCCACTACGATGACGTCACAGCGTAAAGATCCTTTGTTTGAACTGAAACGAGCTCTAAGTGTTGATGTTTTTTTTGTTGTTTTCTAAGGATCCGCTGATCCCTGTGTGTTTGTGTCGGAGTGGATCAGGGTCACAGCGGGGAGCGGCGTGTTGTCGTGACACAATAACAGAGAGCCTGGAGATCAACCAGCGACCATTAACGATCACAACCAATCAGACTGTGTTTGTCTCTGTTCCTATAAATAAGTGTGTGTGTGTGACACAGAGAGGCAGAGAGAGAGAAAAGGGAAACAGATTCAAACATTTATATTGTTGGTTAAAGCAAGTAAAAAGGTTGCGGTCATAATTGAGGATGTTGTCACCTCTGTCTGGTGTCAGATTACAACTGAGCCATCTCCATGACGACCAAACTCCCTCCATCGAGGAAGATGAGTCTAAAAGCTTGGAAACAAAACCAAGAATGAACTTTTAAAATCAGATGGATGAAGAATTTTAAAGCATAAAAAACACTTTGATAGACAGAAAAAAAAACATATTTAACATCTTCAGAACTTATTGCGAAACAAATAATCAAGAAAAAACAATCAAATGTTTAAAGTGAGGGTGAAATACACAGTTTGTCTGCATCCAAACATCTGTTCAACATGGATGAATGAATTAAAGAAAGTAGATAGAAGACGTTTAACATACGTTTAAAGGAAGTTCAGTACAAACACAAACATCTTTAAATTACTGCTAAATAAAACATCTGCTCAGTCGGACAGCTGTTTTTTCTTTGTTCAGAGCAGCAGCGTCTCCATATATGTCAAAAACAAAACAAGGACAAGCAGAGGATCATGGGAAATACTCCAGGGAGGAGGAGGAGGGATACTACACACACCTAATCTGTCAGGAGCTATTAAAGCATGTGTGTGTGTCCCCTCCCTCTTGTTATTGTTATATGCCGGCTCAGTGAGTGATATAAAGACTGTGTGTGTGTGTGTGTGTGTGTGTGTGTGTGTGTGTGTGTGTGTGTGTGTGTGTGTGTTCATGTGAAGATAATCCTGCGACTCAGACCGAGGGAGCCTCCAGCAAACAGTCAATGATTTACGAGCATGAAGTCGTGTTTACAATGAGACTGAAGTCAGATGTTTCTTAAAGTTGCCTCACAGCGACAAACACACACACACACGCCTTTATGACAGACGCCATCTAGCAGGCGCAGTGATACGATGGGAGCACAGGAGGAAGTCATGTGATGTTATTAATAAAGTCCAGATAAGGAGGATGGATGGATCAGCAAAACTGTGCTCACCATCATCACATCATGTCTGTGACGGCATAAAAAGGTGCTACTCACTAACTTCCACTGCAATTAATCAAAATATCATGAAAGAATAAGAATTTTTAGGAATGTTTTTGTCCACAAGGTGCCGAAGTGTGTCATAGAGGATAGAAGATACCATGTCAGTGTCATGTTTGGCCTCGTTCAGGTGTAAAACGTACACGCCTGCATGACAGACGCCGTGTAGCAGCTGCAGGAATTATCAGAAGAGAGGAGACGCTGTTCAGATGATGCACAAAAACTATGGAGGTTTGTGTTTGGTAGGTTATTTCTTTGTTGTAACAATGCTTCAGCTGGAAAGTCTGTTTGTTTATTTCCCTTTTAAACGGAGCCACATTTGTAAGGAACATGTTTGTCACACCGCAGCGAGGTTTAGTTGGGTTTTTGTCCCGTCTCCATGTTTTATTTTGTCATTTCCTGTTTCATTTTGAAACGTAACTCCTGTTTAAGCATGTTTATTTCCCTTTTAAACGTAAGGAAGCATGTTTGTCACACCGCAGTGAGGTTAATTTGGTTTAATTTTCCTGTTTTATTTTGAAAAGTAACTCTCCTCTGGTTTCAGGTCACTTGCTCTTCCTCATGTGTCTGATTACTCTGAGTGTGTCCACCTGTTCCCCGTCCCCTCGTCAGTTTTGTCTGTGTGTTTACGTCTTGGTTTTCTGTTCCGTCCTCGTCTTGTTGTCGTTCATGTTCATATCAAGTTTTGCCTGTTGTTTTTTTATTTTTGTTCTTCACTTCATCTCTGCGTCTGCGTCCTGCTGCTACTTCACGTCATGTGTTTGTAGGATGAGCAGCAGAGCTCAGTGTGTGAAAATCTTCTCTACTGATGCCAAACAGCTTATTCTGCTGTTGACTCTTGTGTTGAGCTTCTCCAGGTGCTGCCAATCAGGCGCCTGATTAGCACCTGACTGGCAGCACCTGTGAGCACCGGCCCTGCTACAGACATGCCACGTTAGACTGATGTGGACAGGGCTCGTGTGATAAGACAACTTCAAGCTGGTGTTCTGCGTTACTTGGAGTGAGCCTGAAACCATCTCCAAGGCCGGGGGATGTCAGAGATCAACACAAGAGTCAACAGCAGAATAAGCTGTTTGGCATCGGCAGAGAAGATCAGGCAAAGTTTTTCATTGGTGCAACTCCCCACACACACTGAGCTCTGCTGCTCATCCTACAAACACGTGCTCCTTACAAATGTGGCTCCATTTAAAAGGGAAATAAACAAACAGGCTTTCCAACTGTGTAAAATGTGTCGCCAAGAAGCATCTTTACAACAAAGAAATAATCTACCAAACAGTTTATATCAGGTGATGTAGAGGAGGCGGCGGGTTGGATGGATGGTTAGCTGCAGGAGACCACTGGTCATGGTGTTTATTATTGCAATGACGGCAAAGGTGGTCTAACTTTTTAGTAACTTTAACCCCCAACATGTTTAAAGTGATCGTTTTAAACCAAACCAAACATTAACCAGAGCCCCGTCACATCATAAAACATCCTTATATTTGCTCCTAATGTGCTTTTCATGCCTTGGTGAAGCAAAATGTGACACTGACATGGTGGACTGGTGTGTGTATTACATACTTTTTTGCACAGGGTGACATGTTCCTTCATCATGAAGAGTTTGGTCACGTTAGTTTGTTTAGAAACGGCTCCAGAGACGAAACACAGCGTCACGTTTTCAGTCTCCAGAGAGTTCTGTGTAAGGTGCCATTGAGCATGTGGCTTCACTAGCTTGTATCACAAATTCTGGACTTTGTACTGAAGTTTTTTAGAAATAAAAGCAGAGTCCTTGAGGAGTTCATGAGGTTTATTGACATCAGTATTAACAATTTAATATAGGCCTAAATTAAATTAAAAAACAAAACCTAAAATAGAAACCTAGCCTGAGCTTCTGACCTCTCGCTGAGTTTATTTCTGTTTGTTGGAGCTTCATAAAGCAGAGATGTGAGATGAAGTTGAAGAGTTGCTTCGGTTGCCAAATGAAAGGTTGACCTAAAAAACAGCGACCGGCGCTTGTTGGCTGAGAGAAGCGGCTGCAGTGTGACGAGTGATTTACGACGTAGTTTAAATATAATAAACATGAAAGACTTTAAGATTCATCTGCTGGAGAAAAACTGAGCTGAAGATTCTTGATTTGTGGAAGTTACTGTCGGGTTAATGAGGATATTTTTGTGCAGGGGACACTCACATGAAGGAATCGATCGATGACAAACAGCTGATGCAGATGTTGCCGATCGATCGGAGGAATAAATCCAACATGTGTCAGATTCAAACTGTCCTGCAGACGATCTAACTTTAGTGTCTCTGACCTGCAGATCTGGACTTCGCTTCTGTTTGCTCGCTGATGGCCGATGCACTTGTGGCAGTCAGTTACTATTTCTGAGAATCCCTCCTCCCTCCTCCCCCCCTCCTCTCCCTCTCCCTCCTCACTCCTCTCCTCACTATCTCCCTCTCTCAGTATTGAACCCCAAAGGTTTAATGTTGTTGTTGTTGTTGTTGAGTCTGGAGGAGCACGTGGACCAGAGCGAGGAGGAGGAGGAGGAGGAGGAGGAGGAGGAAGTCAAATAACATTCTTACAGTAATTTAAGTCATTTATTTAATACGACTCAACTTGTTGACTCCACACTTCATCTGCATCATGCAGGAGTTAAAACACAGATTCAGTGATTTTCTCATTTTGTTTACGGTGATTAAACACGTTTATTCTGCTGCAGCAGATCTGAACCATCTAGAGAGTCGACAGCTACCATCTTCTGCTCTTTGGGGATATAAACTATATAAACTATATAAACTGAGACACTAGAAACATTCATTCATTCCTACATCTGTTGTTTTTTTAAGTTTATGGAGACAGGAAATGTGCAGCTGGTCCAGAGTTGGTGCAACAAACACCTACAGTCATCTACGTCTTTTAAAACTGTATTATTCATCAAAGTTTATTATATTTTATTGTATTTAAATGCTGAAAAGAGCGAGAGAGTGAGAGAGAGAGAGAGAGAGAGAGAGAGAGACGGACCTGCTGCCCTCTGATATTTGATGAACTTTCACCTCATGAGCCAGCTGGCACTCCGGCTCGACTCGCCCCCTCATTTTTCAGATACACACACACACAGAGTTCATAGTAGTGTGTTCACACTGGAAAAGTGACAAAATAGAAAGTCAACATACAGACTGGAGCATGTTCCTGTTCTTCAGCCTCTGTATTTATATTCTGGAATAAAAACTCCTTATTTATCTTCTACTGGTCCTTTATGCAGCGCCTCAGTTCAGCCTCTGAATGAAACAGGAAGTTTTTAGCTCCTGTCTCTTTAAGGCCGACCCTGCTCTGATTGGTCGGTTTTCAGGAAGCTTAGCAGCAGGATTTAACTTCTTCTTCTTCTCCTTCTTTACTGAAAAAATAGATTTGAGGTTCAGAAATGTGATCATGAAGGTCAGAACATGAGCGGACGATGGGTATTAGAAATCAGCGCTGACCTGTTGCTAGGAAACGGGGGAAACAAACAGCGATCTCTCGTATTAAACTGATACTTTGTTGAGCGTTTCTGGACGCGTGTCAGGAGGTTGGAGTTCACTTCCTGTCTGGAACCAGACGCAGCTTTTGAAGCACCTGCATGAATGATGTTTTTTCACAGGTGGACAGTCTGAGTGGTGATTTACGTTCGGAGCCGAAGCAGGAAGTGGCAGTCGGGGCGCGTAGGTCGGGGCGGCGGACGAGCACGAAGCTAGCAGGAGGTTGGAGTTCACTTCCTGTCTGAAACCTGCAGCTGAGACACGCTGGATGCATTTCAGCGCTCACGTTAACGCGTTAGAGCAGCGACATGACAGACAGAGCTGCCGTTAGACGTTACAACAGCTGATCTTTCTTTAACTTTAAACACTCAGATGTTGTAGAAAAGTTTAAAAAGCTGTCGTTTGCACAACCTAACATCAGCGCCCTCGGTCCAGACCGTCAGTCACATCGAGCAGACTCAGCGGCCTTGGAACTTGAAACATGTTAAAAGAGCCAGCGGGGCCGTGTTTCCACATCGACACCCTGCAGATAGCAAACAGAGCAAACAGTGACATCGACCCGTCTCGTGTCCACACAGACGAGCCGATCCGTTGCTATTTCTGTCCCTCGAACCGTCTGCGTTCCTTCTAGGAAGCTGGCAGCAGCAGCAGCTCTCGCCGCCGCTCAAACTTCACCGGCCGCCGCCGCCGCCGACTGTTTGGACTCTGAATATAGAAGCTGAGCACATTCACAACGTGATGCTGCAAAGTCCACGTTCTTTGTTTGGTTTGCAGCTGGTCTGAACGTCCACCCACGTCTCTGATGTTTGATTCATATCAGCTCCAGTCAGCAAAAATAAAGTTTTTTAGTCGTGCATTTTAAATGTTTGTGTCTTTGAAGCGTTTTTTGGGGGCGACAGTGACGACAGACTGTGTGTTGGTTTAGTTTAAATCCTTTAATGCTGCAGCTCCTTCAACATGAAAACAGTCATTAGTTCATTTGTACGTTCTTCCGTCTTTCACGTCGTCACTCAGATTAAACGTGTTGACAAATCATTTTAAACATTTCCTCCTAGTTTCATTTTTGGCTCTAGTTCATGTTGATGAAGTTAAAACTCTGCAGACAGAACAAAAGTGTGTTTGCAGCTGTAATCTTATTATATAATAAACTCTTAAATCAACGTATTGTCTCCATCGCCGTGAGAAACGTTGAGTAAACTTCTCCCGGCGACGGCAGCCTCTCAGCTGATTGGTTAGAGGAGAATAATCCTCCTCACAGACAGACATGAGGGTGAAGTGAGGATCCGGTTTGTATGGAGGCTCCATCCTGTCAGCAAAAAAATGTCATGATATTTTCTAAACATGAAGATTTAAATGAAGCTCTGATGAACTCTGAGACATGATTTATGACATATTAAGTAACCGCATCACATTTTGACACTTCTGCTGTTTATTTATAAATATAAAAGATGTTTATTTAGTTACTTTGGCAGTCGATGCTGAACTTTATCACCCTGGAACAAACTGTTACGTTATGTTATGGTGTGTGTGTGTGTGTGTGTGTGTGTTGATAGTGATGTATGGCTGCAGGAGAAATGTTCAGAATGTTTGGCATGTCAATGAACCAGAGGACCTGCAGCGACACACACACACACACACACACACACAGCTGTAAAGTCACATACGAAAACATGCACGTAACCTTTTTACAGACGTACTCAAACAGGTGTTTGTATAAGCTGCAGGACATGGCGCTCCTTAAATACTTAGAATAAACATGCACTGTGTATATATGTATAGGCACACACACACACACACACACACACACACACACAAACTTATAAGGAAAATAACCTTTCTACATCACTGTGGGCCAGGACGCTGCTAAAAAGACTGTCAGTCTCATCGAGGCCTTCCAGGTAGAATAAAGGTTAAAGGAGCAGTGTGGAGGATTTAGTGGCATCTAGTGGTGAAGCTGCAGATTGCAGCCGACCGAACACCTCCGCCCTCCACCTGCAAGCGTGCAGGAGAACCTGCGGCGGCTGCGACACTCGTAAAAAAACTGCGATAGTCCCTCTGTAGAGCCAGATGTTGGCTGAAACGTGGTGTTGCGGATCTGAGTGTATCAACATATAAACGTTTTTATTCTATTCACACCGGCAGCGATGCGGATTGGCAAAAGAATTTGCGACAGGACAGGTTGACCAGCGGCTGCTTCCTGTGTGGACTGAACAGATATAACGCACTCCTCTTCTTCTTTTGTCCAGTGAGGAGAAGAAGGACAAGATCGTCATCATCATCGCTGGAGGATCTGCGACCTGCGTTCAGGACAAACTGCCGTCACCAGGCTGACTGACGGCAGGAATCCACAGTGTTTGTGTTCATAAATACATGATGATACATGATACATCCATGTATTGATTCATTGGCTTTATTTCTCCTCCATACAATGAAACAGACAGACTGGAAGCTGATCAGTCAGTGTAGATTGCGTCAATAAGTTCAAACACATGCAGCTGGATGCTCAGCAGAAACAGCTGTCTGTGCAGATGATGCTCTGTGATTGGTTGATGCTTTTATTCGCTGTGTGGAAACTCAGAGAAATATCGACCTCCTCGCCTCTTAATATTCATGTTATGTGTGAAAACGCTCAGGACACAAACAACAGTTCCAAACATATTAACATCCAGTGTGTGAAGACCTTTTAAAGTAAAGAAAACAAAACCATTCTTATTTTGATGGATTATTTGACTCACTGATCAGCGTCTTCACTCGTGGAGTCTGAGAACAATCTGCCAGCTGTTGTTATTAAAACTGGAAACAATCAGAGAGTTTAAGGCGGCTCTTCATATTGATAATAAGGAGGATAATCAGGGGAAGAGCCTCTCTGGTAAGACGTAGGTTTGTTAGCCGCCGTTCAAGCAACTACAGAGCATTTAGAAACCTCCAGACTTCAATAGGCAGAGATCTGGGTGATCATACGTTAATTAAAACATAGTTATGGAGATTGTTTTCCATAGATGCCACTAAATTCTACACACTGCACCTTTAAGTAAACAAGCAATGTAAAAATGTCTCTAAAAGTTTATGTGAAGCTAATATGAAGCTTCAGCGTCCAAATGAGTCAAATCCAGTAGATATCTTTCAACGTTACAGTCTTTTTAGTGGCAAAGTCCCTCTTTTTGTTTCTATACTTCCACCTGCAGCTCAACAGGGAAACACAAAGAGGAGAATTTGATGCTAAAAAGACTGTAAATGTGTCAGATATCCACTTGATATGACTAAACTCAGACTGATGAAGCTGAACAGAAGCTTCACACACGCTTGGAAAAACTTGTCCTTTAAATCCAGTAATGTGTTTGATTGATATTTTTCACCACTTTCCAAAATGTCTCCAGTGTGTTTTGTGGATTAAATGATTTAAATGATTGAAAGCATCCTGCAGTGAATCACTGTTGTTGTTCTGAGCAGCATCACCTCCTCTGTGAACTCTCTGCACAGACAGACAGACAGCTGCTCGCTCTGCCGGTCTGTCCGCTGGTTTGGGTGAACTGGCCCTTTAAACTCGACTCTCAGGAAACATTACACCATTTCAGCTGGAACGCCGAGACATGTGTGTACACATACTGTACTCCTACTGTACGAGAGCTCCTCATACTGAGAAACACACACACACACACACACACACACACACACACACACAGACCCTCCTGTTCAGATCTATAGCTGGATAGCCCGGAGCGGTTACAGTACGTACTGTACTTAAAGTTATAAACGGGTAATCTAACCATGCTGCTGATAGGAATGACCTCAGAGACCTTCAGCACACTGAGCTGAACTCTCTCTGTAACACTCTGGAGATGTGCTGAGTGACATTTCTACTGTCAACAAGAGCCGAAACAATTCAGTAACTTCACACCGACAGGCGGGGGGATTAGTTCAGTCGCTCACAACAGGAAGAGGAAGTTGTTCTGAAGGTAAAGAGTAACTTCCCACAAAATTCCCTTTTATAGATTACAGTAGTAACATACTGTATATGTATCAACTGGTTCCCAGTCCTTTAGAAGACGGACTAAACCAGTCCAGCAGACAAAACACACAACAAACAGAAGCACGTCTGATGGTTGTGTTTGCAGCCATCAGTCACTGGTGCATCCAGAAATCAGCTGCAGAATATGTGACATATGAAGGTGAAGTAAAGAATTAACTAGATATGTTTGCTGTTGCATAATTAGTAAAGTAATCTAATGACTTTTCTCAGTGTAATTGGTGACGCGGCTCCCTCAGCAGGCCGTGTTCATCACGCCGGCGTCGCACGTACGCATTCCTGCTAAATTGCTTTATATCTTCATCCTTTACATAAGACTTGTGATTGTTGAGATGGAAGATAAAAAATGATTGTGTGAAGTCCAGACTGAGAAGATTACAAACCGCCCGGCGATGTTTTGGTGTCTGATAAGCTTCGAACTCACTAAACTGTCACTCAAACGTGGACTTAATGGACTTATATTTTCATTTTATAGCATGTATGCACCACAGCGTTCACAGCCGTCCCCAGACGGGCCTTTAAAATACAACTCAGAGATAAAATAAACATGAAACTGCAGAAAACTGAACAATAAATATACGTCTATTAAAGCACAAATAAACAGAAGTCGACAAGAAAACACAAACAAACGACGACGCTGTAAAAGTTTTTGAGTTTTGTAGTTGTTGATCCTCAGAAACAGCCTTCTGTCTGCACGAGCCCTCGCTGCTTATTCAGATGTTTATAGATGAGTTTAAGATGTGCAGATTCAATAAAAGCATGTTTCATTTCTTATAAACATGGCGGTTATCTTATTGGCTTCCTGCCTCGATTTATAAATCATCACGAGAGGCTCGACGGTTGCAGAAGATGCTCGAGACCGAGAATAAAAAAGCAGCAGCGTGGTTATAAAGAGAAGAGAGAGAGAATAAAACTGGAAGCAGCACCTGAAACAACACAGAAACAACACTGCTGTTTCCTGTCTGAACGCCCAGAAACTGTAGATATAACCTTACAGATACTATGACAACATCATAAAAAACCCCTGTTATATAACAACCACACAAACTCCACTGTAACTTCTAAACATTAATAATCATAAAGCAATAAATCAATACAAACAACCATCAAACAATAACAAAAACTTTTAAAACAGTAAATCAATAAAAAAAAAAAAACGTCGGATATTTTTAAACTTTTCCTGCTTCTGAACAAAAACCTGATTTTATACTTTAAAATAAAGTCTGTCCTCACAAAACTGAACAAAATGTCCTGACTTTAAATGTCTATAACACACACACACACACACACACACACACACACACACACACACACAGACAGTCTTTGAGAAGCTGTTGTAAACATTAACACGTTTTCTTACACACATACAGTTACAGTAGCAGGCTCGTGTCACTGCTGCGCTGTGATTGGCTGCCATTCAGTCCCTTCCTTCTTTAACCCCATTGGCTGGTTGAGCGGCTGTAGTAGTGAAAATGTGTGAGCTGCATGTGCTTCAGTCATGCTGTACAAACACACACACACACACACACACACACACACACACACACACACAAACAGAACATACATCTCTTTGCAAGTGTTCATATTTCATTGAGATGTTTTGAAGTGATTTAAAAACTCTCTCTCTGATGTTTTGGTTGTTAATTCATATTTTTTTTTGCTTCTTAAAGAGTAGACATTCAGCTTTTTGTGATTTCCTGTCACGTACATACCGTTGTGATGCTGGGTGTCAACTATGGTGTTAACCCGCTCCGCTTCATTTGAAAAGTTACGTCAACTTCCTCCTCAAACTTCCACGTCAGACGCCCACAAACGTCCGTCCGCTCTGCTCTTGCGGGGAAACGTGTCTTTTTTTTTCGAGAACTGCTGACACCTCATTGACTTCTGAAATGAGATCACATGCCACACCGCAGGTTTCCTCTTTAACAATGTGTTATACTTTACAAGATCTGTCGAGATATTGTCCTTTGTGTAAAATCTTAATATCAAAAGTGACTAAAGCCGTCAAATATAGGGTTTTTTTTATGATACCAATATACAGCAGCAGCTAGTTTTACACATAAAAGTAAAACCGTCCAGTAGAAACAAACACAACAAGATAAAAACACTAACAGGCAGCACATGAGGAGCTTTTTATGGCTGCCTGTGAAGTTGAATCACTTTTTTTTATTGTGTTTATCTAGTTCTTGATTGATACTGTAGAAATGTTTATATTGTGTTTATATGTAGTTTAATGGTTGATACTGTAGGAATGTTTATATTGTGTTTATATGTAGTTTAATGGTTGATACTGTAGGAATGTTTATATTGTGTTTATATGTAGTTTAATGGTTGATACTGTAGAAATGTGTTTATATGTGGTTTAATGGTTGATACTGTAGAAATGTGTTTATATGTAGTTTAATGGTTGATACTGTAGAAATGTGTTTATATGTAGTTTAATGGTTGATACTGTAGAGATGTCTTTATATGTAGTTTAATGTTTGATACTGTAGAAATGTGTTTATATGTAGTTTAATGTTTGATACTGTAGAAATGTGTTTATATGTAGTTTAATGGTTGATACTGTAGAAATGTTTATATTGTGTTTATATGTAGTTTTAATGGTTGATACTGTAGAAATGTTTATATTGTGTTTATATGTAGTTTAATGGTTGATACTGTGGAAATGTGTATATTGTGTTTATATGTGGTTTAATGGTTGATACTGTAGAAATGTGTATTTTGTGTTTATATGTAGTTTAATGGTTGATACTGTAGAAATGTTTATATTGTGTTTACATGTAGTTTAATGGTTGATACTGTAGAAATGTTTATATTGTGTTTATATGTAGTTTAATGTTGATACTGTAGAAATGTGTTTATTGTGTTTATATGTAGTTTAATGATTGATACTGTAGAAATGTGTTTATTGTGTTTATATGTAGTTTAATGGTTGATACTGTAGAAATGTTTATATTGTGTTTATATGTAGTTTTAATGGTTGATACTGTAGAAATGTTTATATTGTGTTTATATGTAGTTTAATGGTTGATACTGTAGAAATGTTTATATTGTGTTTATATGTAGTTTTAATGGTTGATACTGTAGAAATGTGTTCATTATGTTTATATGTAGTTTAATGGTTGTAGAAATGTGAAAATTGTGTAACTACAGTACTGGCGGAAAGCTTTCAGTGGACTTGTCGTAATATAGTGGAGTTAAAAGTACAATATTTCTATTTAAAATGTAGTGGACTAAATATATATATAAAGTAGCACAAAATGGAAATTGTAAAAAATACCTGAAAATTAGTTGAGTAGGTGTACTTAGTTACTCTCCATCACTGCACGTTGCCTTTACTGCTTATTTTGTGAACTTTTGCACATTACTGGTCAATATATTGTACATTTCATTCTCTTCATTATAAACTCTGTTCAGCTCTTCTTGGTTTATAATATATTTTACATATTTTTATTGTAAATTTCTATTTTATTTTATATTATTAGTATTATTTGTATTTTGTCCTGCTTTGTATTGTATTCTCAGTTTGTTTTGATCGTTATGCACCACAACACCAAAGCAAACTCCTCATATGTTAAAACCTACTTGGCAACAAACTTGTTTCTCTGTTAAAAACATTTTTCCAACATTTTTACACAGACTCAAACACTCATTGTTAATGTTCCATATAGTAAAATATACGTATTTATTGCTGATAAACTAATGCTGGGATGCTGGATACTTCCACTGAAGCCAAAAGGACTGTCAGGAAGTAAGTTTATAGTTAAGTTTGTACAAACTGTACATCTGATTTTATCTTGTTTCCTCTTTATCTAACTCATCTAACTTTGGTAAATGGTAAAAGGTAAATGACTGTGTGCTTTACAACATTGCTGCTGCTCTCTCACCCATTCACACACTCACATATCGATGGTGGCAAACTGCCACTCAGGGTTCTGGTGCAACCAGTATCTTCCCCGAAGACACTTCAACACGCAGACTGGAGGAGCCGAGAATCAAACAACCGACCTTTCCAGCTGTTAAGTATCTTGTTTTTCTATTTTTAAATTTAGTTTTACTGTGTATACATAAAAAAAAATCCTCTCCCCATGAAGCTCAGGTCCTCTATCAGAGGTCTGGGAGTTTGAGGGTTCAGTATCTTAGCTGTTCCTGGGACTGTGCTCTTCTGGACAGAGACCTCAGACGTTGGGATCTGCTGGAGCCACTCTCCCAGTTTGTGGGTCACACCCCCCAGTGCTCCCATTACCACTGGCACCACTATTGCCTTTATTCCCCACATCTTCTCTAGCTCCTCTTTCAGCCCTTGGTAATTCTCGATCTTCACGTGTTCCTTCATCTTGATATTTCTGTCGCTTGGGATTGCTACATCTATAACTTCTGCCTTCTTCTTCTGTTGTTTATCAATCAACACAATGTCTGGTTGGTTCGCCATCACCAGTTTGTCAGTCTGGATCTAGAGGCCCCTCACGATCTTAGCTTCTCTACCACCTTAGAAGGTGTCTTCCATTGTGACCTCAGGACCTCCAACCCATATTCAGTGCAGATGTTCCTGTATGCAACCACTCAGTTATGGCGCTCCATGTACGCTGCTGTTCCTGCATCTTACACCCTGCTGTTATGTACTGAACCGTCTCAGGAGCATCTCTGCACAGTCTGAACCTGTGATCCTGTCTGCTCTGGTAGATCCCTGCTTCTGTTGATCTTGTACTGATTGCCTGCTCTTCTGCTGCCATGATTTCTCTCTATATATATTTATACATACATAAGTTATACACATGTACACATCCTCTACATATGCATGAAGCAGATAAAACTAAAGAAAATGTGAATGTGACTCCCGTCAGCTGCCACAAGAGGGCAGCATGTGTATATGAAATATAATCTGTAGGCCATCCTGCAGCTGTGTGATGTTATTTAACACTTGTTAATAATATATAATAATGTTTATAATAATAAATGTAGAGATGTTGATGTTTAAAGATCCTCTTCAGACATGTTTGAGACATTTAAAAAAAAAAAGTTCAGTTACTTTGTTAACAATCATTAAAATGACATCACCTCCTGTGTAACATTGAGAATCTCTGAATATGTAAATATTGTTGATTTGAAATGTTTTCCTGCTGGTTGTGATGTCATAAATCACAAAGGTACATCCAGGTGTTAATAAACTGAACATTTAAGGCGAACTCGGACAAACTTTCTTCCTTCAGCTGAAGGAACAAGAAGAACATCACATGACCTTTGTCTCCTTCTTTCCTTCCTTTCTGCTTCTTTGCTAACTAGTTTTCACGCATTCTCAGACACGTCACATGATGTTTAGGTGCTGCAGCTGACTCAGGCTGGTCCCGTGCAGTCATATTATCATAGAGGACGATTTAATGGTCACCGTGACAAACATACTGTACATATCTATATGTTCTCCTGTAATCCTGTTTGTGTGTTTGTCCTCCAAACAGAAAACATGTGGATAAACAGTTCAGTGTAAAAGTTTTAGGCACTAAAAGGAAACCTAAAGTAAAGCAGTATGTTGCTGTGTTTCAGTGTTTCAGGTTCTCAGCAGGTCGGTCGTTCCTGCATCGTGGAGAAGTCGTGATAGTTCTTCTTCTTCTGTCTTTAATCCCAGACTGACTCCATGAGATCAGAGACCATCTGCTGAAGGACCAGACAGTTTCTTTATGACTCTGGCTGCATGTTTTGGTTCGTTGTCATTCTGCAGATGATCAGAAAGGAGCGTACGCAGAGTCTCCGTGGAGAATCCTGAAGACACAAAGGAAAATCACAGACATATATATATATATATTATATATTGGTGGCCTTCAGAGGCCCGTCAGTTGTTTATGGTTACCCACCAGACGTAGACACAGCCACCATCAGATATCAGCCTCAGGTCATGCATCAGGCAGTCTATCACTGTTAAGACCCTTAAACATCATGTGTACAGACATGTGTACATAATCTAACCTGATCTAATATGAACCATAACACTTAAAGAAAGAATGCAGGGTGCAACAAACTCTTCTGAGCGTGTAGGAGAAACTACAGAAGCTGTGAAACCTGCAAAAAACACAAAAGGCTCTCTTTAGATCTACTGGTTGGTTTGTCCATTCTGGGCTCCTGTAGAAACACGGCGGGCTCAGTGGAAGAGAACCCGCTCCTTATATAGATATAAAGGCTCAATCTAAGGTAACAAGAAGACAATAATTCTTATTTTCAGGTGATTAAACTCTAATAAAAACAGACTTTTAACCATTTTCACCTTTGACAAATGTAAAAAAAATCTGTTAAAGAAACAATAAATAAATGTAGTTAACAAATATGCCGTATAAAATTTCAAAATAAAGGTTTTTCGCCCAATTTCTGCTTCCTTATTAGGTAACATTTACCTCCTGAAGGCAGGCACAACGTACACGCATCGCTGTAGCGCTGAGGTGATGATTGTAAAGTGAAAGCAGTTGTGGCCATTAAACTTTAAGAAACCACGAGTTTGTAATCAGCCACCTGCTCATGGCCAAAACACACAGAGCTGCTTGGTGCTGTAGCTCCACCTGCTGGAAACATCACACAACGCTGCTGTTTGTAATGTTTCTTAAAGGAGAGTCACAAACTCAGGGACCAAATCGAACGACGTGTCAGTTTCAGGACGTCGTAGCGTAAAAACAAAGTCACATTAAGTTCTGCTGTCAACTTCTGTCCAAAGTTCTGGCTTCAAACTCTGTGCCAGTTTTTGTTTGGTGTTGATAGAGCGAGTAAAAACGGAGATACGTTGATATAAAAATCATGTTTACTCAAGTGGAGAAGCGTGTGAGATGGGACGGTGGTGGACATCGTGTTTATTTTATATCTTCGTCGAAGAGTACGCCTGTTGTTACATCTGCTTTTTGTTGTAAATAGATGTTTATAGACTGATTTTATCTCAGTGTTTCCATCATATGTTCACATTTGCAGCCTTTAAAACGCTTCGTTGAACATGTTTCTGGTTCTTCTAGTCAAAATACGACAATTTTCCAATTTGGATTTTATGTATTTTGTGTGTTTTTCGGTTCAATATGATGATATAGCATAATAATAGTTGTCTGGTCATATAGATGATGTTGTGCTGAAAGAAAAGATACCAAACATCAGCATGTTAAACATTTTTTGAAGTGATATATAAAGACAAATTCAAAAGTATAATACCAGTGTCATTGGAGGAACTAAGGAAAGAATATTATAAGTGTTTGTTTATAATAAAACCTTCACAGAGTATCTTTAATGTCTGTTAAACTACCTGGATGAATCTCTGTACTGTCACTGTTTCTTCATGTTCTACATCCCCACCCTCCTCCTTCCTCTTCCTCCTCTTCTTCTTCTCCTCTTGTCTCTTCAGACTGGATTTTTTTCTCTGCTGCACAGCAAAAAAAAAAAACCAAACATTGGCTTCACTTCTTTTAAAGCAGCGTCTCGCTCGTCCATCGTGTTGCATCATCTTCAAAAGCTGCGTTCAACAAGGCCGCCTGCCCGCTCGCTCACTCGGCTGTGTAACCATCGCTGGGTCGGCCGTGTGATAGGGCTGATGGGTAACGAGGGGGTGAATCATAGGGCTTGGTGTGACAGCGGAGGGACACACACACACACACACACACACACACACACACACCTTTATGCTCAGATTTATGCATGCTCTAATCTCCCTTCAGGCAAACACACACACACACTCATATTTTCACACATACACATATTCACAGAGGCAATTACTGACATGCACATGCGATATGTGCACACTTTGTTAAATATGATATAAAAACACGCTCACATGCACACAAGAGCACATCACTGAGGATCCTTGTTTTCAGGTTTTTACCAGAGTTCACTGAAAAAGAGGCAAAACTTTTAAAAGAATTTAAATTAATCTTCATTCGGAGGGCATGTTAGTGCAGATTTATGAATTCTTCTTCACTGTTCAGCATGGTTTATAGTGAACACAAGGAGGAAATGGGAGGAAAAAGCTCCCAAAAATGCTGATTATGTGTCAAAATTATTCCATTAATACATAAAAAGACAATAGAACTAAAGCTGTAAGCAGTTATGACAGCACTAAATATGAGAATGTTTTTATAGACTAAAATCTTATTGTTAAAAAGTCCAAAATTATTATTAATTATTATTAATGTTCATTTGCTGGAGACTTATTCTAACCTTAACATAACACCAAACTTCACTAAAAGCTTTAATCTGTAATGATTCCGCATTAAAATGTGTAAAGACAACTAGACCAGACAGAAGCTTCTCTCCTGAAACCTCCAGGTTGTTGTCACTCAGGTCTAGACCTATGTTCTATATGTTGTTGAGTTGTGTTCTTACATTAATGTTCAAACCCAGAGAAATCTGTCATTTTAATCAAAGTAACGGACCGTTTCATTTGGTGGCCTGTCAATGGCGTCATACCTCCTCTACCAAAGAGTATAGTGCACAAGATGCATGTGTCGGCGCCGTGTTTGTCCGCTACAATGGCGTCTAGCAAAGAGTCACTTACACACATACAAGATAATACATGGGCTTTGTTGTGCTTGTTCCACACAAACTGTTAGAAATGGACTTTTATTCAGTTTGAAGCCACATTTTCATGATAAATTTAGCTGGTTTTTAACTTGATCTTTTAGCCGCAAGAAGGATTTTAGTCATTGGACGTCTGGATCTTAAGTTATCAGAGAAATAAACTGGGCAAACGTTAGCAGCAGCTCGGCTAACAGCCCCTCCAGGAAGTCCGCTGCTCGCCCAACATGGTGGAGAAACACTGATTTTTTTAGCTGAAACTGCTTTATTCAGTGTTTTTACCTGTAATCAGCGGGTCCGTTTGTTCTGGAGAGGAGGAGACCTCTGCGGGTAAAAACATCCTGAACCATCAACACTGGAGTAATCCTATCCCACTGAAGCTGCTGGTTTAACAACCAAGACAACAACTCCCATCATCCCTTGCTGCTTCACACCGTCATCACACTCCGTCTGTTGTTATTGTTTTGATTGAGACACCGAGCGGCTGAAATTACATGATGTGAGTTTAACTTTAAACCCTAAAATTAATGATTCACATTAAAGGGACTCACTTTTTGTCCCCATAGGGAGGCGAGTCCCCACAACATGAGGAAAACCTGAATACACACACACACACATATGCTTAGATCACTTTTGGGGACATTTACCCTTTCACCAAAACCACTGACCCAAAAATCTGTGTTTCATCAATTGGAGACTTTTGTCACCAATTGGACAATCTGTCCCCAATTAACTGGTCCTTAGTGTGACATTCGTCCCTGAAAACATCCTATGACAGACACACACACACACACACACACACACACACACATACACACACATACACACACACACGCTGGATCAGACTCGCAGCTGATTTAACAAATTACTTTCTGATTTGGCTGCGTTTGCTTGAACGTGTCACATCGATGTTTGTCTAACACACTTTCACATACGCACACAGTCAAGCGATCATGCGTGTAGACACAAAGAATTTAGACGTGTGATGTGCATGTGTGTGTGCGTGTGTGTGTGTGTGTGTGTGTGTGTTCATGTCACATCAGCGTGTGTCTGTGTGAGTTGCTCGCCGGCCGTCTGTCTCTTCTCATTGGACAGATTTGACGTTTCACTCTGCTCTCAGATTCACTTCTGTCTGTTTCTAACATCTGGCTTTAGGTGAAGGCTTCGTGTGTGTGTGTGTGTGTGTGTGTGTGTGTGTGTGTGTGTGTGTGTGTGTGTGTTATTCCTGAGTCTAGAGGAGAGGTGGCATACATCAGTGTCTTCTGGAGTAAAACAGCATTTATTGAGGTTCTGCTGAGACGGTTCCACCTACCACTGAGAGACATGTTGATTTAAAGCTGCTATAATCAATATTTTAATAATAATATATTCTCTGTCAGGGTGTGATGTGTTATTGGCTCGTAGTGATGAACCTACAGAGAATTATCAGCGACTCTGCAGCTTTATACTGAGTTTCAGCTCATTGTTTATCTGTCCGGCTGCAACTTTTACTGTTCTGGTTCACTCTCAGCGGCTCTCATAGCGTCGTTTTCAGAGAGAAGAAGCTGCTGTGTACAGCTGCTGACCACACCGTGGTCGTGACTTAAAAAGACACAAACTCTCAGTTGAACGAACTTCATATTAAACTCTGAACTTCTCTGTTTGACATGAAGCTCCTGAAATAATCACATGAATCTGACTCTTCTGATAAAATCCTGATTGATTCCTTTTGAATTTCTTAACGAGTTTGAAACTCTGAACATTTTAAACTAAAAAAACTGAACCATGAATTTTACTCTGTGGTATTTTATGTCATGTTTTATATTTGTTTTTACATATTTTAACACATTTTTCTTTATTTTTGTCCTCGTGTAATCTATATTCACCTCATTTGTTACTAGTTCTTTTATGTTCTGATGAGACAATACAGTCGTATCCTATTAAAGTTTATAATTAAAACTCATCATATAATCAGATCTGTGCATAAATAAAGAGTTCTGAGTGGCAGTATGATCCTGTTTTATATTTTTGTGATGTGTTTGTGTTCAGACTCTCAACTGTTGATTAAAAAACCTTCAATTTGTCTTTAAGTTTAAAGTAAAATCTTCACTTCCCTCAGTGCGCCTGCAGGGGGAGCTGCAGTACCTGTCAGACACACACACACACACACACACACACACACACACACACAGAGTCCCTGAAGCTGATCAGCAAAGTGTAAAAATCCACCGGTTTGTAATCTGTAAGGAGCCACACACACTCTCACACACACACACACACACACACCAGCCGTCTGTTTGTGATACAGCAGCTGAAGGTCAGTGTGTGTGTGTGTGTGTTGCCGTGGTGACGTCAGTGTGAAAAAGACTCATCAGAGGTCGACTGAGTGACTGATTCACTACTTAAAGCTGAGAAAGAGACGCTGAGTGTTCATGAGTCCTGTAAACTGAGTTCATGCTCATGATGTGAATTTTGTGTTTGAGGATGGAAAACGAGGCTCCGCGGTCGTTTGTGTCGACTGTGAGAAGAGTTTTGGAGACTCAGGTAAGTTTTAACGGCAGCCATGTTGGAAATCTGATCTCATAATAGCTGAAACTACAGACAGCCAGACAGCTGACTGATCAGGTGACCAATCAGGCGTCAAACCACTGATGACCACTGATCTGGCAGAAATTTGACCTGAATCTACGATTGTTCCAGAATAATTCAGAGTTAAAAACAAGTACAGTCTCTGCACAAAATAAAAGTCATTTGACGCCACAGAAGAAGAAGAAGAAGAAGAAGAAGAAGAAGAAGAAGAAGAAGAAGAACAGCTGGTCTCTCTGACTCAGGTATTTTTTATAAAAAACCTCTGACTAAGAGTCTTTCTGTGTCCAGTCATGCATACCTGAGTGAGTGTGTGTGCTGCTATCTTTAGGTGAGAGAGTCGGGTTTACCTGGTGAATCTGCAGAACGTGTGTGTGTGTGTGTGTTTGGGTCTCTCTGGTTCTCAGTTGACAGCTCCTGTGATCATTAAATCCAGTTCAGTTCACTTCAGTTCATCCAGACCGTGTATTCTCTGTTCCCACTCCTCGTCCTCTTCAGGGTCACCGGAAGCTGAGCTGAGGCTCTATCCCAGAATGCACCGGGGGGGCGTGACAGTGCAGCAGGTCATCGGTCTACCATGTAGACGAAGAAAACAATCACATTCACATCAAACCAGCAGGTAGTTCAGACTGTTTGCTGTCAGCAGTCTGAGTTTAGTCATATCAAGTGGATATCTGACACATTTACAGTCTTTTCAGCATCAAATTCTCCTCTTTGTGTTTCCCTGTTGAGCTGCAGGTGGAAGTATAGAAACAAAAAGAGGGACTTTGCCACTAAAAAGACTGTAACGCTGAAAGATATCTACTGGATTTGACTCATTTGGACGCTGAAGCTTCATTTTAGGGATCTTCTGGTGGTCAGTGTGAACAGGAGGAATCATTACAGCAAGAAAAAAACAGGTTTAATGTTGTTTACATCCTCCAAATCCTCCAGACAAAAAAGGCTACTGGGGATCAAGGTGCCATTCAGTTAATGTTTGGTGGTATGAAGTTAGAAAACTGACCAGTAAGGCCTGCCAGGCTGTGTGCAGGCAGGAGATCGTCATGGCAGCTGGGATCCTGAGCCACACCTGCACCTGATGACAATCAGCTGGATATTTAAGCCAGCCCATAATGCTTCCCCAGTGCTGCCAGTTTATTCCTCTTTCCACTCATGAGACCTCAACTGCAATGACCATCCCCTCCCTCCCGTGTTTAATTGCTCCTGATCATCTTTAGTTGGGTTTTTTTGAGAGTTTTTCCCCTTTTTGTGGTGATTTTTGTGTTCATGGAGCAGTTGTACTTTTGTATTTGTTGTATTTTTGTTGAGTTTTGACTATAATAAACCATTCCTATACTCTGCATCTGGGTCCTGGCTCTCCTTTGAGCACAACCTGTGACACTTAATAAAATATTTTAGCTATAAGTGGTGCTTTCAGTGACCACCTCTATGTGCACCTCAGCATGTACGGGTGCAAAAACTCTGAAGAGAAAACAATACAACAAAACCAAAAGTTCACACTCTGCACGGTTCAAACAAAACCTTTAAAAAGTATAGAAAGGGTTGCTTTTAATTACAGGAGTCAGTCAATGATTTACCTGCTGGTTTCCATGGTTACGTTAGATACTGAGGAGTCTCAATCGTCTGCTGGATGATTTAAAGACTTAAAAAAAAAAAGGCAAATCTGCAGGATTGACAGTGAAAATGATGTTTAACAGATCAGATCTTCTGGACTTATTTGTATTCTGCTGACTCGTCGTCATGTCGGCAAATTGTTTGTTGTTTATTCGTTTATTGAGGGTAACGAGTGCCGACGCTACAAAGCTAATTAACAGATTCTCTGTTGTGTGTGTGTTGGAGGAAAAAAAAAAAGTCTTCTGAAGAGTTTTGAAGAAGTAAAAGATGGTTTGTTATTCAGTTTCTGAGGATTAAATCAACATAAAATAACTGAAAACTTTCCGTTTCACTGATGCTGGGAGAACGAGGTGGCTCCTTGTTATTTTAGTAAAAAGCTCTTTGTATTATATAAGTTCAGAAAAGACACAGGGACCCAATTTCCCTGCAGGGATCATTAAAGTTTCATCTAATCTTGAGTCATTGTGGCAGCGGCGGAGGAGAGGAGATACAGATAGGAATACAACTAATGCAGAAATGAAGATTTAAGCTGCACAAAGGAACTCTAGCAGAGCGACGGAGCTTCAACATTTAGATCGAACCGGCATGTTTAACCAACATATACCTTTCAACAAGCAAATTAACCTCCAACAGGCTTTATAATCTGCAGTTGTTGGGGTTTTTTTTATAAATAAAAGCAATAATTTCTCAATTCTCTTAATTAGTTCAGTTATTTTTACTATTATTATTTAAAAAAAACACATTCAGCACATTAACAGCAGCCACGTCTTTTAAATGTCAGCAGCTGTTTTGTCACTCAAACTCAACCACAACCAAACCTCAGTGTATCTACAGTCCATTAAACATATTTTATATACTGTAAGACAATGAAAAAGGTTCGTAGCTTATTTCAGGCATAAAATCCTTTAATAAAAAGTGCAAAATCTGAAGTCATTAGACGAATCAAAGGCACTCTGAGGTACAAATATCTGTCGCCTACTTGAACAAGAGACCATTTCTAAATGAAGGCTGGCTTTTCTATAAACTCAGATATGGAAAATAAATTGTGTGAAACAGAAAATGAAGCCAAAATAAGTGAAAATAGTAAAACAGGAACCTTCAGTTTGCTCAGCTGATGCAGGGAAGTTTAAACATTCACACACTTTTCTCTTTTCTGTACTTTTACTTTTAACTTGAGTATTTTTTTTTAACCATTTATTTATTTATTTATTTATTTATTTATTTATTAATTATACCTTTTGTCATGCCGTGGTGAGGTGTAGTTGGGTTTTTTGTGCTGTCTCCATGTTTTGTCTTGTCATTTCCTGTTTTATTTTGAAGAGTTACTCCTCTGGTTTCAGGTCACTTGCAGTTCCTCGTGTCTGTTTGATTACTCTAAATGTTTCCACCTGGTTCCCTCGTCACTTCATTGTTGTTGTTGTTTATACTCTGGATCCTGTTTTGTTACGCCTTGAAATAAAGGTTGTTTTTTTTTTTTTTGTTCATCTTCATCTCTCCATCCTGTCCTGCCTCCACACTGGACTGACACCTTTTGTTATAACTAGTCTAGTCTTTGGACTGTGAGTCTAGGAGTTTGGACTGTGACTTTGCAGGACACTTTGCCTCTTTGCTTCACATTACGGTGAAAAACAGTAACACCGCTAAGCAAACTTGTCTTTAGTGAGTACACCTGCTACTCTGCAGTGAGTCTCCTCCTTGACAGTCTTGATACAATGAGTGATTCACAACACAGAGTCAGGACACCTTTAGTCTAAATGAGTTGAACCTTGCAGACACACATCGCTGGCTCCATCAGAAGCCTTTCAGCCTCTCTGCAGGCAGATTAAAGCACATAAGAATGTCTTTTATGCACAAAAATAGCATCTCAGCTGTTGTGTCTGAAGTCTTGTAAAAGCCCAGAAAGAAGTTCTTGAGCTTCGAGGTTGTCAAACTGTATATTACATGAGAACTGTTCTTTACCAGCGATGCCTCTCTGAATAAGATGGACAGACAGCAGCTCATCAGACATCCAGTCGTCTTTCCTTTACAGCCAATTATTCTAGTCAGGATCAGTGTGTGCGCCCTTTTCCGTCATCAGCCGCCATTAACACCTTGTCCTGGTCCCCTCTCAGCGGGAGTCCCTCGTGTCCCCGGAGCTGAAAAAGAGCTGCAGCATCTTCCGGGGCGGTCCTCTGTTCTTTTTGCTTTGGATAGCGGCGCATTAATTGGGGTTGTTTTCAGTGCAGCGAGTCCCTGATCTTCTCTGCTGCTGCTTTTCTCCAATTGTAAAAAAATAAAAAAAGGCTTTTTCCTTCAAGAAGAGACTCTCTGGTTTCAGACTCTTTGAACCAGACGGCCTTGCAGGAGGGAGTGAAGCTCTTCCCCAGTGAGTTTTCAGACGGGATGTATAAATTCTCTGGTGGTCTGAAGGATACTGCATCTGCCTTTTGGGTAGTCTCAGCAGGTGGGGAAGGAGGTTATCTGCTGCCGCCGCTGCTCTCTGTTGGCCTACTGGCACAGATCTGGGACGTGCAGGTGTCAACTTGTCAGCTGTCGTTTCTGTCTCCTCGCTGTCTCGGGCGATTAGCCGGCGCAGAGGGAGGCTTTGAAGAGAAATCAAATATCCGCTTTTGTGACATCGCCTTGAACTAATGTGACCCCACGTACCCACGAGGTAACCAGGTCACATGCATCAAATGCTCCGACATGTTTACTAACTGACTGCACTTCATGTCAGTGTGTGCTGTTTACTGACTGCAGACGCTTTCATTCAGTATTTTGTATATTATGAATGCAGCACATGTTCCCAGCTTCCACCTGGAAAACCCAAACATCAACAAATATGATGATCAGCACAGACAAACCAGCTAAATTTATCATGAAAATGTGGCTTCAAACTGAATAAAAGTCCATTTCTAACAGTTTGTGTGGAACAAGCACAACAAAGCCCATGTATTATCTTGTATGTGTGTAAGTTACTCTTTGCTAGACGCCATTGTAGCGGACAAACACGGCGCCGACGCATGCATCTTGTGCACTATACTCTTTGGTAGAGGAGGTATGACGCCATTGACAGGCCACCAAATGAAACGGTCCGTTACTTTGATTAAAATGACAGATTTCTCTGGGTTTGAAAACCGAAAACTATTAATCAGATGTAGCTCTCTCAGATGGGAGGAGTTGGACTTCAGAGCTGAGGCCAGAGAAATGTAAGTACACAACTCAACAACATATAGAACATAGGTCTAGTTGTTTTTACACATTTTAATAAGGAATCATTACAAATTAGAGCTTTTAAACCGGACAACAAACTCTCTCCTCTTTGGTTTTAACAGAATATTTATGTGTCCTCGAGGAGCAGCTACAGACATTTTCCTCAGCTTCCCTACAAAGATATCAGTCGTCACAGTCGACATGATGACATTTCGCTGTGTTGATTCAGCTTTAACACGCTTCACACTCGGCCTTTTTATTACCTAAGTACCTCCCACTCAAACACCTCCTTCCTCGCCCTGTCATCCACGACTAACCCGCCGGATCTCCTGGATCCCTAAAGTCCAGGATTCCTGGAAAACCTGGATTTGATGAGCGGGAACACTCCGAGTGGTCAGCTACAGAAAACTTAGGAGAGACCATATTTCATGTAGGTCCATGTAGAGAGAAAGGTTCAGTTTATTCTCTGCTGAACAAGCTTTGTGTGCAGATGTGTGTGTGTGTGTATGTGTGTGTGTTGTGAAGGAGGCAGCTGAAGTGAGGAAGAAGAGAAAGACGATGCTGTAAATCCTCGTCTGCTGCTTTAGCATCTCAGCCTGCTCCCCTTTCCCTGAGATTAGACTACACAGAGGATGTGTGTGTGTGTGTGTGTGTGTGTGTGTGTGTGTGTGTCATGATATGTGTACTTGACTGTGGGAGTTTTTAAAAAATGCTTTAAGCTTCCTGCATGTGTGTGTGTGAGTGTGTGATAATAATAATCCCCTTTTTATATGTGTGAGATGTGAGTACATGTACATGTGTGTTGTGTATATGTGTGTGTGTGTGATAGCAGGAAGGTTGCATCCCTCTTAAAGGCACATTTTAAGGAGGAAAAATCCCTCGTTTCATATTAACCTTCTATGTGTGTGTTTGTTACCTTTTCCTGCTATAAACACGTATTTTGTAGGGACCAGTAGTCCTCATGGGGGACCAAATCCTGGTCCTAATGAGACAAACGTCATCTCTGAGGTCCCGGTTAACGGACTGTCCACGGTTAACGGAAGTCCTAACGAGAACATCTGCGCAAACGACTGGAATAATCAGATCAGGAGGAGGATGCGGATGAAGGAGACGCTGACGGAGTCTCATCAGAGTTTGTTGTGTCGCTTAAAGCAGAGCATCACTGAGCTGAAGGTTTTCCTGTGACTTAAAAGTTATGAATCCCTGTGTGTGTGTGTGTGTACCGCTGATTTCTTGGGTCACATGTCACCCGGTGCAGCGGGGCGGCTCATTGACGTGTTTTTAAAGGGGACATAATGTGATGTTTTTGTGATATTCTGATGGACAAAGTGACAAAACTTGAGGTGAATGTATGTAGAAATGCTTCCTGAAAGTTTAAAGTCCGTCCGCTCCCTGGCCTTGGTTGCTAGGGTGGTTGCTACGGTGTTGCTAAGGTGTTTCCATGTGTTGTTCAGCTCCAAAATGTCACAGATGGATTTGAGAAGTTGACATTTGGAGTACAGAAGGAGAAAAAGAAGTGAAATTCTGCTACTATAGTTTGTTTACGTAGCGTTCAAAGCTTCCTAAAAGCTGACCAATCAGAACAGAGCGGGCTCATCAGGAGGGTGGGACCTTTAAAGAGACAGGAGCTAAATATAAAAAATAAAAGTCACCTGTTATTTAGTTATTTAAAAGCTTTTAATATGAAGCAGTAAAGCAGTAAATGTTGGGTTTTCATCGGTGACTCTGATAGGGCTGCCCCTCAGCAGGCTTCCTGAAAGCTGGCCAATCAGAACAGGAGGCGGGGCCTTAAAGAGACAGGAGCTAAAACTTCCTGTTTCAGACAGAGGCTGAACTGAGGGGCTGCATAAAGGACCAGTAGAAGATAAATAAGGAGTTTTTAACTGGAAACCATGCAAAGATATTCCAGTAGAGCCCCAGAATATAAATATAGAGGCTGGAAATGTGCAGAATATGTCCTCTTTAATAAGACATCAGGCTTTGGATGCACACTGCTTGTTAGTAGATCAATCTATTGTTAGTTTGGAGCTGCACATGAGATTTGTTGACAATAAGAAAGAAGCGTAACAGTCATATTCTGCTCCCTCTCGGTGCCGCCAAAGTGCAAAGTCAGCCGGAGTAGGACCGGGAGCGGCTTTGACAGTCGGCGTGTTTTGGTGGCCCACATGGAGGATTCGGGGCGAGGCAGGATGGAGGGGAGGTGAGACACGAGGCAGGGTGGAGGAAGGAGGAGAGGAAGAGGAAGAGGAGGAGGAGGAGGAGGAGGCAGAGCTTGTAGAATAAAAAGCGCGGCGACGGTTTTCTGACAGAGATCTGACAGCTGCTCAACCATCTGCAGAACCGCAGTTCTGCCGAGTCTGCACACCTCCCCGTCACATCAAGTCAGCTTTTTACCCACAGATCCCGAAAGTTCAGGACGTGTGTGTGTGTGTGTGTGTGTGTGAGGGAACTAGAGACAGCTTGTGTATGCACATTTGTAAAGTGATGGTACAAGAGCAGCAGTCTCTGTGTGTGTGTGTGTACACAAGAGAGTTAGAGAGTTAAAGACAGATTGAGAGCTTGTGTGTGTGTGTTTGCGGTATTACTTTATGCAGTCTCGAGTGTGTGTGTGTGTGTGTGTGTGTGTCTGAGAGATTGAGAAAGAAATTGAGAGCGTGTGTGTGTGTGAGCTGTCGTCCAGGATTTACACTCAGTGAGAGTTAATCTGAGTGTCGGCAGGATTCTCTAAAGGTTAGAGAGAGACAGAGAGGAGTGTGTTGGAATCACTGCAGCTGACCTCATTTTCCTCACACACACACACACACACCTCCTTGTCTGTAATGCTGTGTTTGGTTTCTAGGTGTGTGTGTGTGTGTGTGTGCGCAAAAAACAAAAAAACAAACTTGCTGTGTTTTTGTTCTTCTGTGAAATCGGTAAAATTGCATTTGCAGCCCCTCGAGGCTCAACCTGCTACAGGAAAGTGAGTAAAAGTAAAACACAGAAGGTTATAGAGGAAGTAAATAAATACAAGTTTTATTTCATTTATTCATTGAACTGAATATCTTTTTCGGGCTACAGCAACAAGAACTGTTTAATGTGTTCATTGATTTGTTCATAAAACGTCAGACAGCCACGCATCGTCTCTTGACAGCTGCCATTTTGGGGTCCTTATATACACACATACATACACATACACATACACACACACACACACACACTAATGTTATGGTGAAGCACAGTATGTATTACTCTGTGACGCTGCTACGGTAGCCGTAATGCTGCAAGCGGTGCAGCTTTGTAGTTTTACCAAAGTCGTACTAAAACATTTTGACAGAGCGCCGTGTACGAGGTCAGTAAACACAACCAGAATTAATCCATATATAAGGCGCACTGTCGTTTTTTGAGAAAATTAAAGGCTTTTAAGTGCGCCTTATAGTCTGGAAAATACGGTACACATGTAACGTTCTGATTCAGGACGTTACACTATAAGTTCCGGGAAGTTACACTTTAAAACCTCAGTTGTTTCTTGTTGTTTTGTTTTCTTCTGCTGTACCTTCATGTAAGTACCAGTAAGAGCTGGTCGGTATTTTATATGTACAGATTCATACAAGGAAGATACACCGTTAAATTACAAGATAAGTGATGAGAAGTTACCCCGTAAACCGCGGGCTGTATCCTAAAGCCTTACCAAAGGGTGAGAAGCCATTTAGTTTCATGTGTTCGTATATAACCGCACATGTCAGTTAAACAAACGCACCGACTCTCTCTGATGACCTTCAGGTGAGGATTCGTTTGCAAACTGAGAAGCGGCTCCGTGTGAACCCGAGCGGGTCCTTCATGCGTCTGTCGCTTTGAAGGGAAGCCAAATGGCTCCACCATGTTGATCCCCCCCCCCTCCCTCCTCTCTCCAAACTGTGAATATTAAAACATAATGCATGCAGTTTCCTCTCTCTTGCATTTTTTCCCCCCGTAGTTCTTTGTCGTGTACCGGTGCTTAACGTGCTGATTTAGATGTGGGGTGTCAGCCAAGCTGCCCTCAGGCGGTTTTACCCTCTGCGACCCAATTTATGGAGGCTCCCGCTTCCCCCTGTCAGCCCGATGCCGAGCCGACCACGGAGCAGTCAGGTGGCTTCATGCGCTGGACTGAACCCCAAAATGATTCACATGTGAAGTGCTTTCTGCTCCGTTTTTTTAAGGAGGGAGAGAACTGTGTCTTAACTTCAGCGTTCGTCATTCAAAATCTTCTCGAAAAAAGACTGTGACACTGCTCTCCACGCAGTCAGCACAGGAGTGACATCACTGATTATTGTTAAGGAACCCAGAGCTCGGGTAGAAAACAAAGAACCAAAATAAATCCATTTGTCAGAGTCGAGCAGCAGCTACCAGTTTCTCAGCAAATCCAGTCCTCCCTCTGCACAACAATGGATTTAAAAGTTTATTTAAAGCTAATATGAAGCTTCAGCGTCCAAATGAGTCAAATTAAGTAGATATCTTTGAACAGTTAGCGGTGTTGTGACAGTTATACTTTATACTTTTTATGATTATTGCACAATCTGAACCAAAAAACACTTCTTCACAGTTGGAGCTCCAGTCAAGCACTGAATCTTTTTAATCAACTGATTCTAATGATTCAGTACATATAACTGCGCTAAAGCTAAGCTAACGACCTCTGGCTACGTTTGAAAATAATGTTGACAAGATGAAACATCAGCAGGTTCACCCCTTCTTTCATGATCAGACTCGCTTTATAGACCGTTATAAACCGTCTGCAGCCACTAACCCTCAGGAGTTCTGGGGCTATTTTGGCCGTTTTTGTATACTTTTGAATTTGCCTTCATATATGACTTTAAAAAAATGTTTAACATGTTGATGTTTGGTGTCTTTTTGTTCAGCACAACATCATCTATATGACCAGACAATTATTTTTTCACTTCGACATATTATATCATAATATTGAACCCCCAAAAAAACACAAAATACATAAAATCCGAATTGGAAAATTGTCGTATTTTGACTGTAAGAAACACAAACATGTTCAACGAAGCATTTCAAAGGCTGCAGATGTGAACATATAATGGAAACACTGAGATAAAATCAGTCTATAAACATCTATTTACAACAAAAAGCAGATGTAACAACAGGCGTACTCTTTGATGAAGATATAAAATAAACACGATGTCCTCCACCGTCCCATCTCACACGCTTCTCTGCATTA
Source organism: Euthynnus affinis (assembly GCA_029490765.1). Taxonomy (NCBI): domain Eukaryota; kingdom Metazoa; phylum Chordata; class Actinopteri; order Scombriformes; family Scombridae; genus Euthynnus; species Euthynnus affinis. The sequence goes on from CM055847.1 coordinate 2,355,917, forward strand.
ATAAACATGATTTTTATATCAACGTATCTCCGTCTTTACTCGCTCTATCAACACCAAACAAAAACTGGCACAGAGTTTGAAGCCAGCACTTTGGACAGAAGTTGACAGCAGCGCTTAACGTGACTTTGTTTTTACGCTACGACGTCCTGAAACTGACACGTCGGTCGATCCCACCGGCGTGATCAGCGACTCCTGGTAAACTGTATTATTCATCAGGTCGTTTTCTGATTGGCTGGGGGTGAAAGTAGAGGGCCCCCCGCAGCTTCAGCCAATCAGAGTAGGTGCTTATTAATAATGCAGATTTTATGTAAACAGCTTCAGAAACAGCCTGCTGGAGGACAGAGAGGAATCCGGGCTGTACGGGAAGATGGATTTAAAGAAATCTAAACAAATGTTAGTGAATAAAATGTCACATATGTTTAAAATACTGTAAATATTATAAACTGCCCTCACTTATCAAAGGTGCTTCTGTCCCAGAATGAAGTAACGAGATCAGAGAAACTAACAATAAAACAATTAGAGGCACACAGATGAATGTTCTGATGAAATGAATGAATTAAATATTTATTGTTGTATCATGCATACACTGTATGCCCAGCCTGCATGGACCAGAGTACAACGCGTCTATTACAAGAAAAGAAAAAGGGAAATCTTTCACCTTTTAGATCTAAAAACCATCATGAAATAATACAAACAGTCTAATTTCCAGTCAAAAGCTCACTATATATTACTGAAAAGTCTAAATGAACACTAATTAAACAAACTGCCTTCTGTTCCAGGCTTTTGATATAAAGTTAGTCGACTTTAATACGTCAACAGCCGTTCTAGTTTCTGCTCATCTGAACACCAAAATATTTCAGGATTCAGTCGAGCCATTTTATGAAACAGTATCTCTCTTAAATCATCAGGATTTGTACAGTACAGCAGAAAATGGGACTCACTTTCCACTTCACCCAAATCACAATTGTCACACAATGTATGGATTTTTTTATAATAAACACAATAAAGCTGAGAATCAGATCTTCTTCTTCTTGAAGTTTCTTTTGCTGTAAAATGAAATGTAGCTTTAAAAAGTGTCGATCTATTGATGTGAGAAGATGTTTGATGGCACCGTTTGAGCAGTGCAGCGTGTGTGTGTGTGTGTGTGTGTGGCTTCGTGGTATCTGGAGATTTCAGGAGGGGGGGGTTTCTAGCTGAAGTGTGGAGGACGGGTGCTGATGTGTTCAGGGACCCCTGGGTGTCAGCGTCACCCCGGTCTGTCTGCTGCGTTCAGGCCCGCTGCTGAGATGAAAGACTGAGCTCTGATAAAACAGACTGGCTGAGTGTCAGCACACACACACACATTTATATTTCTATACTTGCCAGGACTCTGTTGACGTAACACATCCGCCCCCCCAGAAACGAACCCTGTAGCTAAACTCCGGTCCATCACTGCCAACAGCAACGTGCAGGATATGCGAGTTTAGTTTGAATATTCATGCTCACCAGAGGATGAATCGCCCTCAGGACTAATATTACACCACATTTATTGTTTGTTCTGTCCGACTGTATTAGCGCTGTGGTTGTAGTGAACGCTGCAGCCTGTAGGGGATGATCGCAGGTCTTTAGGTCTAACCCAGCTGCTTTATATTAGCCATCATTTGCTTAAAAAGAGTTGTTTTTTTTTACCCCTTTAACCTTATAAAATGCTCAGAATACATTTCAGAGACGGACTGCGGGCGTAGAGCTGTGAGGCCTGAATGAACTTCATCTGTGTACATTTAGATAATGTGTTAATGTGCATGTATTAATGTGTGTGTGCGACCTGCAGGGTGTGACGTCGATGCGTGTTGGTTGTAGTGTGTACTCAGCGCTGGAGGTGACGCGTGGGTGTTTTTTTGGCCCGGATAAACGTTTGCAGTCCACTGCATCGCCGTGGCAACAGGTACGAGGGGTATAATTTAAGCATGAAGCTTAATGGAGCTCGAGTAACGAGGGCCCTGAGCTGGTGTCCTGGCTGTCTCTCCCATCACGTCAGCCGGGGCCGGTGGCCTGCGCGGCTGCAGCGCCCGCCGACACCCAACAGCGTCTTCATAATGTGGAAAGAAACGCCTTCCCGCTCTTCCACCTGGCTGCCTCAGAACAATAGGGCACGTTTTTAACTCATGCACATTATGGCAATAACACCGCGGAGGGTGATTTTTATTTAATTATTTATTTATTTATTTTAATGCGATTATGGCTGTGAGATGGTGGCGAAGCAGTGGAGTCGTCAGAGGAGGTTTTTATGGTTTCAGAGAAAAGAGGAAAAGAGACAAAACAATCTGCAAAGTGAGCAAAGTTCATCCTGCAAGTGCATGAGTTATATTTATGAAAGTCACACTGACATGAAATATAACAGCAGAGTACATTTACAATTAAATCACAGCCTTCAGAAGTGATTGCACTGCTAAAAGGTGTCTTAGAGAAAACAGTACGATACAGTGCCTGCTTGTGAAAACTGTCTAGTTAACGCTAATTCTAGCCACACTTGACGGGATACATAAGCAGCTCAGAACAGCCGATGTTCGAACGGCTGATACCGTAATGTCTCAAACTGAGAAAAAACGAAGAGCGCCAACTTTTTCGTGGGCGGAGCAAACGATGCTCATCCAGCTCTACGAGGAATACAAGGACATAATTATAGGAAAAGGTAACACTGTAGCAATTAACACAGCCAGGGAGGAGGCTTGGCAAAAGATCGCTGACAGATTAAACGCGTAAGTATACATGTCAAAATATTGTTTTTATATATATATATATATATATATATATATATATATATATATATATATATATATATATATATATATTTTTTTTTTTTTTTTTTTTTTTTTTCTTTCATGCAAAAATCCAAATAAAAAGTAAGTAAACTTTATTTATAAAGCGCCTTTCAAAACCAAGTAGTTACAAGGTGCTGTACAATGCAAATAAAACAAGTGAGAAATAAAATACAATAAAAAGGTAAAATGACGGTAAAATAAAATGAACAACATCACACAACAAAAGGAATAAGAGCAGATAAAACAGTAAAAATAGTAAGAACAATGCAGGCTAAATTGGAAATCATTCAATAAAGTGCTTTTGAAAAAGATGAGTTTTTAAGAGCTTTTTAAAACTTTCCACAGACTCTGCATTTTTAATAATTAAAGGAAGGCGGTTCCAGAGGGTGGGGGCCACAACCGTGAAAGCACAGTCACCCTTTGTCTTCAGCCTTGTTTTGGGTACAGCCAGAAGACACTGATCAGAGGACCTCAGTGACCTCACCATAGTCAGAGGACACAGTAGATCAGAAAGGTAGGTTGGAGCCAGCCCATGAAGTGCCTTAAAAGTAATTAAAAGGATTTTAAAATCGTTCCTAGAAGCTATTGGTAGCCAGTGAAGGTTGGCAAGAACTGGCGTGATGTGTGCTCTACGCCGAGTGTTGGTTAGCAGTCTGGCTGCTGCATTTTGGACCAACTGGAGGCGAGACACAGAGGAACGGGACAGGGTGGTGAACAGAGAATTGCAGTAATCCAGACGGGAGGACACAAAGGCATGAATAAGTTTTTCCAGATCCTGATAGGTTATTATGGCTTTGAGCTTGGCAATGTTTCTGAGGTGGAAGAAGCAGGATTGGGTGACTTTCTTAAAGGGATCATTCCAAAAGTGGGATGACCATGAATCCAGTTGGGATTAACCTCACTGTTCTCCCGTCCATGTCCTCCCAACGCTCCTCCAGCAACATCGTGGGAAGTCTCTCTCTCGCCGTAAGGTTGCAATGTTATGCAGGACAGCACAGGCAATAACGATATCACATGCCCCGTCTGCAGCGACCCTGAGGCTCTTGAGCTCGATCCGTGTTCTTGTTCTTGTACGGGCACAGCTGAACGCCCTCCTCAGCGTCCGTTACTGGTTCCTGGTTCCTGGTAGGAGGTGTCAGGAGGTTCGGCATGCATGCACAGCCTCCGTTTCCAAGCAGGACTCCATTAAACTTCCCTGCAGAATATAAGTATCAGCTCAGTATAGATGGCGTTCTTATGGTTAACATAGATTAATGTTCCCCTCCTTCACACGTATTTACGACTTTTTGCTCAGAGCCCCGGCCATTTTGCCTCAGTGTTGGATACGAGGCAACTCGCAGATCATCTGTAAGCTCAGAGAGTGACCGTCAATGATACGGTCCACTTTGCTTGGTAGAGCATTAATTTAAGATTACATCTCTGTTCAGTACAAACGGCCCATTGTGTAAAGCTGACTTTGAAATCTCTGTAATATCTACAGGGTGACAAGAGTGTCGACATTAAAGCTAATTTAATCCATTATCACAGATTTGCACAGATCTTCCAGATCATATGATTACTGGACAGCTGGCCCTCCTACATACCTGTGTTGACATAGTCTGCCTCCACAGGTCCAGATGGGGCCTGGATACGGACATCAGTGCAGTCTATGACACTGGGGAAGCCTGAAAGAAAGTATTATGTTAATACAGAAACATGTCAGACTAAAGGCAATTTTACATGTTTGTTTGTTTTTTAACTGTGACATACCTGCAATTGAATAAAATGCCTCTTTGATCTTTTGTGTTCAGGAAAGGTGACGAAAACATTCAGATAATTCTTTAGGGTGAGATCCACCCGACGTATCTCCCTGCACACAGTGGCCTTCAACAGACATTCAGCATCACCCACACTATATAAAAACACAGTCCTGAGCAGACAGACTGCACAGTAGTTAAAGCCTGGCTGCAGTGGCTTTGCTTTTTAATATTTGGCTCCAGCAGACTACATAGGTACACTATACTGGGCCTGGTGAATCTGTACCTCTCCCACAGGTGTTCATCAGAGAATAACAGAGGATTGCTCCTGTATCTGAACACTCTGGGAGTTTTAAATGCTCTGTTAAGGATCTGAACTCCTTCCTCGACAGGATCATCAATAAACGGACGTGCCGTGGTTGGTCAGAAAGGTTGTGGTCCTTAAATGCACTGCTTATACAGCCCACACCTACGTCAACTAACCTGTTGGCTTCGGGCTGATTTCAGAGACTGACGGTGGTAACACATGATTTTCATTACGTTTATTTTTATTAAGTAAACACGTACATTCATGCTTGGTCACATTGTGGGAAATAAGTCTGAAGTTATGTTTCCAAACACAGACACGAAATAATTAAATTTGAATTTAACTGAATTGAATGTGTTGCCATGGCAACAATAAACATGGCGGCACCGTCATTTGGAGGCGTGTTTCTGTCCGTCAGACATTCTTTGACACGCAGCTGAGCTAAACTTGACCGTTAGCAGAACTCGCTGCTCCGTGGCTGACTAGGTTACCATGGTTACTGTGCTGCAACTCATATAAGCCACTCTCACTTAAATTAGCGAGACTTATCGAAATAAGCCAGGCTATCCCGTTAGCTTCATGGAGCTTCTTTCACAAAACCTGAGCTGCAGCTTCCAACATGATCATTTCCTCTCATGTCAAATTAATCAGAGATTAATCTGCGAGTCACAAACATTTATGAAACGTTGCAGTTGCTCTATGTGCGTATACGAAACACGAGCTGACACGCAGCCTGTGCAGGAGCAGCTGAGCCTCGAGTCCAGACAGACAGGAAGCTTTCAGAGCTGAACGGAGGCAATCTGGAGACACTGTGAGGACACTAATGAAGATAAACAAACAAACAAACAAACAAACAGAAGTTGAACCAGGTTCAGTTTTTGATGCCGTAAACGTTCCTGGTGGAAAACTTTAAAACTCAAACTGACTTTCTGATGTTTCACCTCGCAGCAAAAGATCAAATATTCACCGCTGCGTCTGACTGTTTTAAACTGTCGTTCAGCGTTTTAGTGTCTCGTCTCTTTAAACCAGTGGTTCCCAACATGAGGGTCGCTGCCCTTCCAAGGGGTCGCAAGATTCATCTGTGAGGTCACAAGAACAGGAACTGAAACATAGTTCTGCTACACAGATTTATACGATTTGTTTCTAACTTTTCTTTGATAATTTGTTCATTTCTGGTTGTTGTTGTTGTTGTTTTTTTTTTAGGATTTTAGGACTTTTTTATTTTTTTTAGAGGATGCAAACACACTTTATTTCAAAGTGTAAACATGTTGCCTTGTTTATTTCTAACCAGTTTATCGACACCGACTCTTAAACATTTAATATCTTTTCAAAATAAAGCGCCTCTAATAACGACCATCAGTGCTTCTCTGCATCTTTAACTCTTCTTCTTCTTCTTCCTGTCTGATTTTCCGCCGGCGACCGTTTTTTTTCCTTGAAAACATTGAATGCATCGTCTCGGTCGTTCATCGTGTTGCATCATCTTCAAAGCGGCGTTCAACGAGGCCGCGTCTTGTTCGACATATTCCGGCATATCAGGACATGTGGCGTGATTGGCGACGGCGGATCAGACGGAGGGATTTTATATTTATAAAACAGACGAGTGTGTGTGAATTATTTCCTCTGTGGTCTATTTTGATCTGATGTGAGCAGTGTGGATGTCGAACACAAAGGGAAACGTTTCCACATTCACGTCTCTGTGTGTGTGTGTGTGTGTGTGTGTGTGTGTGTGTGTGTGCAGCTGAACATCATGAGAATCAGTCAAACAACAAATTATTTACAGCTGGACTCCATTCAGCCTGATGGAGAGGAGGAGGAGGAGGAGGAGGAGGAGGAGGAGAGAGACAGGGAGAGAAAGGAGATCAAGGATGTGAGGAGGTGAAGAGAGAAAAGAAGGAAGAGGAAGAGAGAAGTGATGAAGCAAGAAAAAAGAAAGCAGAGGAGAGGAGGAGAGGACAAAAGATGGAAAGACGTGAGGATGAGAGAAGGAAAGGTGAAATAAGGAGAAACAGACAGGATGAGAGGAGGGAAACGAAGAAGAAGAAGAAGAAGAAGAGGACAAAAGAAGGAAAGAGCAGAGAAGACTTGAGGATGAGAGATGGGAGAAAAGGAGGAGGAGAGGAAAGGAAAGAGAGAGGAAGAAGGGAAGGGAAGGATCAAAAGACAAGAATATGATGATGATGGAAGAAAGTAAGACAGGATGAGAGAAGGAGGCAGGAAGAAAAGGAGAGACGAGAAGAAAGGAAAGGTGAGAGGATGAGAGGAAGAAGAGGGGAAGGTGTAGGAGTTAGATCAGTGTGTGGTGAAGGTGATATTATTGTTGTAAGGTTATACTAGGTTTGATATTCAGGAGTGTAACACAGCTATCGTTTTGTGTCACAGTATCATTGATGTAGGAGTCAGATCAGTGTGTGATCAGGTGATGAGGTGTGGTGGTCATGGTTGAAGTGGGAACAAGCTTTAGGAACATATTAGTGCGTCATCTTACCAAAATAACAGGAACTGCCTGTGTGTGTGTGTGTGTGTGTGTGTGTGTGTGTGTGTGTGTGTGTGTGTGCTTATCCACATTGGTTAAAGTCCAAAAGAGTGAAACTGTCACGCCGTGGTGAAGTTTAGATGTTGGGTTTTTGTCCTGTCTCCATGTTTTGTCTCGTCACTTCCTGTTTTATTTTGAAAGTTATCCCCTTTTGTTTCTGGTCACTTGCCCTTCCTCATGTGTCTGATTACCCTGAAGTGTTTCCACCTGGTTCCCCGTCCCCTCGTCAGTTCTGTCCCTGTCGGTTCATTTGGTTTGTTACCCTGTCTTGTCATAGTCTTGTTCTTGTCTTGCTTGTTTTAGCTGTTTAAAATAAAGGATTTTTTGCTTCTGAGCAAATCCTGACAGAAACATTGGGTGATGTCCCACCTTTCCTTAGAACAGGTGTGTGCCAGAAACTGGGAAAAACAGGAAACTGACAGGAGAAACTGTGTAACACCTGCAGCCTGGGTTTCATATAAAAAGTCACGTCACGTTCAGTTGAAGTTGGAATTCTCTGTTTCTACGTTGTTTAGAGAATAAACGAGATCTTCCCCGTCTGACGCCTGGTTCGCTCCTCTTTCCTCCACAACAAAGAGACGAAAAGACGAAGAGGAAGATGGAAGAAAGTGAGAGGATGAGAACGAAGAGAAGAACGTACAAGAAAAAGAGAGATGAGATACGTGACCACGCAGATGATCGTAGTTTTTTAAAAACAGGAAATGAACAGTGTTAACGTCCACCGTCAGGTTAAAGCCTCCATCCTTCTCCTTCTCCTCCTCCTGAAAGAGGAAATCTGTCCACATATATAAACATCATCTGAACAGCTGTCACTCAAACGTTACCAGATGTCAGTTTCAGGCGTCTGACGACCTGCCGGGACAAACAGTCAGCGTTTCTGCTCTGACCTCTGACCTCATCGCAGAGACACTTAAACTTCCACCGTACAGAGACGGAGACTCAGAAATGTTGTCAGAGCGTCGGCGTGCGGCGGCAGACACACGAGACAAACTGAACTTTGACAACTTAAGTACGCCGCCGTGATTATGAGGGTGTGTTGGATATATGTCGCAGCGAGGAAGCGGACTGATCTACAACCAACAGGCTTCACTTTATTTATATATATATATATATATATATATATATATATATATATATATATATATATATATATATATATATATATATATATATATATATATGTTAAAGTGAAGAGAGACGTACAGTTTACTGTCAGCCTGCGTGTGTGTGTGTGTGTGTGTGTGTTTGCTATGAAGGAACAACATTACAAACAGCCTTTAACCTTCAGGAGTCTTTTGGGGCTATTTTGGCCGTTTTTACTTTTATATATCACTTTAAAAAATGTTTAACTTGCTGATGTTTGGTATCTTTTTGTTCAGCACATCATCATCTATATGACCAGACTATTATTTTTCCACTTCAACATACTTTATCTACATATTGAACCCAAAAAAACCCACACAAAATACATAAAATCCAAATTGGAAAATTGTCGTATTTTGACTATAAGAAACACAAACATGCTCAACGAAGCATTTTAAAGGCTGCAGATGTGAACATATAACAGAAACACTGAGATAAAATCAGTCTATAAACATCTATTTACAACAAAAAGCAGATGTAACAACAGGCGTACTCTTCGATGAAGATATAAAATAAACACGATGTCCTCCACCGTCCCATCTCACACGCTTCTCTGCATGAATAAACATGATTTTTATATCAACGTATCTCCGTTTTTACTCGCTCTATCAACACCAAACACAAACTGGCACAGAGTTTGAAGCCAGCACTTTGGACAGAAGTTGACAGCAGAACTTAATGTGACTTTGTTTTTACGCTACGACGTCCTGAAACTGACACGTCGTTCGATCCCGCTGGCGTGATCAGCGACTCCTGAAGGGTTAAACCTTAAATGTGCCGCACAGAACATGTTTTTGTTGTTTTTTTAAAAAAAAAAACTCTTTCCACAAATAAAATTAAAATAAACAAAGATAATTCTGAAAAGAAAAAAACAAATTTCAGCTGCCAAACTTCTAAAAACTGACACCATGTTAAATTTATAACCCTTAGATAACAGATATAATTTCTCTATTAAAAAAAGACCATCTTGATCAGCTGTGCTGCTCCAAAAGACAAAAAAACCTTTTATAATTAAAGATCAATGATCTCTCCAGAAAAAACATAAATATAAGTTTGCACAAAACTCAAAATATAAGATCAGAAAACTAAAATACGGAGCCGTAAATCAGCAAATAATCAAAAGAAAAGATTTTCAGCCTCACTGTAGATCAAAAAAACAAACTCTCTCTTAATTAATGTGAACTTTTTTTTAAACTTAAGAGTCATTATTAATCCTCCGTACATTAAGCAGCCTGTGTTCACCCTTTAAAATAAAAAATGTGCCATAACTGAGTGTATACATGTGTTTAGACGTCAGTTCGTCAGTCTGGCTGAACAACGACGATAACGCCTCCGATTCTGTTTGTACCTTTTCTACAGGCGGAAAAATGACTGTGTGGAAAAAGACATGAGGAGGTGGTGAGGGTCAGAGAGGAGGAGGAGGAGGAGGAGGAAGAGGGGAAGGTTGAAGGAGTGAGGACTTGATGGGAGGAGGAGCTGAAGGATTAACAGTCTGTCTGTCAGACGGCTCTCACATGTGTTGGTGATTCACTTTCATATAACACACACACACACACACACACACACACACACACACACTCACGACCCTGACTGGTGAAGTTAGAGCCTGTCAGTCTGTTTCCTGCTGCCCTTTGGTCTGTGTGTGTGTGTGTGTGTGTGTGACAGACAATAGCTGGTCTTTAGTTTCAGACAGTGTGACCGTTGGAGGGATTATTAGAGTGACGGTTTCTCCCCGAAACAACAAAGACAAACACACACAGTCTGTTTGTGCTTCACAGGTCAGCTGTGAGTGAAAATTAATTAATGTTCCACCGGTCGAGTTTCCATCTGAATGTAATCAAACTTTAACTGAATTACCATTTTAATGCAAAGAGAAATATCTTCTAATTCAGTCGCTAGAAGAAAACATTGACTATCTACATTTCAACATGTGAAATATGCATCATATCAACATTTCTACCTGTTGAATAAAGATGTTTAATGGTGTGACAGCGCCGTGGTTAAAGTCTGGTTAGGTTTAGGCACAAAGATAACTTGGTTAGGGTTAGGGAAAGATCATAGTTTGGGTTAAAATAAAATAGAAAAACGTCTGCAAATGTCCTGACGTCTCGCTAAAAACACTCGCTTTTGTCGGTTGAAACAGGAAGTGGACGTTGGTTTCCAGTTGGTCTCGAACCGTCTTTTCTGCTGACTTCCAACAAACTTACAACCCCTCCACTGACCCCTCCTCCTCCTGATAGGAAACATCAGCTCGTATAGATCACATGTGAACTACGTCACTTTACAAATGTTGATACGACACGTGTTGAAACCGTTTCTGTGGTTTGCAGAAACGTTCAACACCGACGTTTTATTCTGGCGACCAGGCTGTATCTTTGCTACAGTCGCTAAGGTCGCTAATGGATATTGATTGTTACCAAACGTGTATTGATGAGGGAAGATCGTTCACTCTGTAGCTCCAGACAAATCCAACAGAGTGAGACGTCTTAGCTGATCGATTCATGTCAGTTTCTGACCTTATAAACTTAACATTGTTGAACCAGGAACTCCAGGATTTGAATCAAGTAGCTTGTGAGAAATAAACTGTCGGATTTAGCTGCAGCTGTTATTTCAACCTAAATAACAACATTAAAGGACTCATCATTTTTTTTCTCCACACATTCTTCTTCCTTGTCAAAACCCGGCGCCTACATTACCCACAATGCAACACCAATGTCGCATTCAACGCTGCCAAAACAGAAACATCATTTCTTCTTTTAGAGAAACAACGCCAACGTTTTATTCTGCTGACACACACACACACACACACACACACACACACACACACACCTGACCTCCTAACTGAACTCTCTCTGCGTCGGTGTTGCATTGTGGGTAATGTAGGCACTGATTTCTCTGGTTCTGCCGCGTCGATGCAGCTGCCCGTCATGACTCTGATAATATTAAAGGAAAAATGAATAAAACAAATTAATCTAATCCTCAGAAATGCTTTAATCACATTAATTAAAGAAAGCTACACACACACACACACACACACACACACGTTTAATCTGTCCTGTGATGAAAACACAGCAGGAAACATATTCTGTGTGTGTGTGTGTGTGTGTGTGTGTGTGTGTGTGTGTGTTTAATCCCTTTACGACATGTAATTGAAGTTCCTGTTTTAACAGCTTTTGAATCGAGGACATCAAACAACATTTATAGAAAAACTCACAACAACCATTTCCTGTTAAACTGTTATAATTGTGTGTGATCGCTCTTATTGTCGGACAGGAACAGAAAAAGCTTTTTAATACCCGCCCACCCGAAACTAAACACTGCAAACACAGCGGACGTAAAAACAGGAACATTAATCCCTCGCTGGTTTGTTTGGGGAGTTGTGTGTTTTTTTTTATTTTTTCAGGATTGTTTCAGGCGTTTAATGTGAATGTTTGAGGCTCTTCTGGACGTGACAGGCGATCATTTCCATAACAGAGAATAATAAAAACCCTCCTCCATCATCACCGCCGCCGCTGCAGCTGCACTGTGAGCTGACAGGACTGTGTTTCTGTGTTTTAAAAGCTGACTCGGACGTTTAACCTGTTGAGAGTTTAATGATCCCCGAGTCCCTGAAAGGTGTTAAAACTTCCAGAAAATGTGGATTCTTTCCCACAGTCTCTGCAGAGAAAGAAAAAGGGGATTTTTTAAAGTTTAAACACAGTAATTAAGTCGAGTGTTTCTGGCAGGGAAGGTAACTCTACCCAGCAGAGACCAGAAATAATCCCAGTAGCTGTGAGAAGACAAACAGCAGAGTGTCGCGGGCTGATCGGCTCCTGGGTGGCAGATTTTAAACATCTATCAGCTGTGAGGAGTTCAGGCAGCATCACAGACTTTATATGAAGACAAACGTCAGCTGTCAATCACACGGCGGACATCAGAGCTGCTATAAAACATCCAGCACGTTTATGGGAGGGGTTGGACTTACTCATCGAGGCCAGGATGACTTTGTAGGGAGACGTCGGCCGTCACAAATGTCCAAAATGGTTTTTGTTTTGTTTTCCACAAATGTTTAAGATTAATGAGCTGAAAGATACTTTATGAACTTCTATTAATCACCAAAACTTAAGAAAATAAAACAATGAACTTTGTTAAATGTTCAAAAGTTAATAAATGTGAGATTTTAGCTTCATTCAGAAGTTGAACAGGAGTCGTGGGAGCTTCTGATTGGCTGATGCGTTAAATAAAAGCTCCATTAATCAATATTTTTTTACATTAATGAATTAAATTAAATGTTTGTGTCCTTTATTTTGACAAACCTACAGACAAATGTCTTCAACTCTGCTGCTCTAATGAGCTTTTTAGCTCCTAGTTTTGTTTGTTTTTTAATGTTTTTATTAAGATATTTAAAAAAATATGATACAAGTAGGTAAAGGAAATGAATGAACATGATGTTCACTGATGTGTTTTTAATAACGGAGGAATCAAATATATCAGGATGTTTGTTAGTAGATCAGTTCATTGTTGGTTTAGAAGACTTTTCCTTTAAGTTAAAATTCAAATAAATCATAAATTAATTGATTAAATTAAAAGAAATTCACCTTTATAGCTGAAAAATATACACATTCCACTGAAGTCATGATTGTTTCTCTCATTTTAAACAGTTTTTGCAACGACTCATGCATCATTTATACAGTTAAAATCCACCATCTCTTTTTTTTCATCCCTTTTTAAAAAGCAAAAACATCTCATTTTTATTAATTTTCACTCAGCTTCTAGTTTTACTTCTGTCTGGTTCAGTCTCGGCTGTTTTCTGCAGCAGATTTAAACTCTTATCTGGTGAAGAAAGTGAAACATCGAGCAGCTAAAGAACCAGATGCGGAGCTGGTGGAGACTAAAACGGAGCTAAAAGGAGCGACGAAGGATCGCAGCGAGCAATAACTCCTTCGTACCTTCACACAGGATGAATCTATCCCGAACAACAGATCAGATGAGTGAAGTAAACGAGGAGAGAGAGAGAGAGAGAGAGAGGGAGCTGGGCTTCGTCTGTGAGTCGTCAAGGACAGATGTTGAGGAATTGATGTGGACCACAGACGTGTTTTACGGCTCTGCAGCCTCCAAGGATGGAGATATTTCATCCCTGGACAGTAGAAGCTCTGCAGGCTGATGACTGAGGCGTGGAGCCGTCAGCTGTCATGAGAAGCTGCAGCAAAGTTAGCTGGGAAAGAAAAAAGAAAAAGTTAAAATTTAAAACAAAGGTTTGAGACACGCTGCTTTGATTTGGGGTTTAAATCATTTCTGCTCTCTTGCATGCGGCCGTCCAGGATCCAGATTAATGAGCTGAAAGAGACTTTATGACTGTTCTGAACTTGTTTTAATCACCAAAAATGAAGAAAACAACACGATAAACTCAGTTAAAAGTTAAGTTTAATGTCAATAGAAGTCATGTTTTAGCTTCAGAGACGTTATCTGAGCACACTGGAGGTTAACAGCCTGAATGTTTGCAGCCCTGAAGACGCAAAGACCTGCTTTCCTTTGATTAATCTGTGCAGCCTGCAGACCAGAAACACCATGCAGGTAGTTTCCCCTCCATGAGGATCTGAATCTTTATCTCTGCACCTATATTACAACACTTACGGTAAAAAAAGACATTTGAGACATGAAATAATCAAGACAGCAAGTTAATTGATTATTTAAATGCAGCGTCATGACATCACGTTGAAAGCACTTCCTGTTTGAGTGAAAGCCTCCCAAACTTCACTCCTCTGTAGGCTGTGAGTGACGCAGCAGCTCGTCGTCATGGTGATAATAATGTGAATATGTGAAGCAGCAGGAAAGTCATTTTTATTTTTCTGGATTTTTTTGGGGGGCCGTCGCTGCCGTTTCTGTCCTGTAAACACGAGCGCTCGGCCGCCCTGTGGGGACGAGCCAGCTACACTTACTCTGCAAAAAGTTTCACTGAGAGTCTCCGGTCTTTCTACCGCCACACACACACACACACACACACACTTACACACACTTGTGAAATGAATCCGGCGCCTCTGGTGTGAATATAAAGCAGAAGGAGACAGATGGAGCTGCGCTGCGTTCACCGGACAAAAGGTTAGACAGAGAAACCTGCAGGAACGAGCTTTCCCTCCTGACAGCAGTGACATGCTCCCCTTCCCTCGCTTCCTCGCCAGCTCCATCACGTCGTCACGCTCGGCCCTCATCGCTCGGCCTCGGCCCCTGTGGCCCTGTGCTGAACCGATGCGGCGGGAGGGAAGGGGGGGGACGGGGCTCAGAGGGCTGGGGAGGGCTGATGTTTAGCAGCTGAATCACCTCCCACCGCCTGGCGCTGGTTTCAGTCCGTCGAGGCAGGAGAACGTCATTCATCAAGAGCTGTCGGGCCGTCAGTCACAGCGAGCGGCGGCGGCAGAGAGAGAGAGAGAGAGAGGCCGTGGTCATTAAGCTTCCTGCGGGGCCCTGAGGGCTCCACACAGTGCTGAGCTGATGAAAACTGGGTCTGCGGGTAAAAAAAAAAAAGGAGGAAAAAAAATGATTATTGAGAGAAATTTGACAAGAAAAGCTGATGTGAGGAATCGCAGGAGAACAGCGAGACGCGGTTTAACATCCAAACATCTGCCATCGAGGATAAAGTTCATTCTGAAACGTTTATTAGCAACATGCTCCTTTCTACTGAGTCCTGAGTAGCAGCTGCTGGGTTTAGCTGTACTCTCTAAACCATAGCATCAGTTTTTAGATTTCTACTGTTTGAAGTCTGTTAGTTCAAAAATGTTTATTTACTTACTTAGTTTCTGTCTGGAGATGACAGTATTTTCAGTATATTAGTATTTATAACCGATCTGCTCAACAGAGTGCTCCAAATATCTCTAAATATCTAAATAGATGTTGTTGCATTTTTTTTTAGCACAGCTAACATGCTAGCTCATGTTTCAGTTCCTATCAGTTCTTCACAATAAAAGTCACCTGTTATTTAAAAGCTTTTAATATGAAGCTGTAAAGCAGAAAATGTTGGGTTTTCATCAGCAGTAACTTAATACAACTCTGATACAGCTTCCTGTAAGCCGACCAATCAGGACAGAGCGGGCTCATCGGGAGGGCGGGGCCTTAAAGAGACAGGAGCTAAATGTAAAAAATAAAAGTCACTTGTTATTTAGTCATTTAAACGCTTTTAATATGAAGCAGTGAAGCAGGAAATGTTGGGTTTTCATCGGCAGTAACTTAACACGACTCTGATAGGGCTGACCAATCAGAGCAGGGCGGGCTCATCAGGAGGCGGGGCCTTAAAGAGACAGGAGCTAAAACTTCCTGTTTCAGACAGAGGCTGAACTGAGGGGCTGCATAAAGGAGCAGTAGAAGATAAATAAGGAGTTTTTATTCCAGTAGAGAACCAGAATATAAATATAGAGGCTGGAAATGGGGATAACAGATCTGCTTTAACACACAGACATGAGACAAACAGTCATACAAACATCTAAAACCTTCAGTTTTCTCAGCCAGGTTTAGTCCAGTTTAACTCTGACATGGAGATATCTGTCTTTTGATCTCATATCATCAGATAAATGCCGCTGTGTGTGTCCAGCAGGTCCACAGTTATCTTTACACGCCGGGTTTATTTTTAGAAAAGTGGCTGCTGAAGACCTGAAGAAGATGTGAAGACGTGATGCAGCTGGTTCTTCTGGACATACGGAGCTACAGGGGAGCTGAAGTCAGGAGCCGGTTTGACCAAATGTACAACATCCTTCTTAATTAATCAGAAGTATCTCCATGCTTACAGCTCCAGTAACGTTACATCTCTTCTGGTGACGTCAGCCAGCTCTCTGAAGATCAAACACACAACCAGATCTCCGGATTCAGTCCTTCAACGATCCTGCTCAAAGTTAAGAAAGAGAGGCAGCAACAAAACAAGCGAGACGAGTCACAAAAACGGGCCGACTGACACATTTATGATGAGATATGTGGGGTGAAAAGCAGTTAATAATAATCAGGGAGCAGGCTGATATCTGAGCCCCGGCCTCGTGTTGACAGCAGCAGGACGGGCCTGCAGAGGAGAGAAGGATGACTCGGGGTGGAAACGCTGGCTGTCGGAGGGGGAAGATCTTAATATAGAATCTACTGACTCTGTCACTTTCCCCCCCAAAAAACACAGAGAGAGAGAGAGAGAGAGAGCCTGCAGCGCTGGATTTCTGCACGCTTCACTGTTTATCAGAGGAGCACTTCCTGCTCCTCAGCTGATACAGACAGGCTGATGTTCAGTGTTTGGTTTAGTTTATAATGAACTGCTGTTGACTGCGAGCCGCATAATGAAGCGTCTGAGCGCCGTTTGAATCTATAGGCTTTATGCTTTCAGAGAGCTTTTTCTCTCTCTCTTCTGTGTGTGTGTGTGTGTTGTGTTTTTCTTGCCTCAGTGTGTTTGGCATTTTGCTGGAGTGTCAGTGATGAGCTGCACTGTGCTGTTACAGCCAGAGGTGCAGAGAGGAGAGGAGGAGGAGGAGGAGGAGGAGGAGGAGGTTAGCGCTTTTTCCACTGCAGGAACTTTTAAAGAAATGAAGCAAACTGGCACAAACACAGACTACATATATTCAGACTTTTCATTTTTTCATCCACCTGTTTATATTTGAGCAGAAAAACCTTGAAGAGTGAAAAGAATTCAAAGAAGAAAGAAAACACAGAAGACCTTGAACATGTTCTCTCATTTTTTAAAGACTTTCACAATAAAATAACCCTCTGAATAAAAGCTTTTAAACTTTTTACCAGCAGAGCGCCTCGGATCCTTCTTTCTTCTTCTTCTTCTTCTTCTTTTTTTGATGCTTTCTTGTCTGAGCTGTAAAAGTATTTGTGTGGATAAAAAGCAAATATAAAGAGACTCAGTGAATAAATGATGACGTTAAAGGCGCAGTGTGTAAGATTGGACTGAATATAAACATGAAAGACACGTCTCCACTTCCTACTTCCTGCTTGAAGCCAAAATATCGCCGGCCATCAGATAATTTAACTAATTAAAAACAAACTTATGAGAAAAACGAGCATTTGGACAAAGATCAGCAGGATCAGGATCCATCTTTGGGAACAGTTTGGCTCCACTCACATGGAGTAGAGATGATTTATGACATACTGCAGCCTGCCAGCAGGGGGCGATCGATTTGACGAGCTGTCATGGCGTCCATCTTTATATACAGTCCATGATTGCAACCTTTTTGTGACCAGTTAAACTTTTGAAATGGAATAAAAGAAGGAGTGGACGTAATTTTAAGGGTTTTATAGTGGTAATTATACGTTTTTTTATGGGAAAATCAAGTCAGGCAAACATTATTATGATCCGAGAGTGTTTTTAAATGTTTCAGTACATGTCTTCAGCAGATCTTTAAGTCTTAACCTGAACTGCTAAATCCTTCAAGGGCAGGAATAAGTGTTTCCTCTCAGTTTGCTCCAGTCACAGTTAGTAAAGTTAACCTCCAGTGGCTGCAAAATGCAAAGGATGCAGTGTTTGGTTTGTTCCTTCTGGGCTTCTGTAGAAACATGGAAGATAAAGGGCTCGTTCTAAAGGTGACGGTTCTTATTTTCAGGTGATTGTACACTAATTAAAACACATTAGATGCCACTAAATTCTACACGCTGCACCTTTAACCCTTCAGGAGTCGCTGATCACGCCGGTGTGTCAGTTTCAGGACGTCGTAGCGTAAAAACAAAGTCACATTAAGTTCTGCTGTCAACTTCTGTCCAAAGCGCTGGCTTCAAACTCTGTGCCAGTTTGTGTTTGGTGTTGATAGACCGAGTAAAAACGGAGATACGTTGATATAAAAATCATGTTTATTCATGCGGAGAAGCGTGTGAGATGGGACGGTGGCGGACATCGTGTTTATTTTATATCTTCATCGAAGAGTACGCCTGTTGTTACATCTGCTTTTTGTTGTAAATAGATGTTTATAGACTGATTTTATCTCAGTGTTTCCATCATATGTTCATATTTGCAGCCTTTAAAATGCTTCAGTGAACATGTTTGTGTTTCTTACAGTCAAAATACGACAATTTTCCAGTTTGGATTTTTTGTATTTTGTGTGTTTTCTGGGTTCAATATGATGATATAGTGTGTTAAAGTGAAATAATAATTGTCTGGTCATATAGATGATGTTGTGCTGAACAAAAAGACACCAAACATCAGCATGTTAAACATTTTTAAAGTGATATATAAAGGCAGAAACGGCCAAAATAGCCCAAAACTCCTGAAGGTTAAATGTCACTGAGACGCTGCGATGTGTCGTCCTGCAACTTCATGGATAAAAAATCCACCGGAGGAACAATTAGAGTCAGATTTAATTTCTGCATCTCATTGGAAAAATAAAAAGTTGTTATAAACACTTTTTTTGTTGACATTAAAAAAGTGTTTTTCAATCTTTGAGTTTCCGTTCGGTCCATCTGAACAACGTGACGCCGTTCTTCTTCTGCTGCTTTAGGTGAACAGTGCAGGCGCCGATTGATTGACAGCTCTTTGAAAAAACACCATTATTAGAGGCAGAGTGCTTCAAAGACCCTCTGTGTGTGTGAGTGAGTGTGTGTGTGTGTGAGTGTGTGAGTGTGTGTGTGTGTGTGTGAGTGTGTGTGTGTGTGTGTGTGGCACCGTTCCAACACTGAAGAGTTCAACAGCCAACAAGTGTTTCACTCTGCCAGGTTTTTCATTCATTTGTTCGTCAAGCGTTATTATTATTGTCATCGCTGGTCATTAAGTGTGTGTGTGTGAGTGTGTGTGTGTGTGTGTGAGTGTGTGTGTGTGTGTGTGTGTGTGTGTAACAGAGGGTTGTAATCACACAGTTTGTGTCTGTCAGAAACTTGTCAGTCACCTGCAGCAGCAGTGAGATTCAGGCTTTGTACTTAAAGGGAAATACCGCTCAGTTTAAAGTGTCATTTGGTGCCTGTTATTCATCACACACACACACACACTCACACTCACACACACACACGTCAGTCTGGTAGAAACATGTGTTCCTCACTCGTCAGTCAGGTTGATGGTTCTCAGATTTTGCTGCGTGACATTTTGGACAGATGGAGGGTGGAGGATAACTGTCGCTCACCTTCCCTCCTCCTCCTCCTCCTCCTCCTCCTCCTCTTCCTCCTCCATCATCCCGCCTGCTTCTAATTTAAACCATCTGTCCCGGCGAAGCAGCGGCTCCCACGTCTCCAGTACCTTAAAGCGCCACAGACGGCCGCTAGCTGCTCTAAAAGCCTCAACTTCTCTCTGCAAATACTAAATAAATCCTTTATTTCACCGAGTCCTTCTGACCTCAATCTGTAAATTCAGACCCTCTAATAAGTGTGCTGGAGGTCATTTTGGAAATTAAACCCCGCCCTCCTTACTCAGAAGGTCCTGGCTCCAAACGGAGAAGATGGCGCCGACCATAAGCTCCGTCTCTGGGCTCCAATACAGGTGACGTCTCACCTGGCTGCGTCCATCTTTATATACAGGATTAAGATTTAAACACTGTGTATCTGATGACAGAGGAACTAAAAACATAAAAAAACAAATAAATACAGACATTTATTTACATGCAACAGTGTATTTCATGTTTCAGAGACGAGTGGAGACGAGCAACAAGTTTCAACTCAACTCAAACTTATCTATAAAGCACGTTTAAAAACAACAACAGCTGAACAATCGCTATGAACACAATAAAGACACACAGACCAGTTCACTCTCATACTGAGGAATAAAAATATGTTTTAATATGAGTTTTAAAAACAGTGTAAAGGCAACAGTTTGAAGGCTTCGACTGCAAAGCCATGATCTTCTCTCTGCTTCAGCTTTGATCTCTGGACAACTGAAAGCAACCGGTCAGCAGACCTGAGTGACCTCGATGGGCCGTGTGTGGTTGTTAAAGGTCAGACGGACCGTTGGAGCTCATTTAATGATTTAGAATCTTAAAATCAATCCTAAACCCATCATTATGTGTTTTTAACAGTTTTAACAGACAACAGAAGAATCAGATCCATCAGAGCTTTGATACACATGATGATTCTTGTTAGTAGATCGTTGGTCCTTTAAATCTCTAATCTTTAATTATTCCTCATTAAAATGTGTAAAAACAACTAGACCAGACAGAAGCTTCTCTCCTGAAACCTTCAGGTTGTTGTCACTCAGGTCTAGACCTATGTTCTATATGTTGTTGAGTTGTGTTCTTACATTAATGTTCAAACCCAGAGAAATCTGTCATTTTAATCAAAGTAACGGACCGTTTCATTTGGTGGCCTGTCAATGGCGTCATACCTCCTCTACCAAAGAGTATAGTGCACAAGATGCATGCGTCGGCGCCGTGTTTGTCCGCTAAAATGGCGTCTAGCAAAGAGTAACTTACACACATACAAGATAATACATGGGCTTTGTTGTGCTTGTTCCACACAAACTGTTAGAAATGGACTTTTATTCAGTTTGAAGCCACATTTTCATGATAAATTTAGCTGGTTTTTAACTTCATCTTTTAGCCGCAAGAAGGATTTTAGTCATTGGACGTCTGGATCTTAAGTTATCAGAGAAATAAACTGGGCAAACGTTAGCAGCAGCTCGGCTAACAGCCCCTCCAGGAAGTCCGCTGCTCGCCCAACATGGTGGAGAAACACTGATTTTTTAGCTGAAACTGCTTTATTCAGTGAACTGAAGAAGGACGTTGCGCTTCAACAATTCTCGGTGGAGAGCTAAACCCAAAATCCAGCAGACTTGTTCCAAAAATGTAGAAAAAAAGGGTAGCACATCTCAATTTTCCAGTCAAGGAGGACAAAATATGAACATTTCACTTGTTTATTTGGCTCACATCACATTAGAAAAACGCTTCCACGTTTGGGCACAGAGCCTTTTTTCAGAGCGTTTTAAGTATAAAGGTTCAGTTCACTCATATATACAAGGGAGGAGTTAGTACTCAGCTGGGGGTTGGACCCAACCATTTGGGAACCAATCAGCCTTCTCATCCCATGGTTCTAGACACAGGGACCAATCTCAAGTCTACAATGAAATCTGCTTTAATTAGTATTTGAATGATTTTAATCAGCGGGTCCGTTTGTTCTGGAGAGGAGGAGACCTCTGCGGGTAAAAACATCCTGAACCATCAACACTGGAGTAATCCTATCCCACTGAAGCTGCTGGTTTAACAACCAAGACTACAACTCCCATCATCCCTTGCTGCTTCACACCGTCATCACACTCCGTCTGTTGTTGTTGTTGTACATTTAAACACTTTCTTTTTAATAAACATCCATCACTGAATCAAACTCTGCATATTGTTATGATTATCTCCTCCTCCTCCACCTGGGAGCAACCTTCTGACCTCCTTTTCCCCCTCTCACCCCTTCCTCACCTCCTCCTCCTCCTCTGTATTTGACAGATGTCTGGAGCTAAATTACAGCAGTTGAGGGCGACAGTGAAGCGGTGTGACGGAGCCGACGGTGTTGAATTTCCTGTCAGAAACACTCAGTCCACTCTTTCATCACGGCTCACTCATTTCTGTTTCCTTCCTCTGCGGAGCGAGGAAGAGGAGGGAGAGCGAGGAAGAGGAGGGAGAGCGAGGAGTCGTGAAAGTGATCCTGTACTTCCTAAAAAAAAAAAAAGAAAACTTGTAGGTTTTATTTAAAGTTTTTTCTCTCCATCCTTCAGCTGATCTCTCCCGTCTAGACGAGCTCGGAGGTAATCATGTTTACACGGCGGCGTCTATTTAGCGGTTAATGACACGCTGCAAGCTCGCTCGCCGCCGCCGTGCCATTAAACCTCTTTATCTTCCATCCTGTTATACATGTGATCTGATTTCCCTCCGTGCTGCTGCGCATCTACATACCCAGCCGCCTCACACTCCGCCGGATAATAAGTTTCAGCTTAATTAAACTCGTTTGCGTGTGGTGAGATCCCATCATGCGGCATAATGAAATGAGCCCAGTGTGATCGCAGGTTGTCAAGGTGTGTGTGTGTAAGACAACGGGTATATTTAGCAAGAAGCTGCCTCTGGGTGGAAATATACAGCATCAGTGTGTGTGTGTGTGTGTGTAACAGAGCCTGGAATGAAGCATTATGGGTGATTACTGGAAAGTCAGAGAAGGTAATTTACCTCAGTGACGACAACACCTGTTTTATTTCACATGATGTCACATCAGAATGAGAAATATGACAAAGAAACGGAGCTTTATAGTTGAGTTTCAGCTCATTGTTTATCTGTCCGGCTGCAACTTTTACTGTTCTGGTTCACTCTCAGCGGCTCTCATAGCGTCGTTTTCAGAGAGAAGAAGCTGCTGTACACTACCTGCTGGTGAACATAGTGGAGCATTTAGCAGCTGAAGAGCCAGATATTTCCCTCAGGAGTTGGTAGAGAGCAGAAACAGAAGCTAAAAGAGAGAGAAGATTGGACAGAAACACGACTCCACATGAATGATAATGTTGCTCCGTAACTGCTGGATGTGGAAATAAAAGCAGCTGTTTGCTAACATGTTAGCCACAACTACTCTATAAGCTGATAACATGACAGAAGTCGTGTTTAGAGGCTATTCTGCTGAAAACAAGTGGACAAAAAACATCATTTCAAGCAGCTTTAACCAGATTGAAACTACAAAGGACCAAGAATAGAACCCTGAGGAACGCCACAAGTAAATATCGACATTATCAATGTTCATGTTGTAACTGCTGGATAAAGTTTGAGGTTTTATTAAATGATCTCAGTGTGTTTATTTTTTCTAAGTTGTTTTATATTTTGTGGTGGTTGTGAAGTTTTACTTGAAGTTTAATTTATTTATTGTTTTTAACTCACAGATTCATTCAGAGGTGGTGCTGACGGTTAAAAGGTCGCTTTGTGCTTTTATTTATTTATTTATATTTCTTGTGTGCTTTTTATATTTTGTGATTTGTTTGTAGTGGTAACACCAGCCTAAACTGTAACACCTTCCTTTGTATATTTCTCTTTTTTTTTAAGTCAATCCACAGTTACAGCTTCACTAGCGTGCTGCAGATTGTGAATTTATTTGAAATAATAATAATAAATAATTAGTTTCAATCAGAAGAAGGATGATTAATATAAAATGAATCTGTGTATTTGAACGCTCGGTGTCTTAATAAATGATTTCTTCCTCTTCTGCACGACTGGAAACGGAAGAAAAACAATTAAAAAATTTAAAAAAAACAGGCGTTTAATCAGTTCAGAGATGTTAATTGGTCCAGATAAGTTTGCTCTTCCCAGAATAACTTCTTCATACTTCACCTCTGCGTTTGAACACATGCAGAGAAGATTAAAGCGATTTCATTCATGCTGCGTGTCATTTTCCCATCATGTCACTTTAACGCCTACCGCTCTCCTCCTCCTCCTCCTCCTCCTCCTCCATCAAAGACGCTCCTCATTCGGCTTTTATGAATCTCTCAAACGCAGAACACGTGCAGATAATTTTTTAGCGTTTAGTTTTGGAGGAAACATTCCTGAAAACTTGAGAGGGATTTCCTGACTGATGCGCGCAGACACGGCTGGTTTGATCTCTAACAAGATGGAAAAACTGTGACTTTAAATCCTGAAGGCACAAAAAAAAACCACATTATTGAACTCAGCAAATTGCTCTTTTATTGAAAAGTTGATAGATGGTGTTGCTGCAGGCTGCTGTCATTACTGCAGACAGGAAGCAGAACCAAGACTGAAGCTTTTAAAGCAGCTCTGACGTTCACAGCAAACAAATGAGACACTAATAACAATAATAATAATAATAAGTTTATTTCTGCAGCACAAACAATAAAGACAAAGATACAGGAATAAAAGACAAGGCCCAAAACCATAAAACGGACAGAAGATAAAAATCTAATCATATCAACTTCCTGCTTTAAATTGTTTTGAAGGAATAATTTCAAAAATAATCAGACGTTTAAGTCATCAGGAGAGTCCTCAGACTAGAAGGGAAGAAATATGGGATTCATTCATTATATTTTTAGCATCAAGACCTAATAATCTATGTTAAATGTTATAATAACAAGTTGTTGTTTTGGTGTATGTTTCTTTATTTATGTATTGTTTTTTATCTATTTCATTTTTATGATTTTTTGTTGTTTTATTTCATTTTTTTTATTTATTTATTTTTATAATTTTTTTCTATTTTTTATTATTTTGTTGTTGTTTTGGGGTTTTTCCATTTTCTTCTATTTATTTATATTTTATTTTTATATTTTTTCTATTTCATTATTATTATTATTTTAATTTATTTTCATTATTATTTTGTTGTTGTTTTTGTTATTTTTTCAATTTTTTCTATTTATTCATTTTTTATAATTTTTCTATTTTATTATTATTATTGCTACTTTTGCTACTATTGTAAACCAGTATTTTTCGAGTGTTCGTGGGTGTGTTGTTGGGAGACGGGTAAGAAGTTTATCTATTTGATATATTTGAACACATATGTTGTGAGATTTTTGATTGCTTCAAATCAGTAAAAAAAAAATAAGGATACAAAAAAGAAGATAAAAATCTACAATGTTTTTTTTCGTGTCATCTGCAGTCAGTCCACCATGAGGAGCAGCTGGTCCAGGTTCCTGTTGCAGGGAGAGACTTCCTGATCGGGGTCTCTGTGATTTTCTGTTGCATTTTGTTTGTTTGTTTGTTTATTTTAGAGTTCTGGTTGTTTTGTATGTCTTTTTATTAATAAATCAAATGGTTTTGGAGGTTTTAAAAGGTGTCAGTTTGTTAAAAGAGTTGTAAATTGTTCGACATCTATGGAAAGTAAAAGATGTCAAAAATGTAACTTGTAATTTGATTAAAAAATAAAAAGTGATTTAAAAGCAGATGGTGATCAGTGGACTGAACAGACAGAAACTGCTGGTTTTTATTTTCCTTCTTTACTGACATGAAGAAATAAACAACTGTAAACAAAGTAAACATCGCACACAAACAAGCCGCGTTTCCATCCACATGTTTAAAGTCATAAAACATAAAAAAAAAAAAAAACATTTGTTGTTCAAGTTAAAAAAAAATTCAAATGGTCAAATAAAGTTTCTAAAAATAGACAAAGTGAAAACTAGAAAGTTCATACAGTTATATAAAGTATACATTTATGAATATGAACTTAAACCATTAAAATGTAAAGATCACTAACACACTGTAAACCTGTTATTCCAGAATAATATAAAATAATAAAAATATAAAATTCAGAATCAAAATCAGTTGATTAAAATACAAAATTGATTCCAAACTAGTCGCACGAAAGAACAAAATGAATAAACAGCAGCTTCCAGTAAACTACAAATAAATGTATAAATTATATTAACATCTTTGACTTTTATTTTATTGTTTTAAATATATTGTATTTATGTGAGTTATTGGACGTCGATCAGGTGAAATTAAGCCTGTTTTTGTGATTCCAGTGTGAGATTATTATGGTTGTGTGATTATTCTGAAACAGTTTTTACAGATTTATTGTTATAAAATGTAAATAAAAACACATTTCCCTCCAGTTTTACCTTCAGCTGCTGCATAAATAACAAACAGCGGCTCCTGTCAGCGGAGTATTAATGTCCTCGGAGTGTCACAACCTGAACGACAGGGGGGTCAAAGGTCAACAGACCCCGTCCGGAGGAAACAATAGATCGAGCCGATCGGAGCGTTTGACAGATCGCAGGCGTCACGTTGAGTATTGATACGATATCGTCTCATTGTTTCTGCTGCGTGAGACGACGAGAGAGAAACGTTTAACTCGTTAATTATTGAAGCTGCGTCAGTTTCTCACTCAGAGATGAAAAATGTACGCTGGATTCATTATAACATTATATCCTGCAGAATCACACTCACCACTGTTAGATATATGAAAACTGACACTATGAGAAACCTCAAACCAAACTTCTGCTCCATGAAATCTATTTAATTTTCATAAAACTCCAGAGACGCCTCTTCAGCTTTCATACAATTCATCTCTACATCCAACCAGTCTCTAATAATTCCTGATTAAAATGTGTAAAAACAACTAGACCTATGTTCTATATGTTGTTGAGTTGTGTTCTTACATTATCCCAAATGTTTCCAACAGTTTTCAAACCCAGAGAAATCTGTCATTTTAATCAAAGTAACGGACCGTTTCATTTGGTGGCCTGTCAATGGCGTCATACCTCCTCTACCAAAGAGTATAGTGCACAAGATGCATGCGTCGGCGCTGTGTTTGTCCGCTACAATGGCGTCTAGCAAAGAGTAACTTACACACATACAAGATAATACATGGGCTTTGTTGTGCTTGTTCCACACAAACTGTTAGAAATGGACTTTTATTCAGTTTGAAGCCACATTTTCATGATAAATTTAGCTGGTTTTTAACTTGATCTTTTAGCCGCAAGAAGGATTTTAGTCATTGGACGTCTGGATCTGAAGTCTGTGTTTCCCCTATAATAGTACAAGCCAAAAATATTTTTTGAATGACAAAAATAATGCTAAATATCCAGTCATTCTTAAATCAATAGCGTTTTGGAGCCACTGAGCAGCGCTGTCTCGTGAGTTAACGGCTGTGTCGTTGCCATGGAAACTCCTTAGCCAGTGAGTGGTGAAGCGAGAGAGAGAGAGCGTCTGAAATAACGGCTAATGCTAACGGAGCAGAGGAAACGGTTAGCAGCAGCAGTAAGTTGTCAGTCTGGCAGTAAATGTACAGTACAGACTACAGTGTGTCAGTTAATAAACGCTGCAGCTTGTCAACACCATGAAAAGTCACGTCTGTTGTTTCCCCAACTGCTGGAAAAGTGAAGGTTAGCTCCAAAGTTAGCAACAACGGGTTAGCCTAGCTTAGCGATGCTAAACAGATAAATAGAAAACGTAAACACGCACACACAGACACCCTGAACCATCAACACTGGAGTAATCCTATCCCACTGAAGCTGCTGGTTAACAACCAAGACAACAACTCCCATCATCCCTTGCTGCTTCACACCGTCATCACACTCCGTTTGTTTGTTATTGTTTTGATTGCGACGCCGTTGTGAATTTAATAATATTAATATATAATGATCCACATTTAACACTGTAATCTTCCAGAAATGTTGTTTATAATTAATTTAAACATCAACTTAAACAAAATATTGGTAACTTATCATAAAATATTTAATGTTTTTCTTCCATATCAATAATAATATTTAGTATTTCAGCGCTCTCTCTCTCTCTATCAGCTGCCTCTCTCTCTCAGTAGGGGGCGGGACCTGCAGCCTGTCAGTCATTCCGTCTCCTGCTTCCTGATTGGTCTGTCTCCTCTTAGAGGGGTCTGGGGGGGGCGGTGCTGACGGAGCCACATGGAGCCTGCTGGGTGTCTCTCTGCTCGTCAGTCTGATGCATCCTCCGGTGGAGACGCTCCAGACACTCTGGAGCAAAACTCTGGCGCATCATCATCATCACCATCACCATCATCATCTGGAAAATCTCTGAACTGAGACTTTTATTTTTCTCCTCTATTAATGCTGCTGTATTTTATTTTTTACCAGAAGCAGCTGAGAGGAGAAGAAGAGTTTAATTTGTGCGTAAAAGTCTTTTTTTTAATTGGATTATTAATTAACTAGAAAGAAGCATCGGCGTCATAATGTCACTGATATGATGACATAAATCCTTCTTCACTCATCGGGATCTGATCTGGGAGTTAATCATCTCATTAACTGTTTAATTAGTTGTTTTCCTGCATCAGGAAACAGAAATCTCTCATCGTTACGCGTCAAATCCTTCCCGCTGTCTTCTCCAGCTGAAACCAGGTTTTTAATGGAAACATGACCAAAGCTGCAACCGGATCGGTTCCCCTGCACAGCCTCCTCTTCCACCTGCTCCCGCTGCTGCTGCTTCATGTCTCCCCGGTGCGTCTCTCTGCGCAGCCCGGGCATCCAGCGCGCTACTACGGTCAAATAGCTGAGAACTCCCCGGCTGGGACGCCGGTGGACGGGGTGGTGCTGCCGGTCGGAGCCGGTGGATGCCCCGGTGCGGACCTGAATGCCAGCCTGAAGGGGGATTACGCTTCGGATTTTAGGCTGGTTCATCACCGCGGGCACCGGGACCACCGGGAGCATCTGGGTTTGGTGTCCGCTAAAGCTCTGGACCGGGAGTTTATCGCCATGTACGAGCTGACGGTGGAGCTGCCGCCGCGCTGCCTGAGGAGACCCGCGGCGGTCCAGGTCGAGGTGTCGGACAGGAACGACAACATCCCCCGGTTCAGCAGCGGGAACAAGACGGTTGAAGTGGACGAGCTGACGCCGCTCGGCACCGAGTTAGCCCGCTTTGACGCAAAGGACGGCGACGCGGAGCGGAACGGACGCGTCACCTTTTACGCATCGCCGGAGTCTCACCTGCTCCACGTGGTCCCCCAAACCGGGCAGGTGAGGCTGGTGGGCTCCCTGCTGGGTGTCAGCCACGTGTCGGTCCGTCTTTACGTGAAGGACAGCGGGGATGTGGCGCTGATCGGTGCGCCGGTGTTCCTGCGCGTCAACGTCCGCCGCTCCAGCAGAGCGCGGCGGAGGCCACGGGCTCTGTCCGAGGAGCTCACCTACACCGTCACGGTCCCGGACCACGTCAGAGTCGGAGACTTGGTGTTCACGGTGCCGGATCAGAGGTTCGAGCAGCGGTGGTTCGAGGTGGTATCAGAGGCGGACTCTCCGGTCCAGATCGAGCGGGACTCAGGACGTCTGTACCTGGCGCGCAGCCTGCGGGAGCCCGCGGAGGTGGCGGTGAAGATCCAGAACCTGCGAGGTAAGAACAGCTTCCTGTTTCAGTGCGTAAAAACTGCAGCCGTGATGCTGCATCATGTTTACTGCCTGCTGCTCTGGATCCCTGATGCTCGTTTACAGCCGCGTCATTAGATCCAGATTAACAGGACTGCTCGTGTTTGTGTGAGAAGTTGATTCGGATTATTGTGGTCGGTTTGTTTCCCGCTGAATCTGGAAACCTTTCTGTCAGGTTTCTCCTCCTAAAATGTGCCTGTTTCAAAAAAAAGGGAGAAGATTCTGCTCCAATAATGTGAGATTTCATCATGTACAGTTTGCTTCCATATGAGGAAACATCTTATTAGATGAGATGTGAGATCTTAAATCAACTGTTGCAGCTTTTTTCTTTCATCTTTAATCTTCCTGTCTGCAGAATATTTCCACAGACAGCTGCTGCGACTGATTTAAAATATAACAGTTCATTTACTAATAAGGCAAAAAGACAAACTGTGAAGTAACTGTATAAACATCTGGACACAGGACAGAACTTTAAAACAGATTAACTGGTTTTCCTCTGCTTACAGCCAGGAGTGCTGAGGTCAAAGGTCAACAGTCATTTAAAGTGCTGCACTTTGTAGAAACAGAGTTTATAACATTTCTATTACTGCTGCAGTGATTTCCCTCTAAACGTTTATTGAAGGATTTTTCCTTTAAGGACTTGAGTGACGTCCATTCATTCATTGAGAGGTGTGTGTGTGTGTGTGTGTGTGTGTGTGTGTGTGTGTGTTGGCTCATTTCCAGCAGAGTTTGAATCGACCTCAACCGTCAAACCGGCTACTTTCCACTCTTTCATTTTTATCCCTTCACAGAACTCACACACATTACTTGCCAAGTGTGTGTGTACGTGTGTGAATATGTGTGTGTGTGTGTGTGTGTTGCCAGATCACTAAAGGACAAACAGAATTGAAAGTGTTATTTGTGTGAGGTGAACAGAGTAAACACACCTCGACTAAACTTCACTCTGATTTTACTTTCAAAAAACACTCCTAACACACACACACACACACACACACACATTAACACACACACACACTTCTCAGGACAGATCTTTCTGCAGACGGCCTGTGTGTGACCTTGATTGAAGCAGATTATTCATGTTTCTGTGGTGATGTGTGTGTGTGTGTGTGTGGTTTTTTTTTCTGGCAGTTGGAAGAAAAAGTGATTAAAAAGCATTTGACAGAGTTTGTGTTGCTCTGCTTTACTTGGCTGCTGCAACACTAAAAAACCCGTCCCGTCTCAAAGAGTCCACGTAACTGTTTAAATGATCCATGAGAGACTTTATGTCTATTATATAGTTTCCAGTGTGTGTCTGTCTCCGTTTTCTATTTATCTGTTTAGCCTCGGTAAGCTAGGCTAACCCATTGTTGCTAACTTTGGAGCTAACCTTCACTTTTCCAGCAGTTGGGGAAACAACAGACGTGACTTTTCATGGTGTTGACAAGCTGCAGCGTTTATTAACTGACACACTGTAGTCTGTACTGTACATTTACTGCCAGACTGACAACTTACTGCTGCTGCTAACCGTTTCCTCTGCTCCGCGCGCATTAACCGTTATCTCAGACGCTCTCTCTCTCTCTCTCGCTTCACCACTCACGCTACCTGCGCTTCCAAGTTTCCATGGGAACGACGCAGACGTTAACTGACGCGCTGCTCAGCGGCTCCCAAACGCTATTGATTTAAGAATGAATGGATATTTGGCGTTATTTTTGTCATTTAAAAAATATCTTTGGCCTGGCGGGGGTTCACGTTGGACTGGCTTGTACTATTATAGGGGGAAACACTTGATTCACCACCAACTTCTGTCTGTCTGGCGCGAACTCACTCGCTCATACGTCATTCTTTAAGAGTTTAATCAACAGATAAACCGACTGAAATGAGTCAGAATCAGACGTCCAGCAGCTCCGAGCTGTTTGACAGACTGAAAACGACGTCCAGATGCCCCCCCACCCACCTCCCCACCTCCCTCCTCCCCCACTAAAGTAAATGTTTAACTAAGAGCCTAAACTCCTCACATCTGGATGACGGTGATGGTTCCTCGGTGCTCCGGTCAGATCTGTCCAATCAGTCCCGACTCAACTGCATCTCTGCTGTTTATTTGGAGAAATTAGTTGTGTTTGCTCACCTGGATCTCTCCCAGGTCTGCACACACACACACACACACACACACGAGCCTGTGACAGGAAGCTTTATTTGTGTTAAAGCAGACTGCAGAGCTCAGGTTGTGTGTGTGTGTGTGTGTGTGTGTGTGTGTGTGCTGTATTGCCGGCTGATTGAGGCAGCCTGCCTTTCGTCAGTTGTGATTTTGATGTGTGGGAATGAGGTCTGATCCACGGCGGTCCTGCTCTGCTCTCCGCTCTCTCCTCTCTCTCTCCGTCTGATGGAAGTCAGCCGGGCCTCTCTGATTGGCCGGCTCTGGCTCTGCAGATTTAAACCGTCTGCAGGCTGAAAGCTCAGTCGGTCACTCCGGTGGATCCACATCAGCTCAGCCTGTGAGGCATCCACCGCACACACACACACACTTCACCTCAGGTATCACATGACATGTCCCTCTCTCTCTACTGAGTTTTAACCCTCAGTGTTCAATAAATGTGCAGAAAACACACTTCATTTGTCGTCTTGTTAACGTAAAGATGAAAAAAACACACTGATACACAACAAGACAGACTTCCTCTCCTCCTCCTGGGCTGCAGAGGAGAACCGGAGGAGGTCAGGATTGAATTAGTTTGAGTCGGAGCCTCCTGTCTGTTGTTTTTTTTTTAACAGTATCGGTCTCTCATTGATCTGTCCTGGCTGATGCTGGTTGTCCAGGGCATCTAAATGATTGAAGCTGATTGAACCGTTGTGTTGTTTAGTGTTTGTGGGGCTGCAGGTTGTTGTTGGCAGCGCACCAGGACACCAGCTGCTGCACCTCCTGCCCGAAGGCCCCCCCCCCCCCCCCCCGGACTCGTTTGGCTTTCACGGACGAGGCCGATCGGTGTCGGAGAAGTTTGACGGGTCGTCGGTGTGAACGGTGACCGGCAGGAGAGAGAGCGTGGACACTTTTAGTGAGGACTAACTGAACTCTGTGACTCGTTAGCTGGAATAAATGTGTTTATTTGCATATTTAAATGAGAAAATCGTTCCTGTTGGCTGCAATTAACGCGACCGCCTTCACACCGTCGGGCCTGTTGGTTCTCTCATTAAACCGCAGCTTCACTTTAAACTCTTATTATTAACTGTTTGAGTCAAAAATGTGTGTTTGTGTCCACACAGAAGCACACACACAAACACTGTACCAGGATTTTCCTACAGATTTACTGTTCTTGGCAGCCCTGAGGTCACACACACACACACACACACACACACACACACACACACACACACACACACACACACACACACACTGTGTTTATTCTATTGTCTTTATTTCTGGATTTAGCCTGAAGCCGGAAGCAACCTGCCACCGCACCATGCATCTGTGTGTGTGTGTGTGTGTGTGTGTGTGTGTGTGTGTGTAGGACTGTATGTCCTCGAGGCTGCTGAGCGTCACAGTGATTGCATGTGTGTGTGTGTGTTTGTCAGTGTCACAAACATTGATCACACTAGTCTCGATATGCATGTTAATTTGTTGGTATTTCACTCTGTGTGTGTGTGTGTGTGTGTGTGTGTGTGTGTGTGTGTGTGTGCAAAGTGCTGCAGGATAAATGGTTGTGACCACATGCTGAAGCTCCCCACAATGACCTTTTTAAGAGGCAACAACAAAGCAGCAACACGCACATAAATAATCGTCCATATTCATCATATTTTAGCATCAACAGCTTTAAATTACACAAATATTGCAGCTCTGCACATGTAAACACTTAAAAAAACCATCAGCTGGTAGAAGGAGTTAAAGGAACAGTCTGTAAATATTGTTGTTAACCGTCTTTCAGAAGCAGATGGGTTGACTTTAGCTTAGCTTAGCTTAGCTTAGCTTAGCTTAGCACAAAGACTGGAAGCGAGGGGAAACTGCTAGCTAGCTCTGTTATTAAAGAAAGAAAACTGGGGGGAAAATATTCACTCTAAAATCATTTTCAGCCATAATTATTATCACATAAACATCTCCAGTAATGACAGCTTTAACATTATCAGCGATTCGGGGGGGGAGTTATGCTAATATTAGCGCACTCATTCTGTACAGATTACAATCTTAATGTTCAAAAAGATATTTTAATTGATATTTCATCCCCTAAACCATAAAGTTCAGTCGCTAATGAGCCTTGTCATGTTATCTAGTTAACATGTTAGTTTGCTGCAGGCTGCAAAAAAGCAGAGTGAGATTAGAGGATATCAGTTTCATGGTGTGTTTAGCCTAGCTTAGCACAAAGACTGGAAGCAGGGGGAAACTGCTAGCTTAGCTCAAAAGTGAAGATACACAGTTCAAACATAAATTGTCATTTCTACATTTCTGTTTTTGTATGAATTCAACAAACAAGATACAGCATGTTAATGGGTTTTACAGGCGTTAGTAGCCTAAATGTGTGTTTCTGAACTTTGGAACCAGGCTAGCTGTTTCCCTCTGCTTCCAGTCTTTATGCTAAGCTACCATTATAAAAGCAACGTCTGTAACTGTAAAACTGTTGACAGAACGC
Source organism: Euthynnus affinis (assembly GCA_029490765.1). Classification (NCBI taxonomy): domain Eukaryota; kingdom Metazoa; phylum Chordata; class Actinopteri; order Scombriformes; family Scombridae; genus Euthynnus; species Euthynnus affinis. The sequence continues at coordinate 2,389,730 of CM055847.1, forward strand.
CTCGAACTGCAAACAACATCAATTATAACTCTTCCTGTTATGATTTTTTTTGATCCATGGAGGTTTTATGTCAGTAAAACTTTCCTCGAGCTGGAAAAAAGCGATTTAAAAGTCTGTGACATCACCAGAATATAAACCCAGAAGCTAGAAACCTTCTCATTGGACTGAACGGGCGCCATTTTCCTCTTATTCCTCAAACTGTTATGAACATTACAGCCTTGAGGTGGCGCTGTAGTGAGACTTTAGCCTGTCCTCACCCTCCCTCCCGTCCTCCACCTTTCCACCCCTTTGTTCCCCTCTGTCTCTCTCTCTCTCTCTGATGTCCTAATAGCTTATTGACAGCCAATCAGCAGCAGCCTGAGGCGAGACCGCTCACCGGTCACCAAGTAGGACAAGGTCATCCCGTCCAGACGGCAGAAAACAACAACAACACACATCACATGCAGCGACATG